>VXAD01013062.1:175337-239009 GCA_013399195.1 Dicrurus megarhynchus | reverse complement strand
GCAGGGGTGGAAGGAGATGAGCTTTAATGTCCCTTCCAACCCAAACCATCCTGCGACCTCACTGGGCGGTGAGTTTCCAGTTTAACAATTAATTTCCCTCCATTGCAGAGAGAAGAGAGGTGCAGGTCCCTCCGGTCCCTGATGCAGGAGCGGAGGTGAAGGGAGAAGGCGCTGCTGGGCCTTCCTCCACCACTGAAACAAAGGAGACAGAGGGCGAGTTGCTGATGGACAGAGCAAGAGCTCTGACCAACACCTCAGACACCACACCTGACACTGCGGGTGGATCTCCCTCCTCTGCTGAGACATGGGAGGAGGAAGAGGGATCCTCACTGCTGGAGGATGTCACAGCTCCAGGGGACAGCGCAGAGCCGTCGGCTCAGCGCGGGGCCGGCGACTCCGCTGAGGTGGCTCCTCTGCTGAGGAAGGTGAGGATCCTACTGGGTGCTGGGGAGCAGCTGTGACTTGTTGCTCTCTTCTGTGAAGTGTGGAAGCTAGGCTGCACCCCCACATCCCTTTGGCCACGACGGGGAGCTGCTGCCTGGCTTCCTCCAGGAGCAGCTCGCTGTGTTTGCTGACGCTGTGTTGTGTGCACAGAGCTGCAGTGCTGGGGGGAAACCATACAATTACACAAGTCAGCTTAGACACTGCAGCGCTGCTCGGTGCTCCTGCTGAGCAAGTCTTGAATATTAAACCTGCACAGTTCTCAAGAGTTATTTGCATTTCGCTGGCTGGTCTTGTCCCTCCTCTTCCTGATCGTTGTCCGTTGTCCCTTAGCCCCATGTAGCAAGAAGATGTTGGTACTTGCTGCAGTGGAAGAGGTGACAAAGAGTTCTCTTTGACAATGAATAAACAGACATTGTGCTCTTTGTTTTTCATTTTTTAATAGAAAAGGAAGAGGAATAAAGCAAAGAAACACACCTCCATCTCCAGGGAACAGGACTCTCTCCCTCCTCAAAGCACAACATCTCAAACCACAGAGTTGCCTGACACGTGTGTTGTTCCTCAAGAAATCCAGCCCCCCGGCAGTGAGGGAGCAAACCCAGGTGCCAGTGGAGACACACCTGAAGGTGACAGGAATTTGGCCCACCTGGGGAAGGAAGCTGGCAGCCTGGATGCAGAGGGGCTGAGCCCTGCAGAGCAGAGCAGCACAGCCAGTGGGGCTGCCCCGGCTCCCAGTGCTGCAGCCCCAGGGGACAAGGTTGGGGATGGAACAACCATGGAGCACAGAGAAACAGCCGGGGATGATGTGGAACGGGGCAGCCGTGCCCCTGGCCAGCTGCCAGAAGCCACAGCAGATTCCCAGGCCTGGGGCAGCAGCAAGGAACTGCTGCCAGCAGGGCAGGGAGCGAGTCCCTCTGGGCTGCCTCCTGCCAAGGGAGCCCCCCAGAGCAAACCTGAGACCAAGGCCTCCCCTGGGGCCCAGAGCCTGCAGGCTGGGAAGGAGCCCAGGCAGAAAGGGAACAGTTCCACTGGCAAGGTGAGTGTGAGTGAACTCTGGTGAGTGTTCCAGGGGGCCTGGCCTCCCTTTGCCACTGGGACTTGTTCATGCTGTCAGTGAGGCTGAGGAGCACGAGCCCAGGGATACAGGGTGGAATTGCAGGGGAGCACTGTGGGGAGGTTCTTATTTAAGTTCTGCTCTTGTGGGTGTCAGTTCTAGCCCAGCTCTCACTGAGGGGTTGCTCAGTTACCCCCAGGACTGGGAGGTGTCTTGTCTCCAGTCAGCTGTGCTGTCTGGAGAGCTCTGGGATCCCCTTGGACAAGGGGATTTTGTGCTTTGCGGGTGCTTGTGCTCTGCTCATAAGCACACCTGGTGAGCTGGAAGTTGCTAGGGGTTCTCTTTCACTTCCTTTATACCCCATCATCTGTGACCTGGCGCTCACTGACCTGACTGCTTGGCAGCGTGTTTGGGTTGGGTTCCTCTTCCATCATTTTCCTTGACCAGCAGCTTCCCTCAGTGAGGGATCAGTATTTCGAGGAGGATGAAGCTGGTGGTGTACCAGGAGGAGATGTTGTGCATCCGGGGTCTCCCGTTTCATTGGGCATTCTTTGTCTCCCTGTTGCAGAATGCAAACACAAAACAGAAAAATCAGACTCCAAGTGAGAAAATGCCTAACAGGAGTGAGAAGACAACTCCGAGCAAAGGAGCTCAGGCTGCCGGAAAGGAGGGTGCTGTGGCTGCAGCAGACAGTCCCAAGAACAAAAAGGAACAAAGGAACCAGAAACCTGTGGAAAAGATTAAAGAAAGGTGAGAACAGCCCTGCTGCTCCCCAGCATTCTTCACTAACAGGAGTTGCTGTGAGGAGGACTCGGACTCCAGACTGAGGTGGGGGATTGAGGTGCTGGGATTGGGTCAGTATGTACCTTGGACATGTGGGAATGGAATTGTCTTGAAACTGAGGTGAAGTGGTTGTGCACAAGAGAGCCAGTGTTGAATGGGAGCTGCAGCTCAGGTGATGTCCTGGGTGATGTGGTACACAAGGTACCTGAGCCTGCTTGAGCATCTGATGAATGAAGAAGAGATTATTCTCTTACTTCTTGCTCATATGGGCAACATGTGCTGCACACACATAACGCTTTAGGTGAATAGTGTGAAGAGCTGTTTTGATGTTTTGCTTAATGTGTATGAGCTGGAAGGGGTTGGAAGTGTAGCCATTCCAGGTGCCTCTGCTGGGCCAGAACATCTCCTGCTGCCCATTGTTCCTTTTTGCACTGGGCCTGCTCAAACATCAGTCTGAGTGAACTGCTGACGGAGTTTATGGGTCTTGCAGGCAGTCAGCTGGTGGCTCAAATCTGATTTGAGGTCTACAGTGATTTGTGCAATTAAAAAACCCCAGCAGAATCCTGTCTATTTCCCTTCTAATTCTTCCCTGCAGTTCTGTGAGCCGCAATGGGGGTGTTACAGTGTATTTCCATGCAATATTATCCAAAGACTTCAAACTCAACCCCCATATCCATAAAGTGTTCATCAGAGCTCAGGACATTCCTTCCTACGCCAACTGGGAGGACAACATCTGTGAGCTGAACTGCACCCGGTGAGTGCTCCCTGCTCTGAGAACGGGGCCCTGTGGGGCCTCGGTTACTGTCAAGGTGTGGCTCTGTGCCCACAGTTGCAGCAGAGGGTTTCACAGTGGAGAAAACTGTTCTAAAATGTTCTTGTGAAAGAATAGTCACCATTCCTGTTAAAAATGGAGCAATGCATGGAAAAGGAAGTCTGTAGATCAGCTAACATGTCCTTTGCCTGCCTTTGCTGTGTTTGTGTTTCCTAGGCATCTGGGAGAGCATGGATACCTCATTGAAGGTACTGTAACTCTCACCAAAGAAATCCTGGATAAATACATTCCTTACAAGTACTGGGTGACCTCTGGGAAGGAGGAGTATGAGTTCATTTACAAGAACCGAGAATCTGATGATCCTGTGAATCGCTGCTTGTTGATAAAAAGGTCCTTGCTCAACAATGGAGGTGAGCTCTGCTGGCTGGACGTGCACCTTGGGGTGATCCCTGCTGTCACATGGCCCAGCATTCCTGTCAGACAGCGCTGTCTGAACCCGGGAGCTCAAGGGGCTGGTGGGGGTATTGCTGTGGCAGCTGGAAGAGTGAAGGCACCTGATTCCAATGGTTGTTTTCCTGTGTTCTCCCTGTGTTGCTGTTCCAGAGTGGCACCAGTACGATGACATTGTGTGTGCAAATCCTTCCTGGTTAAAAACCCAGGCAACAAAATTTCGGGATGTATTTACTCGTGATAAAAACAAGGAAGTGGTGGAAGGGAAGAAAATAGCTGCTGGTATTATGTTAGAAAGTATCTTCAGCATTCTTGGAACCTGGAGTCATGACAACCTGAGGAACTTCTTCTGGCAGCTGAAACAGTTCCATTGCGTTGCAGTAGCCCAGCTGGTGTTTGATGGCAAGCCAAAGCCATGGGTAGAATTAAACTTCAGCACAGAGCAGGTAATCCCTTCTCTTTCACAGAGACAGAAAACATCCCATTACTGAACCCAAACTTTAATTTTGCTGTTGACCTTGCTGGGTTAATTTTGCTTTTCCAGTAAAAGTTCAGGTACAGAACGAGTGGGGATCCTTCTGGGGTGACAGCCACTGATTGCCTTGGGGGCTTCAGTCAACCTGTGCACCTCAGTGTGGTTCTGAGACCCCGTGTGGGTCAGCAGCAGAGCTGTGATGGGGTGACTTCGTACTTGGGTGGGTTTTGTGTTTGGATATTGATTTCCTAAGCCTGGCCCTTAAGTTTTGCTGCCAGTTATTCTGTCACCAATTTCTCTGCACTCATCTCTTGCTCCAAAGCTGCCTGCTTTTTGGGAGAAGCTCCTGATCCTGTTCTAAGCAGCGATGCCAGCAGGGCTTCTGGAATCCAAAATTTCTTGCCTGACATAATTAGGAAATGTGGCAGGAATGCCACATTGTCTTTTTTGGTTGTCAGGTGTAAGATTTTTCTTTCAGATTTTTGTCATTGGTTTGTCTGTGGTTCTGTCCAGGACGGCTGGGACAGAGACGAGAGATCTCTGAAGTCAGGTCTTAGAGCATGAGGTTTATTGTGAAGGAGCAGGGGTGCAGGGGAGCTGCTAGGAGCTGCCAGACGCAGCTCGGAGCAGGTCGGAGAGCAGAGAAGAAGGATACAGAGTACAGAATAGAACAGAATACAGGATACAGAGCAGAATAGAATGCAGAGTACCTTTTTTCCCGTTTACATCTCAATAAATCATCTCCTGTGCTGAATATTCTAACTTACATTAACCAATCTAGAACAAGCTACAAATCCTGTAGCATTTACATACAGCCTATAAGAATCATTGCATTACCATATGGCGTTATATTTTAAACTCTAAAAACTGCTTTTTGGACCCTCTGCCAAGTTGGCAGGGTCTGCTCTGACCCTTGGACCTTTCTGCGAGCAGAGGGCTATTGTTTCATCAAAGGGGATTGCCTTCAGTCGGCTATACCATTGTTTTTCAGTAATTCAGTAACTGGGGTTTGGTATCTCAAAGCTTGTTTTCATCTCAATCTTGCCTAGAGTTTCCATACTCTCAGCATCTTTTGCTAGGTACTCATATTTATATGGCTTTCTTATTTCATTGACCCAAACAGTCAGGGCTGCTCCTTCCTGTCCCATGGCCTCTCTGGAACTGGCAGAAGAAAATGGCTTCAGAAGAGAAAGACTAATGCTGTGGTTGGTTTGTTTCTTCCCTCCTTTGTCCCAGGTGAACGATTTGCTGATAAAATACATGAAGAAAATATCTCTTCCTTTCCTTGTGCCAGAAGCACCTCCGGAGGACAGAGTCATCAAAAGCAAACTGGCTCTGGGGCTCACTGTTCTCATGGTAGTTGAGGAGCTTTCACTTCCAGCATCTAAAGGTGACCTGGCTGAGCTGTGTAGCCTCTTGTGCTTGGATCAGGTGTCACAACAAGATGTAGAGAATGAGATTCATCACATCAAACAGACTTTTGCAGGAGTTACCAAGTAAGTGCTCCATGTACCTTCTGACTGACCAGGCTGCTGTTGCTCAAGTGGTAGCACCTTTTGATGAAACAACAGGAATCCAGCTCTACTGCCAAAGAACCAGAGAAAAAGTTACATTTGAAGCTATCTTTGGAGGTCTCAGTTCCAGCCTCCTGCTTGAAGCAGGGTTGACATCCAGGCAAGGTTGCAGTGCAGTTCTGAAAAATTCCAGGGAGTTTTGCCCAACCTCTCTGGGGCCTCCCCGCAGTCACACAACTTTCTTGTTATTTTTCTTTTGTGCAAACAGATTTCCCCTTATTGCAGCTTGTCATGCTTGCCAGAGCCATAGATTGAGTTAAAACTGTTGGTTTTTCTTTATGTGTAATCTTATTTGTTATCCTTTTCTGTCAGGCAGTTTCTGGCTTCTTGCCTGTTTGCTGTAGATACTCACAAACTCCAGGGATCAGGATCATTGTGTGTTTACTCCTTTAGCTTTAAATGCCACATTTGGATTCTTTTGTCTCCTCTGGTGTGCATCATTCCACGCTTTTGGTTGGTTTCCCCTGGAGTGCCTTCTTACCAGACTGTAACCTGATGCTTACCTGGCACTGGCTTTGGAGTTCTTCACTCGCACAGCTGCAGCCTTTACTTTTCCTTTTGGAGTCCTTTGCAGTATTTCAGCCCAACCAAGAAGGCCCAGAATTATCCCCGGAATGCCTGGCTCTCTGTGGGTGTCACAGGGCTGGGGGGCTCATGGGGAGACTGTAGATAAAGGTTTGAGTCTTCCCAGTGCTCCAGCAGCAGGGTCTGTTCAGAGAGATTCAGGAACATTGCAGCTCTGGGCCTTAGAACATTGCAGCTCTGGGCCTTAAACCTGGACAGGTACACTCTGCTGTGAAGAGTAGATGGAGCTAAAATAATGACCAGAGGTTAATTGAAGGTACACAGGGAGATTGAGATGCAGCCTCCCCCACCCCTAGGGCATTCTCAAGGCCTGGATAAAGCTGTTCTTACACTCAGTGTGTTTGTTTTGGTTTTTTTTTATTTAGCTTGAAGGTCGAGCTGACAAACTTGTGCCAGAGGTGCATTGAAGGTGATATAGACCAGTGGGTGTGGATCCTTCCCCTTCTGCATTCCTTTGCTGCTCCCCTGCAGCAGGAGCATGAGCTGGTGGAGGAAGATGTCTGGGCAGGGCTGGAAGGGCTCCCATTTGCTGAAACCAGGAAGAAGCAAGATGCGTGAGTTTTCCAGAACTCCAGTTAACCCAGTGCCTTGCTGCTGTAGCTGGGGGTGATCACCTTACTTCATCTCTTTTTGTGTTTTTTTTCCTCCCTCATTTTTAAAGAGCATGAAATGTAGCACATTGAGGGAGGATGTTTGGGGTATTTGGGCACAGCCACGCTGGTGGTTCAGAGGCCACTGAGTGTAGCCCAGCTGGGCACTGTGTGACCCCTCAGGCACAACCCCCTGGTTCTGCCAGCCAGGGAGCAGGCAGGAGTTAAAGCTGCTCGTGTTGTGTAGAGTTTACAAGCAAGATCTGGAGTTTATTTTCCTTGAGTGCTTGTGCTCAGTGGTTTGGCTCTGCTCTGCCATCCCTGGGCCTTGGGGACCCCCACTGATCCTGAACTGCAGTGACAGAAGCACAGGAGTGAGGAGGAGACTCCTCGGTGGGCTGCACAAGCTCATGGCCTTTTGTTCCTTGGAATCCTGAAGATTTTGTTTTGTCTTCCCTCCAGAGCGACCCTGCTGGAACGAATGAGAGAAAAGAAGTACTTGATGGAATTTGATGTGACTCTGGTCAAGTCCTGGCTCTGTGTGCTGCCCCTGCAGAGCCTGGCTGAGTTCATAAAAGACTTCTCCAGTGATTTGTTAGTTACTCTTCAAGGTGTTTTGTACAGATTAGAGAGCGTTGACATCTCGTGGAGTAACTATAAGGTTTGTCTTCTGGCAGCTTTACCCAGCTCTGGGGTAAAGGCTCAAACTGGGCTCCTGGGTGTCTTTTGGCAGAACTGACCATCACTGAGGGGATTGGGGCTGCCAGCAGGTCACAGCACAAAGAGCTTCAAGCTTAGCTAAAAGCAAAAATAACTGCTAATCAGAAACCAGTCTGTAAAATTTCTCCCACAGTTTCATATTTTTGCCTTTCCACTCTCAGGTGGTAGAGAAGCTTCTAAACACAGTGCTGTGTGCCTCGGATGGGCCCCCAGCCAGGTGAGTGCAGTGCACCTTTGTGAGAGCATTGTCTGCATCTGCACCAGGCCTGGGGTCTTGCTTGTGTGCCTTGATATCTCTGTGAAGAAAGGAATCCTGGATTTCTATCCCATTTTTTAAATCCATCTGAGGGAGGGAGCTGCTGCACTGTGTTGAATTTGGTGGGGTTTTTACTTTGGTTTTAATTTTTTATTTTTCCTTGGAGCAGAAAATTAATTCTCCCTCTGTGTTGCTGCCCTGCAGAGCTCTGGGAGCCCATTCTTGGCAGTGCTGCTTGTTCTACTGCCTCAACCTGCACGAGAGGCTCTGCAAGGCCACCAGGAACGTGGACTTGTTCCTGGTCCCTGCCACTGCTGCCACCCTTATTGCCAAGGTTGCCCAACTTCGGCCCCAAGCAGTGAGTACCAAGGAACTCTTGGCTTGATATGAGCGAGATACCCAGAAATATCAAAAGTGAGGTACAACAGACTGGGTTTAGATCAGATCCAGTCTCAATCTGAAGAACTTCACACTCTAAGCAAGATTGTGGTACTTTCAGAGAGTTGTGGAATCACCTAATGAGTTTGGCTCTTATTGAAAATAAGGTCAGATACCCAGGTTTGCTGTGATAAGCTTTGTTTTATGTCTGGTTTTGTTTCCCCTTAAACATTTGTTGTCTTTACTTCCTGAACAAGCTTAAGCACAAACTGGCTGTAAGCACTGCACCCTCCCAGTCTCTCTGCTTATTCAAGCAGTGCTGGGTCTGTTGCTGGGCATTTGTGTGTTCTTTTTAGAAATACTGATTTAAATCAGTTGTCTGTTGCTCTCCTGCTTGAACTGTGTTTATGTTTTTTGTCTTCTCCTCTGCATGGGGCAGGTTCCAGGGGATGCTGTGCAGAATGTTCCAGTGGCAGAATTGCTCCGTGGAGCTCTGAGGGACGCTCGAACCTGGTTCAGAAATGCTTTAAAACAGAAGTTACTGAAGGAGCACGTGGAGCATGTGACCTTCTCTTTCTCTGTTGAACTTCGGGTTTGTCATCTTCTAATAATGTGAATAAAAGGGGTTTTACTGTCACTTAACCAGGGTTCTTGGGTCTATGGAGTCTTTGCTGGGCTCTGTAGCTGTGGCTGGGTAAGGAGTGGGATGGGGATGGGCAGTGTTTGAAACACTCCAGGGCTAAGAAGCAAAGGGCTGGAATTGGTGCTGCTCAGCTCACCTCAGTCCAGCTTTTCCTTGGCTGTTCCTAAAGGCATTTCTGGGATGAGGAGCTGCACCTCGTTGGTGTTGGCTTGTTCCCAGTATGTCCCACTGGTTGTCCTCAGGCCTTCCAGCAGGCAAAGCTCAGAGCAGCCCCTGCCAGTCTGAGCTACTGCTCCCAGCCCTCCCTGGGACAGTTCCCAGCAGCGGGGTGGAAGTGGCTCATCCAAACGTCTCCTTCAGCAGCTGAGACATTTACTCACTGCTTGGGCTTAAAAGCTGCTTTTTTCAGCTCTGGGAGTGTTCCTTTTCCATGGGATGGAAACATCTGGAAGGACTGCAGACTGTCTGAGCCGTGTGGGGCATCTCTTCTACGTTGTTCTTTTTGTTTCCTTCTCTATCAAATCTCAGCACTCATTGGTTTGGGTGTGTTTGCTTCTCCCCTGCAGGCCTGGAATAAGTTTGTGACTATCAGCTTTCCAGACGAGCAGTTCACCCAGACGTGGAGGAGCACTTTACTTGCAGATCTGAAGAGAAGAATCCAGCAGGTAGAGGAGACACCAGCCAGTCCTGGCTGGTGGTTCAGAGCAGATGGAGTGACTTGTGCTGTGCTTGGAGAAGGAGCACATGGAAACACGGTGGCTTTGGTCCTAACAATTGCCATTGCTGTTATAAACCAGGTTCTGGAGGCTCAAAAATTGGCCATGGCGATGTCCCACACCGTAGTTGTGTCAGTGGCCTGGCTGCAGGTCCTGGTGCTTCAGAGGAAATGGCACATTCTGAGCAATTGTCACCGCTGTAGTTTTAAGAACCAGCAAGTGCAAAGTAAGCACCCAAGGGCTCAGAGAAGCCAAGGTGGTGCTTCTCTTTTCATTCATTGTGCAGAAATGGTGCTGTTCAGGCTCCCAAATGCACACCCACATGTGTAAGTCCCTTCCAAACTGACCCTGTGTATCTCCTCATCTCCTTTCTGCAGCACTTACAAATGTATTTAAGCCATTGATTTTCAAGGTGAAATCAGGAAACAAATATTTTCTGCTGTAAGCTTGGCTTGGAGAGGTGGATATTAAGTAATCACACACTTTAGATGGAAGTCATTAAAATATTTTCCAAGCATTTATTTGTTTCATCTCCCAGACCCTCAGAAATGTTCAGGTTCCTTTTATTGTCTTGATAGCAGCACTCCTTCATGCTGTCAGGAGAAAGACTTTGGAAACCGAGTTGATAAGAAATGTCCCTTTTGCCCTTTAGGAGCCTCCAGTGAACCAAATCTTGGTGTACTGTTGTCAGCACTCCCAAATCTCACAGATGGACTCTTCCATCAACTGGTGCTTCCAGAACTGTGCCACAGAGGCTGTAGCTGCAGCTTGCCAGGTATTGTATTTGCCCTGGTAGGGAAGGGAGGAGAAGGAAAAGTGGAATTTCCCAGCAATTCTGTTGTGTAGCATAGGGATGTGCCTTGTGGTGGAAGAGGCATTGGATGTTGCTTGAGTTGCTGTGGATTGTTTGTTGCACCACCAACAAAAACTATCAACAAGAAATCAGAAAATTAGGTCCATGAGGAATATTTGTAAGGTGTTTCCACCATGACCTCTGGTGTCAGTGGTGTCATAGGGCTTTCTTGGAACATGCCTCAGCACTGGAGGTGACTCCTTGACGTCAGTGCCAGTTTTGAGACACAGACGCAGTGGGATCCCAAAATCTGACACACCCCTGCCCTCTCTGTGTGCCCTGGCAGACGCAGAGCAATCTCCTGGAGAAGATTTCTGCCTACAACATGGGCCAGTTCAGCCAGCTCGTGTCCGCCGTCATTGTGAAGTCGTGGCCCATCAGGGGTGGGCAGTCTGAGGGGGATTTTGATGAGATCCTGCACCACCTGCTCACATGGCCTGACATCAAACATATCTTCAACTTTAATGGTAGGTCTGTAGTTAGGTTTTAGGAGGCCTTGAGAAGCTTTTCTCTGCCTTACTGCTGCCACCATGCAGAGCAGCAAACAGAGAAATTGTCCTGCTCTTATTTTAGTCCTCATCTCAAAGCTTGAAGTATTCAGCTTGGGTTTGGAGAGGGAAGGCCAAGGAAGAGGGAGCCACTATGCCTCTTGTGCTAATCCACTGCAGCTTCCTCAGGATTTGTAGACCATAATTTCTTTCTCTGAGAAGTTCTCACAAGTTATTACCACGCAAAAATGCCAAAGAGTTGGCCATGTGAATGGATCCAGATGGCTTTTGTTTGCCCCACAGGGTTTGGGTCTGGGCTCCCCATGGAAAGTTTCCAAATTGCTGTCCTGAGATCCTGGTTTTGTTCAGAAAGACATGAGGGGTTGGAGGATGGTGTGGTGAGTCCACAGGCTCTTGCATAGGGATTCAATAGGAAATGGAAGGACTCTGTGCCATGACATGGAAAAGTTCCTGATTCTGCCTGTTTTTTGGGAAACAGGGCTGATGTAGGTTTGACATGCTTTGTTTCTGGAACAGGAACAAACAGAAACCTCCTAGACAAACTGACAGATGAAGCAAAGGATGTCATGGCCACAGCAGACTCTGTGCTTACGAGTGTCACCGATGACATCCACAAAGGCTGCATCCTTGTGAAGCATCTGGAAGAGGTTTACCAGCATGAGAAACAGTTCATCTGCATTTGGGACACAAGTAAGAGACCAGTTCAAAAGGGGCATGGTTGGCTTAGAGCATCATTGTAGTGATGCTGGCCTGCTCTGCTGGTGCTGCAGGGGTTAGGAATGCTCAGGAGGTGCTCCAGCAGTTTGCAGTGCTGCCCCTTAGCCTGGGCAGGGAGCCCCCGGCTCCAGTTTGTGTTGTCACTGTGGGATTTGTGACTCTGCAATTCCCAACCTGAGTCAGGGTGCAGGGCGTGGGAAGCGTCTGCTCTGTGCCTACAGGTGAGTTTTCTTTCAGAGCACCAGCAACGGCCAGGCGAAGAAAAGGAGCTGCTCCGGAGAAGCCTGAGAGAACTGCTGGAGTTGAGGCACCAAGAAGTCACACTGCTCAGAAGAGAGAAAAAAGCAATAGGAACCTTCTTGAACATGTGCAGGAAGGTGCAGAAGTCTGTGAAAGGTAGAGTTCTGGGGGAGCAGTCTGAAAGTGGCAACTCCAGAAAACAACATTTTCCTTGAAAATCTCTTGGCTTTGGGAACAGGTTTGAATCTAAACCCCACAGTGAGGGTGAGGAGGTAAACCCAGAGCACTGGGGGGGATCAAGTGAGTGCTTGTGCATCAAATGACACTCACAGGGGTCCACCTGCCTGATAGGATTTTGTGGCTTGGGGGATGGGATGAAGGGATCTGGAGCCAGGCTGCAGCACCTGATCTCCCTCTGACCTGTCTCTGTTTTACAGTGGATGTAGGTGAAGTGGAATCTCAACACTCGAAAGATCTTGGCTCCAAAAGACTGAATCAAGTTGTGAGTGTGGGAAGGAAACCCCTGGAGACCTTCTACAGCCTGAGCCCAGAGCTGAAAGAATTTGTCCACAAAATGCACTCTCTTAAGGACAGCCTGATCCTCCAGCAGTTCTGGGAGGAAGCGGCACAGAAGGCAGGAGAAGAGTATGTGTGTGACTGTCCAGAGGAGGAGGAGGAGGACGAGGAGGAGGAGGAGAAGGAGGAGGATGTTCCTGAGTTGGACCTTGATGATGTTTTGAACAGCATGATCCGCCCGTGCTTTTACAGCTATGAAATGCTGTATGACGATCTCAGATCAGGAAGTCTCACACTTTCTGCAGTTGATAGGATTTTCCATGAATTCACAAATCATCCTGAAGACCTCAGAGCAGAGCTGAACATCATCTGTGGGCTTTGGCCTGCAGAAGACAGAGACTGGGTTGACCAGCGAGTCCAGCAGATCCAGCAGTACCATGAAATGCATTTAACACTTGATGCTGCCAAGATCATTGCCCACGTCAAAGAGAGTTTAGGCCTCTCCGGTGACTTCAGTATCCTGGAAAACTTGTTGCATATAGTAAGTATCTCTGACTTTGGCTCTGTACTGTCAGGGTGTTGGCTAAATTTGAACCTTCCCACAAGTCTGTCCCAGTCTGTCAAGAGCCATTCCTTGTCCCAAAATGCTTATTTGAGGTAAAAATCAGGTGTTCAAAGCACTCTTGTGTCATCATTCCTTAAAGAGAGATGATGATACTGCTGTGTTGGTGTAGACGCTGAAAAGCTTTAGCAGAGAAATTTTCCAGCTTTCTGCATCATTTTGTGAGAGCTTTGTGTTTCTCACAGAAGCTATGAAAAACACTGCTATGGGTTTTTGTGAACGAATTCTTTATCTTGCACCTGCTGTTGTTCAGCAGGCTTGTTGTGGTATATTGAAGAAAATATTTTCAAATGAATGTTTTATAGCCTCCACCAAACAATCTAGGACATGGATGCTCAGTGACCAATGACCTTATGCCATGCTAGAGACCCAGGTTATATAAACCGATTTATAATTAATTAAATGAGCCATTAACCATTATTGAACTTGGTCATGTCATTTCTCGCCGTTCTTGGTGCAACAGTGACGTGTTGGGGTGTGGCTTTGCAGAGGGCTTTCCTTTCCCTGCTGCAGAACCAGTGACATTTCCCAATTCCAGACTCAGCGTGTGTTTGCACCACTTGCTTTCCAGACAGAGAAGCTTGAATCCTACAAGACCCAGAAGCTGGATTCCATCAACCCTGAGCTCGTGCAAGCCAAGGAGCTGCTGCAGGGGATCACTGCGCCCCGCCGTGGCTGTCTGAGGGAGCTGGCCCAGCAGAAGGAGTTCGTCTGCTGGGTCAGAGAAGCACTGAAAGGTGTGTGCTGCTCACCCAGGAGTTAAACAGAGAGTACTAGAAGGGATGGCAGCTTGTGTGGGGGCAGAAGGAACACTGAATACCTGACCCATCTGCTTTGTGCCTTCGCAGCTTCTGGTGTTGATAGTTACATCTCCGAGGGGTTTTGGTGTGGAACGTGCTGTGAAGACCCTTTAAATGTGCCCATGCACTGCAGGCTGCTGCAGCACACAGTGACCACCCTGCTGGGAGCTGGGCTGGGCCTGGAGGGCTTTAGTAGCTGCTGCTGCTCAGTTTGGAGCAGCTGTTTCAGAGGATGGAATTGTGTGCCTGCCAGCTGAGCTGTGTGACCTACACAGACACCCCCAGGCACTGCTCCCATCCTGGATCCAGGGGCCTGTGGGGGACACCAGAGCCCAAGGGGTCCATGGATGGATGGATGGATGACCTGGGAAAGCTGATGGGGGGAAGGCAGTTGCACAGGAGCTGCTGTTCAAAGCATTCTTCCTGCATTTCCTGTAGAAGGTGGTGGTGAGGGGTGGTGTCCAAGCTGCCTCATTTGTTGTTCACTGCTGCGTTTGCCTCATTTCAGACATAAATGAGCTGAAGGTGTTCGTTGACCTGGCGTCCATCTCAGCGGGGGAGAACGACATGGACGTGGACCGTGTGGCCTGTTTCCATGGCACTGTGCACGGCTACTCCTCCCTGCTCTATGAGCTCCGCCAGGACTCAGGCTTCGAGGACTTCATGCACTGCTTGCAGAAGCTGTGGCGAGCCCTGGACAGCGATGAAACCCTCCCCAAGAAGCTGGTGAGTTCTGCTGGAGGAGGGCCTTTGCATCCTCCTGCATTTCTGCCTTCCAGGAGTGGCTGGAAGTTGGACTGCACTGGGCAAATGGCACCTGTGTGGGGACAACACTGCAGCTCTTGTTATTGGAGGAAAAGTATCTGATGGCACAGTTTCTGTGGCACAATAATTCACTGCAGCAGCTGTAACTGGTGTTGCACAGATTTCTCCAGGGCACTGCTGAAACTTTCCAGCCTGATGTGGTGTAGCTTTGCTCATGTGAGTTTGATGGTGTGAAAGAGGGGAGGCAGATGGCTGGGAACTCTTATCCTTCTGCAGCAGGGCCTGTTTCTGTAGCACTGTGGACTCTGTTCAGCCTCCCATGGAGTGGGTAAGGAAGAGCAGGCTGAAGCCAGTGCTCATTCCTTTCTTCCTTCCCCATCATGACTCTTGTGCCAGCCCAAGCTGTTTGTCCTGACCAGGTGTAAGCCCAGAGATCTTGGATTGCGGAGCAATCAGGGCAGGGCTGTGTCTCCTCTCCCCACAGCGCGCCTCGGCTCAGCACCTGGAGTGGCTGAAGACAGTGAAGGAGAGCCATGGCTCCGTGGAGCTGTCCTCGCTGTCCCTGGCAGCTGCCATCAACAGCAGAGGGGTCTATGTGCTGAGAGCACCTGCTGATGGCCAGAAGGTGAGGTCACTCAGCTCTGGGAACCGGCCGGGGAGGCTCCCGCTGCCCCTCCTTCCTGGGGGCTGCTGCCCCAGTGCTCCCCTGGCCTCGGGCAGAGCCTCAGCCCCAGCCACGCTGACAACTTCTGCTCTGTCAGGTCTCCTTGGACAGTGTCCTGCGCTTCACCCTCCCGGGGAGCTCGGGGGACGCCGAGGCCTCCTGGAAGTACTCGCTGGCGGAGCTCCGCGAGCTGCAGAACAAGCTGATGCTCATGTCGGCCAAGGGAGAGCAAGGCCTGGAGGTGGAGAGGTTCTCTGAGGTCAGATTCCAAACCCAGTGGGTTACTGGTGTTGGGGCTAGGGCTGGATTTTCCCTTGCGTATCAGCCGTTAAGGCTGTGGTTGGCAGTGGAGTTGCTGGGGGTGGTGGTCACAGGCACATGGGTGTTCCTGCCTTTGGCTCCTTGTTAAGATGGAACTAAGCTGGAGACAGAACAGTGGGCTGGTGGCCTTATCCTCTGGCTGCACTGGGGATTGTCCTGGCTGGCAGCATTACTGTACTTTTGTAGCAAGCTGGGAGTTCCTTACTGGTTTCCTGGGGATGCTGCTGTTAAAAAGTCACAGAGAGTCTGTGGTTGCTGTACAAGGCCTGACATACCTTGGGACCTTCTCTTCATTGAATGGCTTTCCAGTGGTTTCATGGCTGAAACTTGTAAATCAACTTTGTTTCTCTCTCCTCTTTCCTCACACAGGTCTTTTCTAATGTCCAGAGACTTGCCCAGGCCTTTATAGACCTTTACTCAGCTGGGAACATGCTTTTCCGCTCCTGGCTTGCCCAGGTGTATTGTTCACCCGAAAGAGAATCCTGTGTTCTTATAGACTTCTCCCTGGGCCCCATCCCAGTGCTGGAAGGGCAAGGGGACATGGCAGCTGTGCTCCCAGCCCTCTGCAAGACCATGGAGAGTTTCCTGGAGAGCTGGAAAAGCTTCATGTACACAAAGCGATTTGAGCATTTCTACCTGAACTACTACAGTGCGGAGCAGCTGGTGTACCTGTGCTCGGAGCTGGGGCAGGGCAGGCCCAGCCAGGCTGCCCTCGTGATGCTCTCCTTCCTGAACCGCGACTGCACCGAGCAGGACATCCTCAAAGCCCTCAGGAGCCAGGGGCCTCCCAGCTCAGGGAAGGCTGCTTCTGACTTCCAGGTGCTGCTGGATGGGGAGAAGGACCTGAGTGCCCGGCTGCAGTGCATCTGGGAGTGCTACATGAGCAACATGGGCTCCTTCCTCCCCAACTGCCTGGACATCGACACACTGGGCGTGTGGCTGAAGAACCTGGCCAGCAGGGACAGGGCATGTGTCACCAGAGACTTCCCTCAGGACCTGCTCTGTGTGGGCCAGCCCAACCTCATCACCTGCCCTCGCTCCGAGGTGCTCAGCTCTGCCCTGGCCATTTACATGAACAGCCCCGAGCAGCCCCTTCCCACCTTCGACGAGGTTCTGCTGTGCACGCCCCAGACCAGTGCTGAGCAGGTGGGGCTGTTCCTGCGGAGGTGCCTCATTCCCTGCCGCGGCGGGGAGAAGATTTACACCATGCTCTATGCGGATGAGCTGAGCTACGACGTCAGCTGCAGGGCAGAGGAGCTGTTCCAGCACCTGCAGCGCTACAACAGCTCCTACCGCCTCATCATCCTGTGCAACTGCGAGCGGGACAACAGCTACCTCCCCTCTGCCTTCAGCCACTACAAAGTGCACATGATTCCCCAGAGGTCACGAGCAGAGATCCAGCAGTACCTGCAGCACCACTTTCGAGTCACTCAGCCCTCAAACTCGGCTGCGTCCGTGTTCAAGGAGCACATGTGTGTTGGGATTGTGTCCTCCAAAAGAGCTGGCATGGGTAAGGTGGTGCATGCAGAGTGGGCTCTGCTGAGTTCAAAACCAGAGTGGGGTTCACCTTGCCGGGTTTTGTGTCCAAGCTTTAAGTATCTTGGTCAAAAAAGAGCGATTCAGACTGGTCAGTGCAGTGAGGTGAAAGCTGGAAGTCACCTTGTCCCCTGGTTTGACTTTAGAAACCAGCACAAAATAGAATAGATTCAAGTCCTAATAAAGAGTAAAGCTTCTCTCAGGCAGTGGAAGGAAAACAAACCATATGGATAACAAGAGCAGTGTCTTGGATTCCAGACTCCAGCTGCTCAAACCAGATTTAGACTTCCTTCTGGAATGCCTTTTAGGAAGCTTCAGAGATTTCAGGGCATGGGGTACTTAAACATTTTATTTCCTTCTGTCTATTATGGTCTTAATATGATGTATCTGATATTCATGGCTTTAATTCTTGTGGTGTTTTTTATAACAGGGAAATCTCTGTATGTGAAGAGGCTGCATGAGAGACTGCAAGAAGAGCAGCCTGACTGTACAGAACTTCTGAAAACCATTAGGCTAATTGAACCAGAAGTGGATGAAGATAAAGTGCTAAAATCTCTCCTGCCTTTTTTGCAGAGAGAACACCAGACAAAGCCCATGATATTCCATTTTGATATCACCTCCTCAGTAAGTACATCCCTCCCACAGCTGCCTTGTCCTGCAAGTCCTGTGTGGATCCTTGCAGGAGCTTTCTTTAAAGTTCTTGTTTCTCGATTAGCCATTTCCCTAGCATGTGTTTTCTAATTATTGTGTAAGTAACACAAATACCATCAAGGTGATTGAACTCTGGAACAGTTGCCCAGAGAAGCTATAGAGTCTCCAACCTTGGAGACATTAAAAACCTGACTGAATGTGGCCCTGGGCAGCCTGTTCTACATGGGCCTGCTCTGAGTAGAGAGCCTTCGCACCCTCAACTGTTCTGTGATTCTGTGAAGTTGTGATGGGTAAATAAAGAGGAAATGCCTTTGTATCTCTTCTTGTGATAGGTGCAGCGTGGAATTCCAGAGTTTCTCTTCAAGCTGTTGGTTTTGCAGTACCTGACAGATGATAATGGCAATATGTGGCTACGGCAGAAGTGCCATCTGTACATCATTGAAATCCTGGAGGAGTCCCCAGTGCCAAAGAAAGCAGCCAGACCTGTACGTACCAGCAATGCTCCTTTTCTGGGAGTTTCTCAGTCACTTTGGGCATGTTTGTGCATAGCTGTGGTGAATTGTAGGGACGGTGACTGTAAACAGAGCACAGGAGTTCCCCATTTCATTCGGGGTGTGCTGTATCCCAGAACAAGCTGGTGTCCCTGCTGTTGTACAAAGTGACATTAACACTGGACAGCGAATTAGGCCTGTCTGGTTTCCTTGGGTTGGTGATTTCTGAAGGCCTGTTAGTCCAAGCCTCACTGCCCCCACTGTAACGTTTATAGGAAACATAAAAATGCAAAATCTAATCTTCCTCATGCTAATTTGCATGTTTGAAAGCAGGGGAATGTTTATATGGGGCTGTAAGAACAGAAGTGACTGGGATAAATAACCGTTTCTTGGGTTTGGTTTTCTTCGAAGTAGCCCTGAGAAGGGGCTGGAGGTGATGCCAGACTCATGTTCCAGGAAGGAAAATGTAGGAGGGAATAGGATTCATTGGTGTACTTTAAGTGGAAGAAGAGATGCACAGGGGAAAAGGCTGGTTCCTGTTCCTCAGCTCTGTGGTTTTAGGCAAGGAGACTGTTAAGAACAGATTAACTAAACTAATGAAGATCAAGGCTACAGCCCTGTGATGACCTTTTCTTTTATTTTCCTCTTCTCCAGATGTCAGCGAGCCAGAAGTATCACTTCTTGGATGTGTTCCCTAAAATAACATGCAAGTCTCCCAAAGAAGTGCTAGAAATGGAGGCACTTGGGAACCGTTCTGGGGACGTTTCGGACCCAGGAATGGACAAGGAGGAATTTTGCAGTGAGGCTTTCCAGAGACCCTTCCAGTACCTGAAGAGGTTTGACCAGGGCTGTGACCTGGACACGTTCTGGTATGAGGCACTCTCCGTGGAAGGCAGCCCTATGGAATGTCTGCAGCTCTTCCTCCTGCACTGCGGGATCATGGATCCCTCCTGGGCAGAGCTCCGCAACTTCACCTGGTTTCTCAACATTCAGTTGAGAGACTGTGAAGCTTCTGTCTTTTGCAACCCTGACTTTGTCCAGGACACTTTGAAAGGTTTCAAGAACTTTGTGGTTAGCTTCATGATTTTAATGGCACGGGATTTTGCGACGCCCTCCCTGAACATTTCTGACCAGAGCTCAGGAAGACAATCCTCCCACCTGGAGAACGTTGCCGAGGAAGATCTGCTTCCTTTCCGCATCCGGAAGAAGTGGGAGTCAGAGCCTCATCCCTATTTGTTTTTCAATGAGGATCGTGTGTCCATGACATTCATTGGTTTCCATTTCCAGCAGAACAGGAATCGCATTGACGCCATCAATCCCCTGAACGGCAATGTCATCAAGCGGGACATCATGAGTGCCCAGCTGTACCACGGCTTGTTACTGCAGAGGGTTCCCTTCAACGTGCCCTTTGATCAGCTGCCCCGTGAGGAGAAGCTCGAGAGGCTCTGCATGGTGCTGGGGATCTCCTGGGTGTTTGACCCCGACGAGACGTACGAGCTCACCACAGACAACGTGCTGAAAATCCTGGCTATCGAGATGCGATTCCGGTGCAACATCCCCGTCGTCATCATGGGAGAAACAGGCTGTGGGAAAACCAGGCTGGTGAAGTTCCTGTGCCAGTTACGCAGAAGCTTTGTAGAGGTGGAGAACATGAAGCTTGTCAAGGTCCATGGAGGTACCACTGCAGAGATGATCTATGCCAGGATCAGAGAAGCAGAAGCCCTGGCTAAATCCAACAAGGAGCAGCACGGGTTGGACACCGTCCTCTTTTTCGATGAAGCCAACACGACAGAGGCCGTGAGCAGCATCAAGGAGGTTCTGTGTGACCGCACGGTGCAGGGGAAGCCTTTGGCCTCTGGCTCTGGCCTGCGGATCATCGCAGCCTGCAACCCCTACCGGAAGCACACGGACAAGATGATCCAGCGCCTGGAGCTGGCTGGGCTGGGCTACCGGGTCAAAGCCGATGACACCAGGGAGAAGCTGGGATCTATCCCGCTGAGACAGCTCGTGTACCGGGTGCACGCGCTCCCGCCCAGCATGATCCCACTGGTGTGGGATTTCGGGCAGCTCAACAACCACACGGAGAAGATGTACATCCAGCAGATCGTGCAGCGCGTGGCGGAGCAGCTGCCCATGGCCAGGGACGAGGTGGGCACGGTCACAGAGGTGCTCTTTGCTTCCCAGCAGTACATGAGGCAGAGGGACGACGAGTGCAGCTTCGTCAGCCTGCGGGACGTGGAGCGCTGCATGGAGGTGTTCAAGTGGTTTTACAGGCACAGCCAGCTGCTGCTGAGGGAGCTGGAGAATTACCTGGCCGAGAGGAAAGCTCCCAAGGGCAGCGGCGACAGAAACGACGTTATCTGGTCCTTGGTGCTGGCGGTCGGGGTCTGCTACCACGCGTCCCTGGAAAGGAAGGAGCCGTACAGGAATGCCATCAGCCAGGTCCTCCCAAAGCCTTATGATACCCAGAAAAAGATTTTGGAAGAAATCTCCCTGATGCAGGACTTATTCCTGAGTGGGGTGCCGCTCCGGGATACCATAGCAAGGAACTTGGCCTTGAAGGAAAATGTCTTCATGATGGTCATCTGTATTGAGCTGAAAATCCCTCTTTTTCTTGTCGGGAAGCCTGGGAGCTCTAAATCTCTGGCGAAAACCATCGTGGCCGATGCTATGCAGGGCCAAGCAGCTCATTCTGATCTGTTCAAGGACCTGAAGCAGATCCATCTGGTGTCTTTTCAGTGCAGCCCCCTCTCCACTCCAGAGGGAATCATAGGCACTTTCAAGCACTGTGCTCGGTTCCAGGAAGGGAAGAACTTGGAGGAGTATGTATCAGTGGTGGTTTTGGATGAGATTGGGCTGGCAGAAGACTCTCCCAAAATGCCCTTGAAGACTTTGCATCCACTTTTGGAGGATGGCTGCATAGATGATGTCCCTCTTCCTCACAAAAAGGTCGGCTTCATCGGGATTTCCAACTGGGCTTTGGACCCTGCTAAGATGAATCGAGGCATCTTTGTGTCTCGTGGGGACCCCAGCAGAGAGGAGCTCATTGAGAGTGCAAAGGGCATTTGCTGCTCAGCACGAGGGGCTTTGCAGAAGGTCGAGCAGTATTTCCATCACTTTGCAGATGCGTATGAAAATATTTGCAAGACCCAAGACAGGGAGTTCTTTGGCCTGCGTGACTACTACAGCCTTATAAAGATGTTTTTTGCCTTAGCTAAGAGCTCCAAAAGTGAGCCCACACCTCAGGACATCGCTGCAGTGGTTCTCCGTAACTTTGGCGGCAAAGATGATGTCAATGCCTTGGAAATATTCACCTCCAAGTTGCTAGAAAAAGGAGAGGTACATGCTCATGATATCAGTAGGATAGAGCTGATCCGACAGAACATTTACAGCAGTGCTGAGGACGGGGACTGCAGGTACCTGCTTGTGTTGACTGAGAACTACGCGGCGCTGCAGATCCTCCAGCAGGCTTTCTTCACTGCCCGACAGCAGCCAGAAATTATCTTTGGCTCCAGTTTTCCTAAGGACCAAGAATATACCCAGATATGCAGGAACATCAACCGAGTGAAGGTCTGCATGGAAACTGGCCAGATGGTTGTGCTGCTCAACTTGCAGAACCTCTATGAGAGCCTCTACGATGCCCTCAACCAGTACTACGTGTACCTGGCTGGGCAGAAGTACGTGGATTTGGGGTTGGGCACCCACCGGGTGAAGTGCCGGGTGCACCCCAAGTTCCGCCTGATCGTCATCGAGGAGAAGGAGGTGGTGTACAAGCACTTCCCCATCCCGCTGATCAACCGGCTGGAGAAGCACTACCTGGACATCAGCACCATGCTGGACAAGGGGCAGAGGGAAGCCGTGCGGGAGCTGCAGCAGTGGGTGCAGGAGTTCACGGCGGTCAATACGGAGGAGCACTTCATCAGCCAGCAGCAGTACAGGCCCGCGGACGTGTTCGTGGGCTACCACGCCAACACCTGCGCCTCGCTGGTGCTGCAGGGCACGCAGCGCCTGCGCCCGGCCTGCGCCCCCGCCGAGCTCCTGCCCCGCGTCAAGGAGCAGGCGCGGCTGGCCCTGCTCAACTGTGCCACCCCCGACGCCGTCATCCGCCTCTGCAACGCCGTGGGGGTGTTCACGGCAGACTCCCTGGCCCACACCTACTTCAGGCAGCAGCAGCACACGTCCTTCGCAGACTTCCTGCGCGCCCACGTGCACGCGGGGGCCGGGCCCCAGACGGCCTTCACCGAGGTGAGCCTGGGCTCCTCCGAACCCCTCCTGAGCTGCGCTCAGCTCTGTCTTCCTGCTGCCAGGGCTGCAGGATGGCAACGCTGGGTGCACCACGGTGCCCAGGTGTGCGGAGGTGGGGACAGGCTGGCAGCCCCTGGGACCACGGGTGGGTCTGTGCTGCATTTCTGCCCCTTTTTCCCCAGGTCACCACTTTCTCACGGCTGCTCACCAGTGCCGACGCTGCGTGCCTGGAGAGGGAGGTGCAGGGCAGGGCCCAAAGGCCCCAGATCCTGTTCCTGCAGCAGTTTGACACGGAGTACTCCTTCCTCAAGGGCATCCGGTGAGTCTGGGCCTGTGTTTTCCTGCTTGGAATAGGCTGTCGGCTGCGTGGAAGGTGCGTGGGCAGAGCATTTAGAGTAGCACATATGGAAAAGGGAGGCTGTGCTGGCAGTGGGCTGGCTCGGGACAAACTTTATCAGCTCCATCACATGAGATGGGGTTTGGTGTTTTTATCTTTCCTTCAGCAGCCAAAGCTCATGTGGAGTGACTGGTTCTGTGGTCTTTAATGTTTGGTCTTTACACTTAGTGACTTCTGTTAAATTCCTTTTCACTCTTCAGGGATTTCCTAGGTGCCACTTCAGGAAATAAAGTCCTCATTATTCAGACAGACTTTGAAGATGGCTCTCAGGATGCCCAGCTCATCGCCTCAGCTAAGTGAGTCGGGTGTGGAGTGGTTCAGTTCTGCCTGGCCACTCGTCACTGTGTTTGGTAATTGGTGCTGTTTGGGGATCTCACGCTCAGGAGTGTGCAATCCTTTATTCTGTAGCAGAATGAATCTAAATGCACTAATTGTATTTCAAATAATCCATAACCCAAGTCAAAATAAGCTAAGATGGGTCAAGTGAGCAGATAATCTCCTTAGAAGTGTGAATTCTGGCCCCTGGCTGCAGAAGTCCTGAAGAGCTGAGGCTCGTGGGATAATTCAGGGCACAGCTGGAGGTGGCAGCTCAGCACCACAGCTGGGAGGAAGGAGTGGGAGTCCCCTGTGTTCTGGGAGAGGAAACGTGTCCTCTCTGAGGAAGGACCTGTGGCCATGAACCTCTGTCTGCCTTTGCTCTGCCAACAGCATTTTCTCTTTGTTGCAGGTACACCGTTGTTAATGAGATCAACAAGGTGGACCTGGGAGAAGTCTCTGTCTTTGTTTACTTTATCATGAAGCTTTCCCGGCTGGAAGGAGGAACATCCTATGTGGGATTCCATGGAGGTGGGTGTGCCCATCTGTCCCTCCTCACTCTTCAGCTGCCTTCAGGCAATAATTTCTCTTGCTCACTTTCCTTTAAATGCTGAAAATCTGGACTCAGTGTGTCCTGTGGGTTGTCAGAGCTGCTCCCCTGTCCCACAGGACTGCCCAGGGGATCAGTACCTGGCGGTCCTGGGTGAGAGCACCTTGCCTTGCCTGCTGACAGACAGATCCTCTCTCCAGTCAGCTGGAGAGCAGCACACAGCCACGAGGGTAACTCTGTGGGTGTGTTGTCCTCCAGCGGCTCTGGAGCAGGTGCTGATGTGTTCTGCTCCCAGCAGCAAGGTTCCTCTGGGTCTGGGGGCTTCTGAGAGCCTCAGGACCTCGGAACTGTCAGGCAGGGCCACGTGCAGCAGGGGGTTCTGAGGCCATTGTGCTTTCCCCTCCTACAGCAAGAGCTGAGAGTTAGCGAACTCTGCACGTAACCCCACAGGTGCTGGCAGGTAATTCTGGGGAAGCTCTTGTGGAAGAATGAGCTGCAGGCTGGGAATGATTCCTTGTTCTCTGCCTGTAGGGCTGTGGCAGTCGGTGCACATAGACGACCTCCGCAGATCCAAGGACATGACCTCTGACTTGACAGCCCTGCAGAACCTCACCATCAGCCAGGTGTTCTCTGAGGATCCAGGTGGAACCAAAGGTGAGCTGCGTGCTGGGGAAAAGGGGAGCTGTGGTCCCAGACTTGGTACTACAGGAACTGGCACAACGTATCTGATGACTTTCCCTGCTCAGCACCTGGTTTTGGGGGGGTCACCACATGGCTCCCAACTTATATTTGTATTTAATTCGTTACGACAACTTTAGGTCATCGAGCAAGTTAATTTGGTATTCTCCTCTTTTTCTTTTGACAAAAATGTGGCATTTGCACTGCTCAGCAGCCTGAGTGCTCTGTCCCAGCACAGGAGGCAGCAGATGCTGCATGGCAGAGACCACTGACAAGGGTCTTTCTTTCCCCTCTGCTCTTTCTTACTCCTTTTTCTTTCACCACACTGCCTGACAGGAGTCAGGGAGAGCTTAAGGCATTAGCTCAGTGTCACATTTCTTCCAGTTCTTGCTGCATGAAGCCTGACAGCCCGAGCAGCTGTGGCTGTGCTTGAGAGGTGAATCTCAGCTACTCATGCAGGTGCTAATGACATCAGTCATCTCTGACAGATGTTCTGCTGCTCTGGGATGCAGTTGCTAAAATAAACTCTCATCTGACTGATGCAGGAGTGCACTGTTGCTTTCTAATAAAAATTCTACACCTTAGCTGCAGCTCTGCCTGCGAATGGAGAAGCACAGCAGGAAGAGGTGGAGGTTGGAACACCAGTGCCAGGAGCAGAGCACCATGAGGTCAGTTCAGAATACATTTGTTTGCCTCTCAGCTGTCACTGTGGCTCTCTGCTCTGTCATCCATGGGTGCAACACACCTTTTGTGTCCCCCTTCACTTGAAACCTATCAGCAATATTTGCATCACGAATGTTATTGGTCAGACACAAATTCCTCCTCCCCACCATCCAGTCAAAATCAGCATCACTAAAGAAATAAACCATTCTAAGGACCCTATAGTTCCTTAGTCATTTCATTCTTCTCATGTTTAGAAATCAGCTTTAAGAGTTTCTGTTGCCTTTCTTCCCCTGGAGGTGGGAGCTGTGGTCCTGAGTTTCACTGCAGCTGTGTGTGCTCTGAGGCGTGTGCTGGAGCTGGCTGAGGGCTTTGCTGTGCTGCAGCCACATTTACACTGCCTCATGTGCCCCTGACAGCCTCAGCTGGACACGCCCAGGACCAGGGACATGTAGCACTTCCCAGGAAGGGCAGATTTTCCTTGGTCACATGATTATTTCCACTTCTTTCCTCAAAGTGCCGAACCTTTCCCCTGCAGGAATCTTGTCTCGGTACAAATGCTGTGTCACGGGCCGGTCTGAAAGGGCCACAGAAGTCACATCGTGTCCTTGGCAGCAAAAGCACTGAGAATTGCAGCCTGAGCTGAGGGAAGCTGGGAGCGGGGGTGCCAGGCAACAGGCCCTTTTGAGGGAGCACTGTGAACCTTACCAGAGGGGTGTGCTGGGGACAGGAGGGGCACTCTGAAGGGGAATGACCTCGTTTTCCTGGGCAGGGTGAGATCCTGGACACCACTGTGCTGCTGAGGACCTGTGTGCAGAGTGCTGTGGGGATGCTGCGGGACCAGAACGAAGACCTGAGTCGGAGCAGGAAGAGAATTAAGATCCTCCTTGGCCTTTTCTCCAAAGAGGATGAGCTGAAAGGTGTGTGCTGCAGGGAGTGTCCCTGGGCATCTGGGGACCACCAAAACATGTCAGTCAGGTCACTGGGGACCCAAGGGTCCTTGCTGTGGTGCAGACAAGGGGGATCTCCCAGCAGTGTGTGTCCATGCTCCAGTCTGTTGATGGATGTAGGGCTTTTCCTGCTGTTCAAGTGGTGGCTTTTTCTCTGGCTGTGCTGGCTGGTTTTTTCCCCAGCTGGCCAATTATTGAAACAACTGTCAAATGCTGTGCTTGGTGGGATATTTGGGTCCAAGCTAATAGAAGAGAAAATAAAAGTTCCCTGTTGTTTTGTAGCCTCTTTCCTGAAGATAACTAAGGCTCGTCTCTCCAGCCTGTTGAAGAAGCAAGAAGAAAATTCCCTTCACCCAAAAAACTGGGTGCTTCGGGAGGCTTCCAACCTCAGTGCTCTGCAGGAGGCAGGTACCTTCAGGTGAGGACAGAGCACTGCCTCGTCACCTGCAGCCCTCCAGGAGGAGTCTGCAAGTGGCACCTGTGCAGCAGAGACAGCAGCTTTGTGTAAGCTGAATATTTACAGTGTCAGTCTCCAGTCTGTGCTGGAAACTCTCTGAAGGCAGTTTTAGCCTCTCCTGGGGGAGGCTGACTTAGAGCTGAAGGGGCTGTACTGGGACAGGAATGCACAAGTGTTTGAGCAGAACAGTGGGAGTACAGGTGAGCCAGGAGTGAGAGAAGTGCAGGGGTTTTTTGTTGGTGCAATTTTTTTCCCGTAAAGGCAGGATTAGGATTCTATCACATGCAAATGTCAGCAGTTATTCAGGACAGTCACCTCCTGCTTTGCTGATGTCATTGCTCACAGGTTTCTCCATGTCTCTCTCCCCAAAGGCACACCCTGTGGAAGCGAGTGCAGAAGGTGATCACTCCCTTCCTGGCTCTCCTGATTGCTGTCATAGACAGGAATGGCAACCTGGAGCTGCTGGCCAGGCCAGCAGCAAAGTGTGTGACAGACCTGTGGATGTTCATCTTTAGTGACACCAAACTCCTGAGTGTCCCTGCCGGTGTGGGGAAGAACAGGTGAGCCCGGGGGAGCAGCAGGAGGGCTGGGCTGGGCTGGGCTGGGCTGGGCTGGGCTGGCAGCACTGGGAGCAGCCCAGCACTGGCTCTAACCCCTTGTGGCAGAGGGATTCAGTTTGTTGGCTGCTCCACGAGGGCAGCAGGGCACTGCTCACTGAGTTCAGTCTGTTCTTCCTGCCTGGCCCTGAGTGCTCCTGGGCTTTGCTCCCTGGCCCTTGGCATGTTCACCCTCCTTACCCAGCCCCTGCAGCCGTGTGCTGCCAGCACAGCCTGCCCAGGGAATGCTGGCTGGGGAAGGGCCAGTGCTCCACAGCTGGCAGGGTGAGCTGTATCAGAGTCCTGCAGTTCTCTCCCCTTCTAGGACTCATTTGCTTTCTGCAGCCTCTTGCTTCTGTTGTCTGAACTGTGCTTCCCAGACAAAAGCCTGGTTCGTTAATGACCTTTTAACCCCCCAGCCCTCAGCCAGAGATAATCCTGGTGCAGAACAACATGATGGTATCTGCTGATGCTGGGAATGAGATGCCCTTCAGCTGGAGGATAAAGGAGTACCTGGAAGAGATGTGGTTGGAGGCTCAGTACATCCAAAACACTGAAGGTGAGAGCCTGGCTTGAGCATCTCCATCCATTGCCCTTTGAGCTCTGGTTTGTCACTGCTGTGCCCCTCCTGTCACTGGAGTCACCTTCAGTCCCTCTGTGTTCCTGTGAGCCAGCAGAGCTCTGTGCAGGCAGCTTTTCTTTGTGCTTCTCACCATTCATCTTTCTCACCTATTCTGTGCCCTTGCATCCAAAATGCTGTGGAGATGCCAAGAGTTAATGACAAGGTGAGATTCCAGAAATACGACACTGGTGCTGAGCTGACGAGGCCTGGCCTGAGTCCCTCCTTAACTGCACTGGATGAGGGGAGTGCTGGATGCTTCACTGATTAATTAGGTGTCAGTGTCTCTAGGATAGATGCTGTGTCAAAGCCAGCTTCCTCCCAATATCCAGCTTCTCTCTGCATTCTCATTTTCCAGGCCATGCTGAGAAGTTTGTGGATTACTTCCAGAAAACTGCCCTGGGAAAATTCATCTCTGCTCTGACTGAGGAAGAAAGGCAGATGCTCTTCCAGTGCTACATCACAGACTTTATTGGCTTGACCATCGGTGTGTCCTCCCAGAAGGAGCTGCAGGTCAGTGTCTGGAACAGGAGCTGGAAACCCTTTGGATGGGGAGAAGAGTACGATGCCTGTGAATGTGTCCTTCTGAATCAGTCCTGTCTTGGGGAAAATGCCCCTCTGAGACAGCCCAGCAGCAGGGGAAGGCCAGAGCAGATCACTGGACACTGAGTGGCTGCTGGGCTTACTCAGACCTTACTCAGAAAAGCAGCACCTTAAATTGACACATTAAAGGCTGTCTTTGTAGGAAAATGATTGTCGTCGTTGAGAGAATTTCGCCAGGATTTCCAGTACAAAACGAATTATGAAAGTCCTTTCTTACCTTTGGTTTTCACCATTTCCCACCCCTGCAGTGTCTGCGCGTGGCCTTCGTGTCCTGCATTGAGGAGTGGGTGGCAGAGTCCCCCTGGAGAGAGGAGCTGGTGCCCTCCCTGCCCTGGGCCCACCTGGCATACAACCAGTTCAAGAGCCGCCTGCAGAACTTCTCCAGGATCCTGGCTGTGCACCCCCGTGTGATTGGCTACCTCCTGAAGCAGGAAGGATGTAGAATTCCGCGCTCAGAGATGGTAGAGTCACTCCCAGGCGTTTTGTGCTCCTCAGCCCTGGCAGGGAGCTCTGTCTGCACTGAATTAGCTGCTGTTCAGTCTCCTTTGGATTTCAGCGACAGCAGACGGGGAAGCACAGGCTCAGGTTCCTCAGAACTGGGAATGATCTGCTGTGTTGTTATTGTTAACAAGCAGGTTTTAAAACAGTTTGCCCTGCTTTTGCAGTAGTTAATAGGACATGCTAACGAGCCAAGCCACAAACATGAGAATTGCAGAGCTTGAAATAATCAAGTAGGACACTCTTCAGTAGAACATGTGCTGCAGCAAGCCAGACTTGAGAGCCCAAGGTTCATAAATAATTCTGAAATGCAACTGTTGTGTCACCCTTGGCCCTGTGTGTGTGCAGGTTCTGGACGTGCTGGCTGCAATGGTGTGTGCTGAGGAGCTGGAGAGCCAGGTGCAGACAGCCCCCCCTGAGCTCTGGCTGCAGAGGGTGAAGAACCTTCACATGCCCATTGAATTCCTTTGCAAAGAGGAGGGTGCCCAGCGCAGGGGAAGTCGGTGCCATCAGCTGCTGAGGGAGCTCAAGTAGGTACCAAGCTCTGCTCTCAACCCTGCTCCTCTGCCTGGCAGTTCACTGGGGCATTGGAGCAGCCTGAAGCTGTTCTGGTGCTGCTTTTTTCAGGCTTTGCAAACCTTTCCAGTTCCTGCTGGGCTCAATTACATACCAAGCAGCAAGAACCACATTTTTTCTCCCTCATCTCCTGTAGAATCTCTCTCTAAATCTGGCAGTATCATCTGGTGCATTCCATCTGGGTTCAGGGGTTATTTAAAACTCTCTTCAGGTTCCTGTTAACCAGCAGTGTCTCTCCACTTCATCCTCTGTGCATACAGACTCAAGAGATGGGGAATTTCACTGCATCTTGTGTTTTGGAAGAAAGCCCAGAGTGCTACCCCAGTTTCTCACAGACCTTGTTTAGTTTATTTGAAGAAAGTGTAGCTAATTGTGATTGGTATTCTTTAAATTACTTTTTTGACATAGAAACTAGAGGTGTGAAAAGGTGTGTGCAGTGGTGCTAGTCCTGCTGCAGTGCTGCCTCCAGGCCAGGCCCCTGTGCCCCCTGGGTTAAGTGCTGGAATGTGTTCTGTCCTCGACAAAAATCCCTTTGGAAAACCAAAGGGCAAAGCAAGGGGGAAGTGCAGGAATGCTGTGGAGGCGAGCATGAACAGCAGTGAGACCAGTGACTGCCCTGGTTGCAGTGCCATTCCTGCTCCCAGCTCCCCCTGTTGTGGTGCAATCCTGCTTTCCTCCCGCAGAGCCTGCTGGAGCCGGGTGTTTGCCATGGCGCTCTTCGTGGAACACGTCCTGTTTGGCATCCACGCTGTGATGCCAGAATTCGAGGACTTAGTGAGAAAATACACTTTGCTTCTTGCCAAGGTGAGCAAAGCTGTGAGTTCACCTCTTCCCTCGTTACTTCTGCTGATCATGGGAGTTCTGGTCTCAGGTGTTAGAGCTGAGTCACTGGGCTTTGTCTTTTCCCTCTGCAGTGTTTCCAGCACGATTCAGACATGAAGTCTCATCCGACCTTTGTTGCAGTGATGACAGTGCTGTGCCAGTGCAAGGAGGAGGTCAGCAGCAGGCTCTACAGGTACTGACACTGGGACAGGCTGCAGGGGCCGGCAGGGACATTGCCTGTGTTGCCAGCACGCGTCTGGCAGTGCTGCATGGGCTGGAGTGAAAGCCAAAGGAAGAGCAATAACCTCCTTTGACTCTGCACTCTGAGCTGAGCAGTGAGCTGCCCTGTCTTGCATTGTCTGCTCTTGGTCTGCTGCAACTGAACATCTTGTTCAAGGCTTTTGGGGAGGCAGCGTGGAAGCAGCTGTGTTCACCGCTGTTTCTGGATTACAGCCAAGGTCTGGAGCCGTGTCCCATCTGCCTGGGAGAGCCGAAGGACCCCGTCTGCCTGCCCTGCACCCACGTGTTCTGCCACAAGTGCATCAGCCTGTGGCTGGTGCCAGCACAGATGCTCTGTCCCTGCTGCAGGGCTGACATGGGCGATGTGGAGTTAACTGTCTCCGAGGAGCTCAGGTACTCCAGCCACCCTCTGCAAGGTGGGAGCGTTCGCTGGGGAGGGCTTGTGAGGAAATTCTCAACTCTGAGGTTGTCAACACAAGCAGAGTGGCAAGGAACTCTGCTTCACTCCCTCTGGAACTGAACAGGTCCTGTCTGTTCTGTTGTTTCAAAAGAAGGGGAAAGCTGCCTTGGCCTCTGTAAAAACCTGCAGATCACAGAATCATAGAATGGCTTGGGTTGGAAGGGACCTTAAGGATCATCTCATTGGGAAGGTGGAAAAGTATCTCCCTGTGGTGACTTTTGCCTGTATGTGCTCGATTCCTCCATGGCTGAAGTGGTTCTGTGTTTGCTTTTGCCCTTCCCAGAGCTGCCATAGCAAAGAACGCCCTGTTCCGGCAGAGGTGCAATAACTTCTTCATAGACGTGGTCACCACCATGTGCTTCAAGGACAATGAGCCCCCCGACCCCGAGGTGATCCAGGGGCTCCTGAATCTGCTCTTTGTTCGCAGAAGCCTCATGAAAGATTCAGGTGAGCTTCCTTCACCCTGACACTCAGTCTTATGGAGCCGAATCCGTCACCACCTTCTCTCACCTGCCAAACCTGTCCTTCCCTTATCTCCACAGATCACCGTGCTGTCTACACAAAATTCCTGTCCCCATTTAATGATGAGGTGGATGAAACTCCCATCATCCGCTCTGTGATGCTGAAGCTGCTCCTGAAGTACAGGTGAGCACAGACAGCTGAGGGGGGTTAGGCCAGGGCCTGGTTCTGCTCTGTTCCTCATCAAACTGATCCAATTGCTCTCCTCACCTCCGTGAGCTCCACTGAATTTGAATCCTTACAGGTTTCATCCCTTTGCATTAGTCATGCAGCTTGGCTGGCTTGCATGGAGCTTGTGGTGCAGTGTGAGCGGTCTGTGCAAGGTTTACCTGGCTGTCCCTCACTAACCCCGTGCTGAGGGTGGATGCCTGGGTGCTGGAAGGTGGCTGAGTGGTTGCTGTGACCTAGGTCAGCAAAGCAAAACTCCTCATTCACGGAGATGTAATCAGGACTGATCTTGTGTCTCCTCCACAGACCTCCCCATTCCCTCAGCTCTCCCAGCTCCCTTTGCAGGCAGGGCACAAAAGCCCCTTCTCAGGTGTGACCACCTCCTAAATCAGTTGTTTAAACACGTCAGATGCCTTTTGCCCTGGAAATGCTCACTGAGCCTGGCTCAGGCTGTGAAGCCAAATGTCACCTGCAAAAAATGGCACAACAGCTTTTCCATCTTGCAGCTGGATCCAGTGACCCCACGTGTCTCTGGTAGCTCTGCTGTGATTTAGAGCAGGAGCAGTCCTGTCAGCATGGCAGCTGTGTAAGGGGGTGTCTCTCTCTCTCTCCTGTAGCTTCAATGAAGTGAAAGATGATGTGCAGCATTACCTGTCCCAGGTGGAGCACAACGAGCTCCTAGAGAAAAATGACAAAAAAGAGCTCTACTTGCTTTTTGTCAACTGCTTGGAGGTAAGAGCTGGGCCGTGAAACTGTTGCAGGAGCAAAAAAAGTGAAGAATAGAAATTCTTCTGCCTAAAATGAGGCATGTTTCATGTGTACATAACTAGTTTTTCAGCTAGAAAGCCCAAAAGGAGTTGATATCAAATCACCTGGTGAGAACCTGCTCTCGGGAACGAGCCTTGCTTTTCAAGGAGAGGTTTGTGTGTCTTTGCAGCGTTACATAAATTCTTTCCCTTGGACAGGTGTCTGAGTGTTAAGACTCAAACTCCAGCACAGGAGTGCAACAGGCAGAGCCATTCTCATCGCAGTAGCCCACTGCTGAACTGCCCGCTTGTCTCCACAGACACTTAAATCATTGTGCAGAACTTAGGTTATTATGCCTTTTGGATTGTTCCCTTTCCTCCCCTCACATAACTTTCAGGGCTTTGGACAACTTGAAACAAATGTGACAGCAGGGGAGAAGTTTCATTACTTACAGGTTTTTTTAAGTGACTTTGTAGTTCAAATCACCATTTGTATTCTTGCTAAGGGACAGACAGGTAGAGCTTGGCATCTTGGAACATGGAACGTGTGTCATTCACAGCCTGCTCATGGCTCCTGCTCAACTCCAGGCTTGGGGAACGTGGGACACATCCTAAAAATGGTGTTTGGTGACAGAAGTTTGGGATGAGGAGGAGCAGTGGGCTGGAGGGTGCAGGGATGGCTCACTGTGCTCGTGGCAGGGTGGGTGCCCTGGGGACGCAGGGCTGCCTCGGTGAGGCGGCTCTGCCACTCACCAGTGTTCCGGCCTGTCTCCAGGATTCCATGTGTGAAAAGTCTGAGGACAGCCTGGGATGTGAGCACGGAAACAGCCTGCCTGAGGACAGATTTGTAGAGAACTATCTCCCAGCGAGCAGCAGAGAGGCTCCTCAGGAATCCTCCGTGGAATACCTGCAGGCCGTGGCCACGGTGCGCCTGTACCTGAGCAGGGCTGCAGAGCTGATCTTCGACTTGCAGCAGCACACGAGTAAGTGTGATTGTTCTGCTGTCAGGTGGAAATGCTGGATGCAGAGCAAAGCCAGCAGGGCAGGTGGGCTGGACACAGTAAGTGCCCTGTGCTCTGCTAGGACCTGTTTTGGTGCATGGCCAAGAATGAGAGCAGCAAGTCCCTTTTTCCTTGGGGGTGTCAGTCAGTGTCTGTCCCCTGTACTAGCTGTTAGAAGGGCTCTGTAACTGCTAGCAAGGCAGTTGTAGTTGCATGGCAGTTACACCTGTGGAAGGAGATTTATTTTATCCTCCTGATGCTAAAAATGAGATTTATTTAGAGCCCACTAAATTGAACTTTAAAGCACAAGTGCTGCTTCAGACTCAGGACTCTGCTGTAAGGCCTATTGTTTTATATGAATGAGAGCTCTGCACAGCTAGAAGGGATTAAGAGTTTATATCAAAGAGTTTATATCTTCCCTGTCGAAGAAATGAATCATTGTCTGAAACCTGGCTGAGGAAATGCTCCAGACACCACTTGAGGAAGGGAGGGCTCTGAAGTTCTCCTGTGTAATTACACAGTACTAATAAAGGGACTTGGTGCTACAGCTGGTGCAGACAGTGAAGTTTTACAAAGTGGGATGTGCTTTTGCCTCTTTTTTTTTAACCTCTTTTTTCCCCTCCAGAGCCAGAGCAGATGAAGGAGAAGCAGCATTACCTGAAGAATGTGGAGAAGTTCTGCAGCCTTGCCAGGAACGACTGGCACCGCGTGTACCTGGTCAGGAGGATTGCCAGCCAGCACGGGATGGAATTTGCTCAGAAGTTGGTCACAGAGCCACAGTTCAGCTGGGTGTTCCCAGCAGAAGTTCTGCAACAGGTAGAGAAGAGGCATCTCCTGGGGATGCTTCTGGTCTCCTCTTTGTCTTCACTTTGTGCTGCTTTGGGGTGTTCCTACTGTTGTGTGGCTCTTGGGGGATGGGCCACAGTGGCAATGGTTGGGAAGGTGACTTGTCCTGGCTTTCTGGTAAATGGAGTCTCTCCTGGCAGCACCTTTGGGTGGCCGTGTCTGCTGCTGGTGCTCTGGGGAGGCTGAAGTGCCCCAGTGCTTGGGAGGACGAGGAGATTCTCCAGCTGGGTTATTGTCCCCAGTGCTCTGCATGGCTGTTCCCTTGGCAGGTGCAGAACAGCCAGTCCAAGCACATCGACCGGTACCTGGTGTGTGGGGAGCGGTACCGGGCCCTGCGCGACGCCGTGGGACGAGCCATGATCGAGGGCACGGCCCAGGGGCTGCTCGAGGCTGAGAAGGTACAGCCCAGTCCTCCCTCCAGAGCCCTGCTGGGGTTTGGATGGCTCCAGCTTGGTGTCCCTGTGGGCAGTGTCTGTTCCCATGGAGGCACCTGGGGGCCTTTGCTGGGAGGTCACTGTGGCTTGTGCTCAAGCACGTGTTTTCTTTACTTTCCCACCTGCACACCCCATCACTGTAGCTGGGACAGCTCTGGCCTGTCCCCTGCCACATCCTTGGTTCTTCTCCAGGCCTCCAGCAGCTCCCCAGCTCTGGAATCTGCCCACCTGCTCCTGGCCATCTTCCGAGAGGTCACTGCCCTGTATGGTGCCAGGGATCCAAGCCTTCATCCCAAGCAGCAGGTAGGACACTCCCCTTTGGAAGCTTGTGACAAACCTGCTTCATGGGTAAGGATGAAGGGGATCTGAATCAGTGGTGGAGAAGCTTTTGTTCCTGTTCCTCAGCCAGGGCGATGGCCTGAGCTGAGCAGTCTGGGGAGGTTTTCAAAGCAGGGTAACCCAGCGTGGGAAGCAGCTGCCACTGCTCTTCGCTCGGGTGGGCAGTATCCTGCTGGCTTTAGCTCTTTCAAATGTGTGCTTTCAGCAAACAGAGGCGATGACTCAGTTCATCCAGAGCTCCCAAGTGCTGAATTCCCCCGAGCTGCAGCTCTTTGCAGTTGCCCTGGTGAGGAACGGCCTGCCCGCCCTGGCCGTGGAGCCGCGGGGCTGCAGCCAGCACGGAGCGCTGGTGGAGATGGCTGTGCACGTGGCTGCTGTGCTGCTCTGCGGGCACAGCCCTGTGCTGCAGCCCCTCAGGAACCTGGCCTTCCAGCCGCACACCATGCAGGTAAGGAGCTCGTGTGCACTTCAGCACATCCCTGGTTCTTGCCTGTGTCTGCTGGATCCTCTGCTGGACCTTTCTCAACAGCAATGCTCCAGCTCACTGTTTGAGCTGTGAAATACTGGGGGGTGATTATTTCAGTGCTGTTGGGATTAATTAGCACAAAAACAAGCTCTGGCCTGGTATCTTTCCAAGGTACCTCTGCATCCTGAGCAGTATGAAGCAAATACCTTTGCTGATATTTGGGTGAGCAAGGCTGAAAGCTGCTGGCAGATCTCACTGTGCTGACCTGCCTGCTCAGAGAGCACTGGCTCCTGAGTCGGGGGGGAGGGAGCTGCTGCTCCTGGCTACCCAAGATGCAAGGAGACATGCTGGTACGCACCAGGGTGCATCAGGAATGCAGTGCAGTGTGTCTGGAGAGTGCACGTGCAAGTCTTAACAATATTGGCAGTTCTAAGAGTGGATTTTCAAAGGTAGAATTTGAAAATCTGCATCTGCGTCACCTGCCTGACCTCTGCTCTCAGATGTCTCTGTTCCCCAGTGTGAACAGAGAACCAGTGAGTGACTGCTACAAGAAAGGGCTGATTTACAGGTCCATTTGTGACTGTTTTCCCCTTTCCCTGCTCAGCACTCTTTTCTGCCCACAATGCCAGAGGACATCATGGCTCAGGCGAGGGCCTGGGAGGGACTGGCTGCTCTGCACTGGTATGGTGAGTGCTGCTGGCTGGCTGGGGAAGAGATTCCTGGGGTTTGGAGAATGAAACTGTTCCAAATGTGAGGAAAAACACACTCCTCAGCACAAGTTATCCTTGATAAATCCAGATTTGTAGTGACAGTTTGTGTGGGTGATGCACCAAAGGACATCCAGTGCTCTTTAGTCTACAACTGTTCACAGAACTTGAGGGGGTACAAGGGCAACACGAACAGGGTGTGAGAGGAGAACTCTGCCACCTTCCTGGCCAGCTTTGTCTCTGCTTCCCACAGCTGGACCTTCCTGCAGCTGGGCATGGGGGCTGGGAGCATTTCTGCACTCAGCAGCAGAATCTGTCAGGCTTTGATTCCCTGTTTCTCAAGGAGAAGCAGCACTGAAGAATTTCTTGGCTTCCTGTATGGGCCTGTCAGTCCTTTGGGCTTTGGGATGGTCAGGGCTTTTCATTAGATCTTGAAGCATATTTATTGCTCCAGGATGATGGTTCCAATGAAAGGGAATAGCAGGGGCTTTATAAATCTGTCTTAAAATACTGTCCTGTTTGTTTTTCTTCTGACAGAATGTCCCAATGGCCACCCCTGCACTGTGGGAGAGGTAAGAATTTGGGACTGGTGGGTATATAAGCAGACAAAGTTTTCAACAACAAACTGTTGTATTTTGTTTACTTGTTTTAAGGTTCTGAGGCACAGAGTTCCACTTCTAAACTTGATATTATTGATCATTTTTTATCATTGCAATGTAAAATTCAGAATACCCCGAAGATTTATACCATAAATTAGGAAACATCAGGCAGAGGCCCAGTTTGTAGCAGGGTTTGAATTAACCACTTGGAGCTTGGATTTTCATTTCGTTCCTTCTCTGCTGGAGAAGCTGTTGCTCTGCAGTTCAGTGTTCTCGTTTTGCTTTTCCCAGTGTGGCCTCCCCATGGAAAAGAGCCGCTGTCCCGACTGCCAGGCCCCCATTGGAGGCATCGAGCACAAACCCCTGCAGGGCTTCCATCTAGCCAGGTATGCTTTGCTTCAATGCCTCTGCAGTGCTAAATGATGGAGGACTTGCCTGCAGTGCCTTCAAAGGCCAGAGGTACCAACCACTTCATGCTGCACTCTGGAAGGTGTTAGGAAGGGATGTCCAAGCAAGATGAATCGGGCAGCAAAACCACAGAAATTTGCTTTTCTGTGTACAAAACCGACTGGAAGCAGTCACTCCCCTGTAGCACTTTGAATTGGCACCTTTTACAGCATTCAAAGACATTATGGGTCAAAAAGACATTGCTGGGTATCAGGGGTGTCTTGTGTGGTTTTGGTCAAGGCAAAAAAATTCCGTATATACACTTTCCTACAGGAATCGTGAAGACAGAACTCAAACTGGCCACGTGCTCAGAGATGTGCAGCACAGAAGAACCCTGGGAGTGTCTGACCGGGGCATGTCCCCTGTGGTCTTTGTGCTGCTCCGTTTGCTCACACACCTGTCAATGCTGCTGGGAGCCTCCAGAGCCCCTCAGGTATCTTCCAAAAATGCTTCCAAGTGGTCACACAAATTGTGGGGAAACCTTTGTACGCTGCTGGTCCTTTTCATCATATTGCCAAGTGACCAGGGCAGTCTGTCAAGATGCAAGACCCAAATTCCCTCCCTCCTTGCCCAGGAGGGATTTTGGTTAATTCCTGCACTTTCATGCAGGCACATCCACCCACCCCTGCCCTGATGGGCCCAGGTGGCAGGAATCCCACAGGTGGGGGTGCCTGGCAGGACTGAGCTCTGTGTGCCTTGTGCTTCCCTGGATGTTTTTGGCTGAGCTCAACTCTTGCCTTTGTCTTTAGTCCCTGGGAAGGATGATCAAGCCGCCAGTGGATGATGTGGTGAGCTTCCTGCAGCAGCACGTCCAGGAGGACTTGGCACAGCTGACAAGGATTTTGGGGAAGAGTGTGGATGACGCTATCAACATCCTCCACCTCGTGCTCAGCAGCCTCCTGCAGGCCCCCCAGCAGGAGCCAGGCCAGTGTAAGAAAAGCCACCTGCCCTGTCACACCTGGGGCTGTATTTGAAGGGCTGTGGCCGTGCAGGCACTTTGCTGATAAACCACTTCCAACAGCAGTAGCTGAGCTGAAGAGGAAAATACAGAGTTTGAAGCTTGTTTCTTACTGTAGGGAGGGAAGAATTTTTGGCTGTTTGCTTCTTTCAGTCGAGTACGTGGGGTTTGCAAGGTTTGGTGCAGTCAGTAACTCTGAAAATGAATTATTGACAAAATAACGTCGTGACAGATGGGCAGAGCTTCCAGCTCCCGAGCAGGGCTGCTGCTCCCAGCACAGCAGCTCGTGCTGTATGCAGTCCGAGTTCTGTGCTGCCTCTCAATGACTCCCACAGAGGGATGGCAGGGTGGGGTTCATGGCAGGATCTGGAGTCACTGTGGCACAGAGGGGTTTATGTGTAAATACCCCGTATTTTGAGTGTGGGACAGCACCAGTCAGTATTCCAAGCTTCAGTCTGTCATAGTCTGACCTTGGAAAATCTGTTCAGTCTTTCTGGGATTATGAAGGAGTTGTATAAATGTCCCCATCATTCACATGAATGACTGGCTGAAGCTCCTGGAAACCTGGATCAGTGTGTGATGTTTGGGTGTCACTCTCCAGCTGGACCAAGATACTCAGTTAACTTCTAGGAGCTGTGAATCTGTGCTTTCTATTCACTGAAATATTGCAGATGTAAGAGGTGAAATATTCCTGTTGCAGGGCTGGTGCAGTTTGATGTTCTCTCCACCAAAGAGAAGAGAAACAAATGGGAAGAAATTGTTGCAAACACAATTATTGTTCCTGAACTGAAGGTGAGAAATCTGCTGTACAGAGTCAGGAGCTGAGCAGCTCAAAATCCACTGGAAATCTGACATGCTGTAATGTCTGTGCTATACTTTTCACCTGGCTATTCCTAAAGCCAACCCATCCTTGGCACAGCTGCAGGTTAAGGATCAGCCACCTTTATTCTACCTGGGGAAATGGGAGTCTGAGACTGGACTTGTTCTGGGATGATTTTGTACAGCTGAAAAAGCAGAAATGGCTTCGCTCAGTTGAAGGTATTTCAAAATATCCGATAATTAATTTTTTTGTTAATGCAGGATTTGGATAAAAAGCTTCTGAAGTTAAACCAACAGATACAAGAGGATGAGAGAATCTCTTCCAACCCCGTAGTGAAAATAGTGTATGGGGACCCGGCTGCATTCCTGTCCCAGCTGCCAGGGGACAGCCACATACACCACTCCAAGATGTGGAGCTGCCGCAAGAGGGTTTCTGTGGAGAGCCTGGGCCAAGTTGTGCAGCAAAAGAATGCCAAGGACACCGTCCCTCTCCTCTGGAAGTTCCTGCAGAAGGTGGGGGTGGCACAGGGGTGAGAGCCTGGGATGCTCAAAGGTTAGAGCACAAAACCACGGACTGGTTGGGGTGGGAAAGGACCTCCAGCCCCAGCTCGGGTCACCTGAGCAATTGCCCAGGACTAAACCACATTTGGATTATCCAGTTTCTTTATTCTCAGTACTTGCTATGATCTTGACAATGAACGTGGAAAATATTGTTGTCTTTTAAACATTTAAGAAGTAATTCCATAAAAGTATTCCCAACAGCCTTACCCACAGGTTCCCTTTCCTCTTCCAGGAAACTGAGCTGAGGCTGGTGAAATTCCTACCAGAGATTCTGGCTCTGCAGAGGGACTTGGTGAGGCAATTCCAGAACACAGTGGAGATCAAACACTGCTCCATCAGGGAATTCCTCAGGGAACCCCACTCAGGTGAGGAGACCCTGTCAAAACCGTAATTAATGAAACAGAAAATGCTGGATTGTATAGTTGAAAGTGAAAGGGAAAACTCATGTTTTCCTTTTAACTCTCATCCAAATGAGCTGGAGACCTGGATATGGTTGGAAAAGTTACCAGATTACTTTAAAGGGAATTAAGTACAGGAGATGTTTTACAAGGGGTGGGAGCTCTGCGCAGTGCAGCAGTGGTTATGTTGGCATTTTAAGCTCAGCCCTAGAGCAGGGCATGCCTAAAGAGTGGAATAAATGTCCTCCTCTTCCTTTCATGAAGTTTGTGGCAACCCCTTCTATTGTATTTAAGTACAATTATTGATGTTGTTAAGTGCTTACGGAAAAGTACATAAAGGTCATGCAGAATCAGACCAAGGACCAATCCATCTTTGTGGCCTGGGCCAGGAGCAGACAATAATGGAAAAATATTAACAAACCGAGCAAATAACTCAATTTGATACAATCAGAAAGGTGTTTGGTGTCTGTTTAGTCTCTTGAGCAGTTGCCTGGAGTTCAGCAGTGTGCTCTGAAGATCCCTGTATTGCAGAATTTCACCAGGAGAAGATATTTTCATTGATTTATCTTTCTGTTGTTTCTCAGGTGTGATGAGGGACCTGTTAGCGAGGAGAGTGAACGTGTTTCTGTCTGTCTGGAACAAGCTGAGAAGTTCCTTGGACACCAATGGTGAGCAGCTTCTTTCCCAGCCCTGCTCCTCCACTGCTCCTCGTTCTCAGTTCAGGTTCCTCCCATCAGTGATGCTGAGGCATATCCTCAAAACTGAGCTTGGCCTTTGAATTTTAAGAATCTAGGTACAAGGGGAAGAATTTGTTTCCCTCTTGTAGTTCTCACCTGAACTTGTTTCCTTTCTCACCTGAACTTGTTCCCCTTTGTGCTTGTCCCTAAGGCCAAGAGCACGGCTTTTCTCAGGCTCCGTATCTTCTCCTGCCCTGGCTCAGCCTGGGCTGGCTCTGGGCCTCCTCAAACACTCTTTGTCTGTATTTCAGGGGAAATTAAGCTGCCCAAAGGCTACTGTGATGCTGAGCTGAGCCTGGACAGCAGGCTGGAGGTGCTGCTGCCACGGCGGCAGGGGCTGGGCCTGTGCTCCACGGCCCTGGCCAGTTACCTCATCGGGCTGCACAACGACTTCGTGCACTCCGTCCACAGGCACATCAAGGAGGATGACAGGTCTGCTGCTGTTCCAGTCCTGGGGCTCTGCTGCGTTTCCTGCTCCCACACCATCAGCTTTCCCTGCTCCACAGGGGCCTCTCCCTCTGAACAGAGGCCCTTTGCTCCCTGCAGGTACTTGATCAGCCCCTCGGAAGTGGCCGACCTGCACCTGATCAGTTACGAGGTTGAGAGAGACCTGATCCCTCTGATCCTGTCCAACTGCCAGTACAGCATGGAGAAGGGAGGGGAGACGTTGCAGGACTTCGATCTGGAGAGGATCCAGCAGCAAGTGATCAGCAAGTTCCTGCAGGGGAAGCCACTCATCACACTGACGGTAGGACAGGCAGGGGCTGTGCAGCCCGGAGGGCACTGGGAGCAGTTTTCCAGAGCTTCACATCCATGGGTTTCTCAATCCTGACAGGGAATCCCCACCCTGGTGTACAGACATGACCGGAACTATGAGCAGCTGTTCAGTGATGTCAGGAATAAGCTGGAGCAGGTGGGTTTCTGCACTGCAGGAAGCAGGGCAAGCATGAAATCCCTGATTTTCCAAGGGTTTTCTGTCCCTTGCCTTGTCCATCCAAAGGCTTGCCTGCTGATTTCTCAGCATGCCTTGGGTATGTGCAATCTGGCCTTGTGTTGTCAGTCAGGATTTACAAAGAGGAGGGAGATAGTTCAGCATTTCAGTTTCCTAAATCTGGAGCTCTGTTGCTTTCCCTGACTTGAGCAATTTGAACAGAAAAAGGAATGGCTCTAAAATAATATTAACTGCGACTTCATGGTTTTCAGAGTGCTCTGCCTAGTTCTGTGATGAACATGATCAGTGGGGAGCTGCAGTCCTACAGTGATGTGTGTGATGCTCTGTTCCTCACTGAGATCACCCTGGGCTTCCTGGCCATGGCTGGTGAGAACGCTGAGATGCTGCTGACTGACTACATTGAACAAGTCCTGCAGATGGGCGATCAGACGAACCCTCACGTGCTGCAGGTGAGTCCTGAGGGCAAAGATCAGATTCTTACAGGATAAAATCTGCCCTGGTTTATGCTAAATCCAGCCAGCGTGACCTTCAAGCCCAGTATGTGTGATGGAGCCCTCTCACTTCCCCACTCCCTGATATTTTGTGATATCAAAAAATGGATTATTGAAGGCAAATGGGGAAAGGGTGAGAGGGCAGATGTGCTACGCCCAGGCTGAGGGGCTGGAGGAGCTCCGTGCTGAGCTCTCTCTGGGCAGGGCAGGCTGGGGATGGGCTCCAAGGATGTCTCTCACAGCCACAGATGTGCTTCTCTTCCAGGCCCTCAGGCGGTGCCAGCTCAGACACTGCATGGCCCTGTGGCAGCTCCTGTGTGCCCACAAATCCGAGCAGCTGCTGCGCCTCGGCAGGGTATGGAACCCCAGCCCCTCTGTGTGTGTGAGCTGCTCTGCTCTGCTCTGCTCTGCTCTGCCTGCAGCTGCTCAAATGTGTGTTTGGGTTTTTTCTCCCCTTGCTGCATTTTTAGGATCCTTTTGCAGATGTCAGTCCAGACTACAAAAAAGAGCTCACCCCAGAGCTTACCAAGCTCCTGCACACCTTCCTGGTCCACTCAAGGCTGGAAACCTTCCTGCAGGAGCTCCATGAAATGATCATCCTGAAGCTGAGACGTGTCCAAGCTGTGGAGGAATTCAGACCCAAGTGGAGGTAGGAGTTACACACCCAAACCCTCCACAGCTGTTGTTAACTGAAGCTTCTCTGCCTCTGAGCATGCACACGATGGGAACAGTTGCCTTGGCACATGCCTGTCCTGGGGGTCACGGCCCAACCAGCACCATTGGGAATGTCCACACCCGTTTCTGGCAGGCGTCACTTCCATCTCACACGGGCTCCTTTGGGGATGCTGCTGGAACACAGCAGGAGCTGCTGTCCATGGGCTCAAACACAAACACTTCTGCAGGCACTTGGATAAAATAATAATAGAAGCTCAAAGTCATTAAGGTTGGAAAAAACCTCCGTGATCATCAAGCCCAGCCTTCAGGGATAGGCACATTTAGCTCTGCACAGGCACAGCTCAGCCCCAGAGCTCAGCTCTGCCCTGCAGCCTCTCCTTGCTGGGCTCTGTGCATCCCAACTGGCTGTTTAACCCTTCTCACTACACACACACCTGTAAATGGTGTATACTGAGCATTTTGGGTGGTGCAATGCACTGATATTTTGGCATTTGTGGTTTGCTGTACCCCAGCTATTAATGCTATTCTACTCTGTCTTCCAGCCTGAAGGAATCACTCTCACCTTACCTTTATGCCAAAGAGTCTGAATTAGCTATGGAGCTGGAAGACACATTCCCAGATGCGATTCTTCTCTCTCATGCCACTGCTACCTGGAAAGCAGCTGCTGTCTTCAAGCGGGAGCACAGGGAAAGTTAGGACAGGGCACTGCCAGGGACTGTCGGTGCCACAACACCCACCTCGGGGCTTCTGGAACTTTGGGCATTTGTTTGGGGTTTGTTGGTTGTTCTTTGGGTTTGGGGTTGTTGTTCACATGATGTGAAGAGGAGGGGTGGCCGTGGAGGAGGAGGGTGGAAGAGACCCAGCAGCTCCGTGTGAATCCTGGATCACCACAGCCCCAGAGCCACTGGAGGAATATGAAGGACTTTTTTTACAAACCATGCTGCCCTCGTGCTGGGACAGGGGTTTATGTTTCTCAGGCTGCCTTTCTCCTTTACTGCGTTGGCAGCACTGGGATGCAGAACCGGCCCCTGCCCAGCACCTCCCTACTCCCACCACGCTGCGGCGGGACCACGAAGGAAAAAGGGGAGCCCCGACGACCGGGGCTCCTTCCCTGCCTTAAGCCCGGCACCCCCGCCTTGTCCCGGGCCGGGCCCCGCTCTCCCCCCTTCCCAATAAACTCGTTCAGCTCAGCTCCGCAGCCGCTCCCGGCTCCTTGCCCCGCCCGGTGCCGNCCTGGGGTCCGCACAAGCCACGGGCACCCTCGGGAAGAGCCCCCTGGTTGGGGTCTGGGGGCTCGCCGGGAGCGAACGGGGCGCGGGTCGTGCCGGGCGGGACGGGGGCGCGGGGCAGCGGCTCCCGGGCAGGAGACCCCGCTCTCACCGCGGCGCCGGGGGTCTCGCAGGGAGCAGGCCCGGCTGAAGGCCAGCGTGGTGGAGGAGGATACCGAGGAGTGGCAGAAGGATGCCCATTTTACCGGGCTGGAGCGAGTGGGAGGTGTGGATTTATCCTACATCAAGGGGGACGACAGCCGTGCCTGCGCCTCCCTGGTCGTGCTCAGCTTCCCGGCTCTCGAGGTACCGGGGGGAACGCCCTATGGCGGGGCTGTGTCCGGCCGTGCCGTAACCACGGGGCTCTAAGGCAGCGGTAGATGGGATATTGGAAATAAATTGTTCCCTGTGAGGGTGGCGAGGCCCTGGCACAGGGTGCCCAGAGCAGCTGTGGCTGCGCCATCCCTGAAGTCCAAGGCCAGGCTGGACGAGGCTTGGAGCAGCCTGGGACAGTGGAAGGTGTCCCTGCCCACGGCAGGGGTGGCACTGGATGGGCTTTAAGGTCACTCCCGACCAAACCATTCCGTGATTCTGTGTATGTTCAGCAACCTTCCAATTGCGTGTTCCCAAGAAAGATAAACAGAAAAAAATCTGTGTAAGGATTTAGGCAGCAGTTTAGGAAGGTGTGATACAAAGAGCTCCCAATTGCAGGAGTGTTGTAGAGTGGCTGGGAACTCACCCAGGGTTCAGAGGCAGCTACCGTCTCTGTGCAGGGGAGCTGGTGCCCGTCGGCAGAGGGAGGTGTTTGTAGTGCTCCAGTGCAGAGTCTCGCGTGTGAGTTCTTGCTGGGAAACAGGTGATAATACAGCATGTGACATAGGAAAGCTTTTCCAAACCCGCCATGGATCTCAGTCATTTTACTTGAACTAATAAAGATTTTTGGTCTCTTTCCCGGCTTTCAGAATGATATAAAAATTATCTTGAACTGTAAAAGCTCTAACAAGCAGAGAAATAAAGTTTGATGCTGTCTGCTGGGATTTTAATGAACTGAATCTCAAGTCCTGCTGTGATCTGCAGGGCAAGGCAGGAATCATTTTTTGTGCTGCCTTACAGGGTTTTTCCTTTGATCCATCCCTGAGTTTAAAAGGGGTGAGCAGAGGGGACGTGAACCAGAGGAGGAGCCTCTGGAACATCCAGGGATCTCTGGCAGCGTCCCGAGGTCCTGTCTGTGCCTGCTCTAGGTGCTGTACCAGGACTGCCGCATGGTGGCCGTCAGTGCCCCGTACGTGGCCGGGTTCTTGGCCTTCCGAGAGGTCCCCTTCTTGGTGGAAGCTGTCCAGAGACTGCAGCAGGAGGAGCCCCAGCTCCAGCCTCAGGTGTGGTGTCTTTTCCTTGTCCCGAGTCGGGGTGTGCAGAATCCTGGGAAAGGTGTTCTCCCTCCGGAGCCTGAGCTGGTGGGGCGGGAGGGCCAGGGGCAGAGCTGTGTTGGAGCATCCATTCCCTCTTCTTAGGGAGCAGGGATGTGGAGCTGAGAGCAGCCAGGCCTCCCATGGCAGTGGGAACCCCGTGGGTGGTGTGTGCAGGGCGCTGCCAGCCCCACGCTGCTGCTGCTTTAGGGTCGGGCACAGGCAGGAAGAGCCTTACAAGGGGGAGGTGAAGAACCAAGAGAGATTTCTCCCTCCCCCCAGAGCCAGCACCCCTGGTTGCTCCTTGGAGTGCTCTCAGTGCCCAGGAAATAACACTTCTGCTTTGGCTTTTTCAGGTGCTTCTGGTAGATGGGAATGGCCTGCTCCATCCCAGAGGTAGGCTGTTCCTGGAGAGCCCTGCTCTCCTGGTCCCTGTGCTGCTCCTTGGGATTCCTGTTCCTGGTGGCCTGCAGTTACAGTGGCTGGTTGTTGGCAGGGTTTGGCACAGCCTGTCACCTCGGAGTCCTGACGGACCTGCCGTGCATTGGAGTAGCCAAGAACCTCCTGCAGGTGGATGGCTTGGTCAGGGACGAGCTGCACAGGGAGCAGGTTAGGCCAGGCTGGGATTTAGTTCTGGTTTTTAATATCCCAAGGGAATTTGGACACCACGTACAATTATGTGCTAATGACCTGACCTCGTGTGTGTTTATTCCTAGGTCCGTTCCCTGCAGAGGTCGGGAGAGACATTCCCTCTGACAGGCACTTCAGGGAAAGTCCTGGGCATGGTAAGCTGTCACTTGGCCACTGGTCACTCTCTCAGTGGCCCCGTCCAGGAGGGCAGGTGTGAACGGGTGACCAGTGACTGCTGGCCCCTTCTTGACAGCTCAGGTGGTTGTAGGGAGTTGGCAGCTCAGGTGTTGGGAACATTCACGTCCATGGCTGTGGCACCTGAGGTGCTCCAGCACCCTGGATTGTGAGCCACAGTCTGGGAGAGGTGCCAGTTCCCTGGCAGCTTCCCAGGATCAGTCTGGGAGCGTCTGATTCAGAGCAGAGCAGGAACAGGCAGCTGTAAGACACTTCCTGTGTGTGCTGTCAGCCTGTACTGGCACATCTCCCTGCATCCCAGAGCAGCCTGAGGCGTTTGGGGAAGGGTCACAAGGGACAAACAGTCCCTGGAGGAGACACTGGGATGGAGAAGATGTTTAGGAAGGCTGGGAGCTGCAAACAGAGCCACCACCCCACCCGAGGGGTCTGGCTGGCTCCTAATTCCCCTGCCCCTCTGGGTGTGTTCAAGTGGAGCCTCTTCAGTGCCTGATCCCTCCTTTCTGACTGCCAGGTGCTGCGGAGCTACAACAACAGCTCCAAGCCCCTCTACGTCTCCGTGGGCCACCGGGTGAGCCTGGACACGGCCGTGCGCCTCGTCAGGGCTTGCTGCCGCTTCCGCATCCCGGAGCCCATCCGGCAGGTACGGGCCTGCAGCTGAGGGAGGGCAGGCGGGAGCAGGCTGTTCCAGAGCCTCAGTTTGCCCCTCCTCTGCTGCTGACACCCTCCTGCTGGGCTGTTCTCCCAGCCCGCGGCGGTGTTCACTGATCCTTCCAGGCCCATTCTCCTGACATAGTGCCCGGCAGCATTCCCAGCCCTGCCTGCAGACCCAGCCTGACTGATTTCCTGCTTCCTCTCTGCAGGCAGCTCCTGTGATGCTGGTGTTAATCCCCAGGAGCTGGGAATGCAGTTTTCCCGGGCACTTGGAGCCCAGCACAGCCCGCAGTGCTGCTCCTCTGGGCCTGTCCCGCTGCCACACTCGGCACGGAGGCACCAGCCAGCAGGTGACAGCACTGCATCACTGTCACCGAGCTGCAGCTGCCACCGAGGCTCAGCCTTGGCTGATTATAAATCGCAGCAGAACTTGGGGAAAGGCTCTGGAGAAGTTCAAAGCCTTTGAGACTTCTGGCCTGGCAAGTGCTTCCCTTCTCCCCGAGGTCACTCTGCTGTTGGTGGCTCCAAAGCCCAGAGCCAGGAGTGACCCCAGGGCCTGCCCGGGTGTCCCTGTCCCTAACACTGCCCTGGGAGAGCCCACTGGCATCGCTGCTGTGGCGGGGTCAGGGGTGTGCCCACATGAGCAGCGCCCGGGGCAGCGGTGGGTGACCCTGCTGGGTGCTGCTCCAGAGCTGCAGTGTTCCCTGGAACTGAGACTCTACTTAAAAACCACCCCAAAATCTTACTCCTTGGAGCAAAATGAGCCTTGAGGTGTCCATAGCAGAGCTGGAGTTTCCAATCTCAGCCCCAGCGCCTGCCAGACCGGAGGAGGCTGGTGGAGCTCCTTATGTAACCTGCTCCAGCCAGGGACAGATGCCTCTGCAGAGCTCCGAGCCAGCTCTGCAGCTCAGCGTGTTCAAAGGGAAGGGAAAAGCATTCCCTTTGGAAACTAAAAGGTCTCTCAGAGCTTTTCGTCACCCTCCTTTCACTTCCAGACATCTCCAGGATTTGCTCATGTTCGGAGACTCTTCAGTTCTCTGTGACCTTTTCCTTAGAGTGATGGAATGAATTATTATCTCTTTGCTTACAGAGAGATGAAAAATCCAGCAGGGGAGTGTGTTTACTCTAGAGGGATGGCAGGAGATGAGGACACTGAAGCCTTTCCGTGGGACTTGTCCCTGCCGTCCTTCCTCTGTGTGGTGACTGCCACAGCTCTTGGCACAGGCAGAGCTGAAAGCCTCAGCTCTTGAGCACCTGGAGCTGGAGTCAGGAAGCAGGAGGCTGTGGGGAATCCTGCCATGGGTGGCTGACTTGGCCTTTTTGCCGTGGTATGTCTCCAGAAATTGCAGACCTGACAGGTGAAGTGCTTACAGATTTCCCAGTGTCAGGAAAGACCTGTGGATCATCAGGTCCTGGTCTGGAAGTTCTGGCGGCCCTGGAAATAAAATGGTCTGTGAGAGCTCAGCTGCCCACAGCTCCTGAGGCAGTGGCTGAGGTTTGTGTGGGGGCAGCACGTGCAGTGCAGCTGCTGTGGGAACTCAGACCTCCTGCTTTAGGGGATGTGGTGCCTCCCGGGAATGCAGCACTATCCAGGCAGGGATTAGGAGGGGTCTGTTTGCATTCAGTCCACAGTGTGGTTGTGCTGCCAAGGAACTGGCTGAGGTGCAGGTGAGAGAAGTGATCTCTCAGAGGAAGCAGAGGAATGAACTTCCCTTGTCACCTGCAATCAGTATTTACATCGCACTCAGTCCTCGTTCCACGTGCCAGGCCCAGCCAGGAGAGCTGTGCTCCCTTGTGAGGTCCGGCACAGGGCTGGTCCTTCAGAGCTCCCAGGAATTGAGGTAGGCAGGTGCTGCCATCCCAGAATAATCAGCACAGCACTCACCCTGAGTGGCCCTGGAGCAATCCCAAGGCCTGCTGAGAGCACTGCCCTTGCCTCCTCCTGACAGAGGTCAGACCCCTCCCTGGTGCTTGCCCACGCTCCAGGCCTGCTCATTCCCAGGATCCTGGTGCACAGCAGGGAAGCAGAAGCTGGTGCCACCCTGCAGCTGGCAGGGATTGCACCGGGAGCCTGCTCTGCTCTCGCTGGGTCGGGTTCCTGGTGCTGCTCACCAACCTCCTGCTCACTTGGTGCTTCCTTCAGCCGCCCTGGCCCCGTGCCCAGCGGGTTTGGGCTGGCTCAGGGAGGGGCTGCTGGGACAGCCTGAGGTTGCTTCAGCCCACCAGGAAGGACAGGCCTGCAGGTTCCTTTCTGTAAAACACTGAACACTTGCCCTCAGGATAATGAGACAAGGCATCAGCCTCTCCTCTGGGACTGGACATCAGTCACGGGTGTCCTGAGACTCCAGCTCCCTCTGGGTGCACCCCCTCCAAGCTTGCTGTGCACAGGGACCACCCCGGGCCCTCAGATAACAGGCAAAGCAACAATTCCGCAGCCAGCACTCATCCCCTCTGAAAATAGCCCAAATCTGTGAGGATTATTGCAGGACAGTGATCCATTTTATTGATTAGCCCGTGGTTAATCACCACCTTAAGCTGACTCCAGTGCTGTGTTAGGAGTGAGCCCTGCCTGGGAACTGCCACCTCATCGAGCATTAGCTGATGTTCTCAGCAGAACGTGGTTGGGCTTTTTCTTCCCTAGAAAAATAGTTGGTAGCTGTGCCTCCTGCTCCTTGGTCTACCCATGGGGACTATTGAGCAGCCTCCTTCCCTGGTTATAAAATCCATCACGTAATCGCTTATCCTGAAGAGTGATCAAAGTTATTTGTCAGTTCGGTTATGAAACTGTCCAATTATAGAGAGAAGGGAAAAAAAAAATCTCCCAAACAAACCACCCCTTATGTAACTCTCTCCTTCTCAGCTGGCAGGAGGCTCTGCAGTTGTGGAGCAGGTTCCAGCAGCAGGCACAGCCTCTGCTGGGGGCTCGGGCTGAGGGGCCTGGGGGCTGCAGGAGAGGCTCCTCAGGAGCAGCGCGGGGGGAGAGCAGCAAATGCTTCAAGGACAGTCCCTGGGGATGTGTTAACCCAATTTCTGAGCGTCGTCACCAGACACTGAAGCTTTTCCAGCTGGGAAGGTCACATCCTGCTTTGTAAGTGGGGAGAGACACTCTGCCTTTGAGGTGGGCACAGCAGCTGCTCGGAAATGTCACTGCAGTGTGTTTGGGAAAGAAGTTTCTAAAAGAAAAAAAACTTTGAAGGACTGTAAAAATCAACTGCCAGTCCTCAAAGTTGTCCGAGAGCCCGGGATGTGCTTGTGATGGCATCAAGGGTCTGCTGCTGAGTCGTGCAGCACTGGGGGGCTGAGCAAACACCTCAGGGTGGGGGCAGGAGCACCCAGTAAATGCCCAGCAGCGCTGTCTAACAGTTCCTGGGATGTGGTTGGTGCTCTCCTTGCCCCAGGCTGTCCTGCCTTGCTGTAACACTGAGCCATGCAGTGTTCCTGGTGGGATGTGCTGACAGCGGGGTGGGTGGGGCGCACTGGGATGGCAGAGCAGGCACCAGACAGGCTGCTCGGCCCCTTCTCACTCGTTTTCCTCCTCGGTTCCAGGCTGACATTAGGTCCAGGGAGTACCTTCGGAAGCAGCCCTGTGGTCCGCTGGAGGTGCTGGAGGCTCTCCCTGCCGGCCCAGAGAGGTGGGTGTGGGCAAAAGGGGCTCTGCTCATGGAATGAGCTGCAGTAATGGCATTAAAGGTACAGGCAGGGTAACAAGGTGAGCTCGGTGAGGAGATCAGGACATGTGCTGCCTCCAGAAGGTGATTTCTGCTCCGTGTGGCCACGCTGCCTCACACGTTGCTTCCGACAGCGCCGTGTCCTGAGCTGGGGAAGGGCAGAGGGGATTTGGTCTTTTTTCAGCACTGGTCATAAGCAAAGCCCTAACGCCCACGGGTGTGACCTGAGGGTGAACAGAAATACCTGCAGGGAGCTGGGTTTGGCCCCCAGGTCTTGGGGAGGGTCAGAGTCCCCCACTCTTACATAAGGTGGGCCAGGGGGTGTCAGGTCAGAGGTAAATCTGTGGCAGGTCCCCTGAGGTGCAGGAGCTCCTCATGCTGTGGCTCTGCTGCCTCTCCAGTGGAGTTCACAGCAGAGTTGGGCTTCCTCAGCCCCAGGACCAGGCTGGACAGACAGCAGGGAGCCCTGCCCCAAGAGCTGCTCGGGGTGAGCCAGATGTGTCAGCGCTCTGAGGGACCAGAACTGGGGATGGTGGCAGTGGTGGAGTGGGGGATTATTAGTGCTGGCTGAGGCAGCTCCTGTGGGTGGATTCCTTAGGACACGTGGACGGTGCTTGAGCCTGCTTAGCTCCTCTGTTCTTCGAGTTGTGCACCCAGGGGCAGGACAAGGGGCTCTCTCAGCTGCTGTGGTGGCACTTCTCAGCATGGCCAGGCCCTGGGGCAGCTCTGTGAGTGCCAGGCCGGGTGTCCCCAGTGTGTCTTGGAGTTCATCTCCTGCCAGGGCAGTGCTGGAGCTCACCCTGGCTGGTTTGGAGGGGAGTGCACCAGAACCCCACACTCACTCCAGTCGTGACCTTGTCTCTCACACCCTCTGTACCTGAGCTCCTCGGCCACCAAGTGCCAGTTGTTTGTGCCTGTTGGTTTCTACTTTTTTTAAAAAAAACCTACTTTCTACTTCCTCTTTTTTGTTTCCAGCAGCAAAAAGGAGGCTGAATTGGAGGATTAGTCTGGTGCCAGAAGAAACTGCAGAGCTCCTCTTCACTGGGTCCTCTCCTGCACCAAGGCTGAGCCCTGCTGGATGCAGGAGCCCAGTGCCACCCTGAGGGACAGCTGTACCAGGCTGTGTCCCTCAGGACAGCACCAGCCACTGCTCAGGGAGAATCCTTGCAGTGAATTTCTCAGGGTTTGTTTTCAAGTATTGTTAAAATCTTTGTGTAAGCAAAGGTTCACATGTGAGTTTGCAACACCCCTCTGTAGCCCTTGGGCAGCTGCAGGGAGCGATTCACAAAGAGATGTTGAGGCATTTCCACCCCAGAGCCAGCCTGTGTCTCCCACCACACCTCCGTGGCACAGACACCTCCCTTCCCACTGTTTCTGGAACAGCTTCCCCCGTCCCTGCAGCCTGGGCTTTCCCATTCCCTCCCACGTCTCTGGGGAGCAGCAGCCCCGTTCCAGCTCCGGGTGGAACAGCCCTGCTGCCCCTCTCTTCCTGAAGGAAGGATCATCTCAGGGGAAAGGATGGGAGTTGTTAATATCTATATATTTTGGTATTGCCTTGTGCTTTGTTTTTTGTTTCCGCGAGTTCTTTTGCTCAGAGAAACCATCCCCCTCCCAGCAGGATGGGGAGGGAGGGAGGGAGGGAGGTCATTCCTGGCACACAGCACTGCAGGTGCCCAGATCCCAGGCTGGAGTTTTGGCCCAGCCCCGGCTCGGCCTGAGGAGCAGAGCCCAGAGCCAAGAGCTGCTGTGCCCAAATCATCCTCGACCCTCATCCAGCCTGCATGGCCGAAGCTTCTCCCAAGGTGTGGGGTCCTTGCTGAGGCTGGCAGGTGGCTCCTGACTGTTCCCAAAGAGCAGCAGGAGCAGAGCACGCTCTGGGAGACCTTGGTGTGGCTGTGTAAGATTCCAGCCTGAAGAGGAAGAAGGATGCTTTCCTGGGATGGGGAGGGGTGCTCAGGTCAGGCTCCTGTGGGCTCAGTTTTGCATAAATTTGTTGTACAACTTTTGTTCTTTTCTCTGTCTTGGAGCTGCTCTGGGTGGGGGGACAAAACCCAGCTCGTCCTGCCTCTGCTGTGTCGGGGTCTGGGCTGTCCCTCCTGAAAGCCGGGTGGGAAAAGGGAGGAAGCCACAAACCCAGCTCCCCTGGGGCCCGTCTGGGCAGCTCTGGGGCTGGTCCTGGGCGTGTCCTGTCCCAAGAGAGCAGGCTGGGGACAGAGCCACAGCACTGCTGCCAGCAGGGATCAGTTCATTCCTCATTCCAACCCCACACAAGCCAGCCTCTTCCCTGAGCATGGGGACGGTCTCCTAAAGCCTGTCACAAATTCAGGTGCAAGTGACAGAGTGGGCAGGGGACAGCTCCTTCCTAGACCTCATGGGCAGAACACCAGGGAAATCCATCTGGGTTTTCTGATTGCTTTGGCCTGTGCTGGGAGGCCACAGGGTCCTCCCTGGCTCATCCCAAATTCTGGGTGCCACCAGTCCCACTGCAGATTCACCCCAGCTGTGCTGAGTGAAGCCCCTTATTTGGCTCGGCTGGGCTGGAGGAGGCTCTATGGGGAGGAGCTCCTCCAGGATGGCCCTGGCAGAACGGGGGAACCCTCAGCAGGTGGGACTGCAGCTCTTCCTGCCCTGGGTGAGTATCTGGGTTTAACCTCTTGTTTAATCCAGCATCTGTGCTTTGAATCCTTGATCTATTGGTGATTTTTTTGTGCTTCTAGGTGGTATTTGACAATGAGAGATTTGGGGCGGGCTGGTCAGGGGAGGCTCTGCAGCCAAAGCTGTGATTTGGGTGGAAGCTCAAGGAACTGAGCCCAGCTCCTCGGAAGGAGCGTGAGGCTGTGGCTGTTCAGGGTGAGGCACTGGGTGTTTCCTCTTCCCGCTGGGGTCTGGGTGTTTTGATCCATATAGGGTCGATGCCCTCAGGCTGTGAGGGACCCAGGGCTGGGGACACTGCTGTCCTCGGCTGGCCCGAGCCCCCCCAGCTGCCTGTGCCCAGGGGGGGTGAGGAAAAATCAGATAAAAAAACCAAACAAACCAACATAAAAAAGTCCAAGCACGTGGCTCTGCATCACTGCCCCGGCTTCCCTCTGCGTGAAGCTCTGAACTCCTCTCGTTCCAGGTACAGGTAAACTCGGATGACTCTGGATTGAGTCACCTGGGGAGGCTGTGGGAGGAGGATGGTGCTGCAGTGTCCTGGCAGCCCTGCTGGAGCCAGGGGCTCTGTGCTCCTGGGTTTGGGGTTTGCCTGGGCTGTGGGATGCTCTCCCAGCTGCCCAAATGCGGGCTGCTTGAAGTAAGGGACTAATCTCCATGTTTGGTGTCTGCTTGTGGCTCTTTGGACACAATAAGGGATTAACTTGGTCTTTATCTAATTGGTTTATAACCCTGGGAAGGGAAAATCTCTTTGTAATGCTTGAAACCTCTTAACAGAAACTCAGAGACTGGAGCTGGAGTGTCCTTTGAAATAAACTCATACATGGCTTGTCTTTTTTAACTCTGGTTGCTGGAAATTTGCTTTCCTGGGTGTTAAATTGTTGGGAATCAGAGGAAAGTGCTTATTGCTGACTGGTTGTAAATCCTCCTGTTATCACCAGGGGGGTTTTCTCTTCACCATTTTCATCTGTGACTGGTGGGGAGTCTCTGGAGGTGTCTCAGGGCTTGGTCCCCTCCAGTGCTGCTGGGGAATGAGCTGTGGGGCTGGAGCAGGGATGTGGCTGCCCAGTGATGGCTCCTGGGTGACAAAATGGGGCGGAATTGGTTTGGGGTTGGGTTTCCTGGCTCCCAGGTGCTGAATGGTTCTGCTGCACATTCTCTGGATCTGCTCCCTCTGTTTTATTTGGATACCTGGAGATCAGGAAGGAGGATCCCTGCACCTGCCTCGTTCATCTGGGGTCCCGGGAGGAGGGAGAGGAGATGCTTTAGGATGCAAGTCTGTTTGTTCTGCGAGTTTTGAGGAAGTCTGGATGAGCAGCTCCCTCACAGGTGTCTGAAGCTGGGTGGGATGAGTTCCCACCTCCGTGTCTGGAGCTTGTGGCAGTGTAGGTGCTGCCTGTGCAGTCTGAGCTCCAGTGACTCAGGGTTTGTATTTTGGGACACTCCTGCCGAGGACGGGGGAAGTGTTTTATTGGGATTTCCCCCCTCCCTGCCCCCAACTCTCATTTCTCTTCCCTTTGGCTCGGTCGGGTGGGTTTAGGAGGGGCTGTTTCCCTCCTGGTTCCCCAAACCAGGTCCAGCTGCAGGTCTGAGCCATGGTCTGGGTGCTCCCACTGGGTGCGGAGCTGAGCCCAGGCAGCTGAGCCCCACTCCCTTCCCACATTCCCGGAGCATTGTGGGGCTGGCTGGGGCAGCTGTGTTCCTTGGCTCTCGGAGCATTCCCCAGCTCTGGCTCTAAATGGGCATTTTTAGTGTTGGTCCCCACTGTGGCAGCTGAGGCCTCTTGGCTGCGGTGGCTCCCGGGCAGAGCCTGGGTGTGCAGAGGGAGCTGGGGGATGTCACGGCTTTTTTGTTCTTTTTTTTTGTCCTTTTTTAAAAAAATTATTTTTCCTTTCTTTTGTCCTATAAATAGTTCTCCACCCCAACTGCTCCTCCCATTGTTGGTGTTGGTTGATCCTCTTGCCAGAGCCCCGCCAGCCCCCCAGCTTTATTTTAAGGCCCCATTAATTAAAAGCAAATGAGTAGAATTTCTCTTGACAAGCAAATTAATAGCAAATGAGATGATTATGAGCTGTGTCATGAGGGTGATGGAGCAGCTTGTGCAGGGCTCAGCCCAAAGCAAGGTGGTAGATCCGTGGGGCAACAGATGTCTCCTGCTGGGGGGCTGGGGCTGTGTCCCCCCGAGGGGTAGGTGGAGGGAGGGCAGGGTGCAGGAGCTCTTGGGCAGATCAGTAAAGACCCACGTTTTATGGCACCTTCTCCTCTGCACCCGGGGCCAGAGGGGACCGGGCTGGGGGAGTAGGGCAGAGGGACACAAGGAGCAGTTCTGGAGCTCTGTCGGGGTCCCACATGAGCTGGTTCCTTCCATGGGGACACGCTGGGAGTGCCTTGTCCCCATGCTGGCAGCCCGATCAGCTTTAAAAACACAAATCGAGGCTATGAAACCAGCCCGTGATGAATTCCTGGGTTAGTTCCCACCTCGGGGGCTCGATGCAGGATGTTTCCTTAGGAACACGCTTTTCCCTGCTTTTCTTGGACTGGCTGCCTGGCACGTTGTGCCTCTGCCTGCAAAGCCCAGCTGGTCACTCCCCGCCGCTGCTGCCCGGGAGCTCCGGCACGGATCCGGGGATTTGTTTGTGGTGTTGCGCTCACGGAGCGCTCGGGAGAGCCCCGAGCCGGGGCGGCCTCGGTGAGCGCCGCGCTCCCGGCGTGGGAGGCTGTGCCGGCAGCTCCCGGCTCCTGTTTTGGCTGGAGCCGTTCGTCTGCTGAGGGAACAGCTCCTGGCTGCGCCGGGGAGGAGGAGGAGGTGATCAGCCAGGCCAAGGATGGGAGGAGAGGTGGTGCCAGGAGCCGGCTGTGCCCCTGAGGCATCACTTGAGGGAGAAATGTCCGGTGTCTTCCCGAGGAGCGGCATTGCCTGCTGAAAAAATACCCAGCGGTTCTTGGGAGAGTGTTCTGGGTGTGTGATAAATCTGGTGGCTTTGTAACTTGCTGGAGGGATGGTGGGCAGCACCGTGATTAAAGTGCTCTGATTAACACACAAACCTTGTTTGTAATGAGTGGGATTGGGAGGGTGTGGAAATCCAGCTGGCATGTAATGAGGTTACTCCAACAAATTACTCGGATATCAATTACTCCGCTAGGTAAATGTCACCTGCCTCCTCTTTGTTTGCAGTAAACTGGGATCCAATTAATTTGATGTGGCTCTTGCTCGTGCCTGGGCTGCTGCGGCCCCGAGGCAGGGCAGGGCAGCAGCCGGGCTCTGCCCCGCCCGTGGGGCACCATCGGGGCCAGGGACATCCCAGTCCCTTGGGGACAACATCCCAGCGTCTCCTGGCACTCCCTCTGAGCTGAGTCCCACTCCACAGCCTGAGGACGAAGCACCCCAGTCAGGCAGCTCTGTGTGGTCCCCGCGGCCGCCCGGAGCCTCCTCACGCCTCCGGCTGCAGGTGAATAAATTCCATTTTGCTGGAAACAGGCTCCTTTTCCCCGCCGCTGTTCCCCATCCTCCTGCCCGGGATCTGCCAACCTGCGCTGGGCCCGCGCGGCTGCAGCGCCGGGAGCGAGGGAAGGGAGCAGGAGCTGCTCCCGAAATTGCGGATGGAAAGGGGAGCAGAGCTGCAGCAGCAGCGTGCTGGGGACGGTGCCGCTGTTCCAGCCTTTGGGAAGGGCCCTGGGTGTCGGGAGTGCGAGGTGGATGGGGCTGGGAAGGGGTCGAGCTGCGGCATCGGGGCTGTGGGGTCCCGGCCATGCCGGGGGATCGGGCAGCCCGGGAGCACCGGGATCCACCGGCCTGGCCCGGGGCTCCTCTCCCAGCCCTGGATGCTTCCACAGAGCTCATGAGTATTCACGACACCAAAATATAGGGGCTTTTGTCCTGAGCAGAAGGGAGCAGAAGGGAGTCGAAAGCGCTGCCAGTTGTGGAGCACAACCCATCCCAAATCCAACGCCGGTGCATGAAACCTCCTGGCTCCTGGGCACGGGGAGGCTTTGGAGAGGAAAGGCTGGTGTGAGCTGGGGGTGGGCACCTGGGGTCCTGCTCTGCTTCCCGGAAGGAATAAATCAGCACCGCTGTGTCCCTGAGGGGTTTTCCCGCCCCATCAGGTGTTGGGGGGAGACTCCAGGTGTGTGGGGGAGTGTTCTGGAGGTGCTGTCATTCCCCAGCTTCCACAAGCACTGACTCAGCAACACGAGGGAGCCCTGCCTCCCTGCTCACCCCTCCCTGGCAGGAGGGGATTTAGAGGCTGATCCAGACCTTTCCATCCCTCCTTCCCTCGCTGCCAGCCGGGCCGGGGGCGGCCGCTGGTGTGGGGCTGCCCTGTGGCATCTCCCACTTGCACCAGAGCCTCGGCAGGATGAGCAATGCTCAAATCTGCTGCAGGCTATCGCTGACCTAATTTCCAACAGCGCTGTGGAGTTTGGCATCTGTTGCTGACAGGGAGGGAATTGGGGGCGTGGGGACCCCCCAAATGTGCTGCCCTGGTACCCCCAGTCCTGGGCAGTGCAGGGGGCCCGGAGGGGACTGGGAGTGCTGGGGCATCATGGGGTGGGCTCTGACCCTGCTGCAACACCCACTCCTCCCCGTGTGCCCCCTCCTGTGCCCACTCTGCTCCACAAATGCTAATTAATCAGCATAATTAGCTTGATGCTGCATCTATTTTTAATCAGCTTTGGAAGACAGAGTCTTCCTCTTCTCCGTGCTCACCCACAGGCTCCCCCAGGGCAGAGCGGGGCTTACTCGGGGACCCTCCGGTGGGAGAGGAGTTGTTATTCCCCTCTGTGCTCCCGGGATGTGCTTAGGATCCCTCATGGGATCCCCAGCCAGAGGGGGATCCGCCCAGAACTCCTTGGTGGAGTCTGCCATCCCAGCCCCTCCATAATCCATTGGGATGAAAAGGAAGGATGGAGGAAGCCGCTGTCAAGGTGACGTTTGACAGCAGCTGTGAAAATCGCAGGAGGAGGAGCCCGGGAAAAGGCTGTGAAAAGATTCTGAGAAGGCAAAACGGGGGGGCAGGCCCCTGTTCCCAGCAGCTCCCAGCCCCCCGTGGGGGAGGGACGGGGTCTCCCTGCTGCTGGGAGCTGCCTGGAGTCGGCCCTGGCTGGGGGAGCAGCACCTTGGAGAGAGAGGCTGCGGGGTGTGAAAAGCAACGTTTGCTCTGGAATTGCCGGTTCCGTGTGGCCCTGGCCAGGTCTGGTTGGGTTCCCCGGGGGAGGAAGGGCTCGAGGAAGCCCCTTCCCGGCTGTGCTGGCCGGGATCCCCGGGCAGTGCCTCGGGGTGTAGGAACCGATGCTCTGCCAGCAAAGGCTCCCGAGTGGCATTTGAGGGACACTGTCACAGCCAGTGACTCACGCCTGTGACCGGAACGGTCTGTCGGCCTTGACTCCATGCCCGGGGTGGTGTCCAGCTGCCTGCAGTGCCCCGGCCGGTCCCTGTGCTCCGGCCCTGGCAGCTCTGGGGCCCTGCTCCCCCCTGCCCTCTCACAGGGATCCATCTGATCCTTCCCCTCCCCGAGCCGGGACCTTCCCGCAGCCCTGCCCGGCTGCAGTGTTTGGCTGCCCATCTCCCTGCTCTCCTCCTCCTCCCATGCCAGCCTCAGCGTGGCTTCTTGGAGCCTCTTGGTGTCCCTGGGGAGCCTCGGGTGGTCTTTGGCAGCTGGGACCCTCCCCATGGTGCCCAGGGCCGGCTGAGCCCCTCGGCCCCTGCTCGGGGAGTTCACGTTGGAGCTGCCCAGGAGCGTCATCCTTCAGGGTGCTGCTGCCCCCACCCTGTCTGGGGTCTGTGCTGGGGAGGGGGGACGTACAACCCCCCATCAGCTCCGCTCTGGAGTGAACACAGAGGGATTTCTGCAGCCACGTGCCCGATGTTGCTGTGGTTTCCCTGGCACAGCCCCGCCCAGACAGGGAGCTGAGCCCCCCTCGCTGCTCAGGGGGCTCTTCCCACCGCTCCCCGTCTCATGCATATTTAATCCGAGTCTCCTGGAACCATGTGCTCGCTGCCGCCGGCGCGGGCCGGGCGCACGGCATGACACATTCACTGCTAATTAATCCAACAACGGCATTTATTAAGTGCCTCGCACGCCTCGGGCGCTGCGTGGTGATGATGCTCTGGGACGGTGCTGGTCCCAGTGCCGCAGGCAGCTCCGCTCGCAGGCGGCCCCAGGCGCTCCCGTGCAGGCAGGGATGTGGGAAAGGCCGTTTTAGGACAGGCTGTCTCCGTTTTTCGGGAGTGTTTCGCTGTAAAACACAGCAGATTTAATTTTTCATCTCCCCATCACCTCCTCTCACCCCTCGGAGGAGCTGTCCCGAGCGGGGGGCGCAGAGGAGGCACCAGGATGCCAAGTGCCCGGCGCGGCGTTTCCCTCCCATGTGAGTCTCTGGAGGAGCCGGATCAGAGCTGTAAATCCCAGCTGCGTCCTGCCCTTAAGGACTCTCCCTCGCCCCCGTCGGTATTTCTGAGCCATCTCCCGAGCCCTGGGGCCTGTCCTCACGCAGCCTAAGATCCCCATCTGCTCTGCTGCTCTAAAAGCTCCTGGATTTAGTGCGCCAGGGCGGGAACGCGCTCCCTGATCCCAGCGCTCGCGGGGCTGGCTGTCACTGCAGGGACTGGTGCCACCAAACAGCTCCCGGCCCCGAGCAGCGGCTCCTGGTGCAGCGTGAGGTGTCAGGACGGTGTGTGATTGATGGGCCGGGCTGCTCCTCACCTCTCCCAGGATCCTCCCTCCTTCCCGCAGGAGCCGGCGCTGCTGCAGCGGCCGCGGCGCTGGGACACGCGGGTCGTGCCTGGAGCTGCTGCAGTGCCGAGCTGGGATGGGGACATGGACAGGGAGGGACAGGGATGGCCCTGGCTGAGGCTGCTCTGCCTCTCTTCTCGCTGCCTGAGCTGACTGCACCCGTGAGGGTTCGATACCCACGGGCTTTTGGGGGGCTGAGAGGAGTTCGAGGGTCCCTCGCAGCCCCAGGGAACCCAGGAGGTGATGAGCCGGGAGGTTTGTTACCCGCTGGGTGCAGGAGTTTTGGTTCCTGCAGCTCCCTCAACCATCACCCACATCCCACGGCCTTGGGGTGGGGGACAGCCCCACTTGCACCACAGCAGTATTCGCCAGATACCCCAGAAAAAACCAAAAGCGCCTGTTAGCGTCATTTTGTTATTGCAGTTCAGGTTGTAGAGCAGCACAAGCTCTGGCTGGGCGATCATTCCCTCTCCTGCAGCAGCGGGTGGGCACTGGGGTCTCACCTTGGCCCTGGGAGGGCTGAGGGTGTTGTGGCAGCACCCCAGGGCCAGGGCCCTGCTCAGGGCTGGGGGCTGAGAATGAGGCAGGAGCTGCCACCCGTTCCCTGGGTATAAATAGCATCCCCTTGCAAGGATGTAGGCTGTTCCCAGTGACACGAAACCCAACAGCCTGTCCTTGGAGCAGCTGCTTTTTGGGGGCGGGAGGGGATGGCATCTGTGTCGCCAGCGAGGGCTGAGCTGCTCCGAGGGCTGGGGAGCAGCGGTGCCCAGGGTGGGGCGGGGGCTGCCGGGGGCTCTGCAGCGCTGCTGCCTTTGTGAGCCTGGAGAGACTCTGCTCTGAACCCCTTCTGCAGTTGGGGGTGGGGGGTCTGGGGAACCGGGGAGGAGGCAACTTGTGGTTGCACCGCTCTCCTCAACGCCCCTTCCGTGCCCGCTGTGCCCCTGTGCCTGTGTCGCTGCCCACCCTGTCCTGCCCCCTCAGCCACGGCAGCCCCCTGCCTCCTCTCTCACTGTGGGCGATGGACAGGTGGCACATCACACTCAGCTGTCCCCGTGGGGCTCAGTGAACTGCCCTGAGACAGCTGTGATGTCTTGCCTTTCCTCTTGCCCCCGGAAGATTCCTGATGCTGACTGTCCTGTCCCCAGGGTGCCCAGCACTCATCACTCTGCTCCTGTCTGTGGCTTTTAGTGTGGAAAACATGCCAGATTCCCAGCCCTGCAGTTTGGCTCGAAGCATCTCCCTTCCCTTGCCCTGTTCACTGCATTTCAATGGTTATGGCTTGAGGCATCCTGAAAAGGACATGGAGCAGCCGCAGGAGCAAACGCTCCCCTCTGGAGAAGAGGCTTTTTGGGGCTGGCAGGGGCTGGCTGAGGGACGGGGACCCCAGAGTGCTGTTGGCAGCTGGAGGTGTGGGAGGTGGCAGGTGACCAGTCAGGGACACCTTTACCAGAGGCTGCACTGACTGGAGATGTTCTTGGGAAGATGCAGCACAAGTGGCCGCAGGACCCTCACCGACCCTCACCGTGGCCATCGCCAGCCCCCGGGAGCTGAGACTCACTGACCACAGGCGTGGCAGCAGCGAGGACAGCACCAGCTGCGTCCCTCGGGGCTGTCACCGTGTCCCTGCTCTGCTGGAGGAAGGAAGGGGGTGCTGCTGTCACCGTGTCCTGCCCGTGCCCGAGGCAGCAGCACTGGGCTGGATCCATGCGAGTCCCACTCCCAGCTGCAGATGGGTTGTGTGAGGTTGGTTTGGGCTGGTCACAAGGAGTAAATGCTGATTTTCCTCCTTGTAGCTTTGATGCAATTCTTGTGGCACGGCTGCTCTGTGGCTGGTGTGGGACGGGGGGTGGGAAGCTGCAGCACTCGGGGACAGCGCTGGGGGCCCTGCGCTGGCCTGTCCCGTGTCTGTGGCACGCGGGTGGCCTCCAGCCACATCACCCTCTGAGCCACACACTCAGATTCCCCCTGGGAGCGCTGCCTTCCAGGAACCGCATCTGGAGCCCAGCCCGGCTCCCGAGGGACAAGCGAGGCCGCGGGGAGGGAGCTGAGGCCACCGGTCCCGGGGTTTGTGTGGTGCCCACACCGGGAGCATTTCCTGCACAGCCCCGGGGGTGCCACTGTCCCCTGCTTCAGTCTGGCAGGGCCCCGAGGGAACTTCCAGCCAGTGGCTTGAGGAAAAAATACATCAGTTCGTGTGATGTGTTACATAAACCAGGGAAAGACGTGGTTTGAGGGTACAGGAGAAGGAGACAGCCTGGCAGAGAGGCTCAGGGAGTGCCTGAGCCAGCTCCAAGGGGAACTGGGCAGAAATTCCTGCTTCATGCAGGCATAAAACCTTCCTGTGGAAAAAGACAAGCTGCTGAGCACTGGCAGCTCAGGGAACAGACACATGTGAGAGAAACCGGTGTCTTTCTTCACGCTTTATTGTGTAAAAATAAAGTCAACAATTCATGTAATCCCAGCAATAAAATGGAAAAAGCATGAGAATCCGTAGAAACAGTGCATTGTCAGAACTGCCGATGCGGGCCAGATGCGCAGGGTGTGGGAACCCCTTTAAATCCCAAAGGAGACAGAGCCAGGAGTAGGAAAAATGTACAGCTTTGGTTAGCAAAATAATGACAAATTAAGATACATTAATTCTCTCCCCTACTGTACACTATGTACACTGTGTTGACATCACACCCTTTCATGTTTTTTTGGCAAATCCAACACACCTGGGGCTGGAGGTTAAACCTGTGCCGTGGTCTCGCTGTTCTCAGCAGGTTCTGCCTGTGCTCGCCGATGTGAACAGGGGCTTGGGAGGAACTGAAATTAACTCTCGATGGTTTGGGGTTTTTTCTTGCACCAAGAGCACGGCTGAGGATCCGCTGCCCTGAGCCGTGCGCGGGGTCTCGCTCTGAGGGTGCTGCTGCCTGTGCCGGGTCCGCGGAGCAGCCGAGGCGGGGCCGGCTCTGTGCCCCGGCCGGGCCGGGAGGGAGCTCCCGGCTCCGCACGGACCCCTCCGCTCCGCCCGTCTCTTTGCCGCATCTTTGGAGTTGGTCGTGAGGCTCTGGAGCCCCGGGTGAATTCTCTGCCTCATCCTCCACTGCCGCCCAGGGCTGCCCTGGGGGGGCAGGAGGGGGGCTGGGGAGTGATTTCTGCAATCTGTAGTACAAACCAGGAGTTTAGAAAAGGAAACCATACAAAATGCATCTGTTATCTCAAAATACGCTTCTTTATCTCTTTTTATCCTGCAGAATCTCAAAGCACGTTTTTTTCTCAGGGAGCGCTAATAATTCTATTTTTTTTTTTTATCTTCATAAAAATACCCTTTTTTTTTTTTTATTGGTAATAAACTTCCCTTTACAGTAAGAGAAACAAGAGAGTGTATTATCAAAAGCAGAAAGGCTTCAGACCTGTCAGTGGGAGCCGGACTGGAGGGGACGGTAAAGGCTATTTGTCACCAGCTACGGCGCGTAGGAGGCCTCGGGGGGCTGCAGGCGGCGGGGCCGGGGGTACCTGAGTGCGGCAGGTCGGGGAGCGGGGCCGGGGGCGGTCCCGCCGCGGGTCCCGCCCGGTGCCCGCCGCAGCCCGGGGCTATGGCTGTGGTGCTCGGGAGCAGCGCCGGCCGGGGAGGGGGCGCGGGGCTCACCTGGGATGGGGGGGCGGCTCCTCCCCGGGGCTGGGAACGGAGGGGTCGGGCCCTCCTCGGGGTCCCAGCTGCTGTCGCAAGCCCGGGTTGGAGCACAGCTGGGGGGGAGGCTGCAATCTTCCCCCGGGCTCTGGGGGCACCACCCTCCCGGAGGGGGGTCAGGCTGGATAAAGAGGACCCCCGAGGGGG
>VXAD01013062.1:58473-172457 GCA_013399195.1 Dicrurus megarhynchus | reverse complement strand
CGCGGGGATGTGCGGGGTGCGGGTGTGTGTGCGGGGGATGAGTGTGCGGGGTGTCTGCGGGGGTGTGCGTGTACACGTGTGTGTGTGCAGGCTGTGCTTGTACACGTGTGTGCGGGGTGTGGGGGTTGCCGGTGCAGGGTCGCGGGTGGAAGGGGCCACCCCGCGCTCCCCGCGTGTCCGTGGGTGTCCGCGGGCGTCCGTGCCGGGGTCCCGGGGGTGCGGCCGCGAGTGCCCGGGTGCGCTCCGGGAGCAGCGGCCGGGGCAGCCCCGTGGTGCAGAGGAACCCGCGGGCGCCGCGGGGCTCCGTGGGGAGGACACGGGTGAACTGTGGGGCTGCCGGCCCCGGGGGGAGCCGCTGGAGCACGGACGGGCCCCAGGCACCGCGTGTCCCCGAGGAGCAGCTGCTTCCGCTGGTGCCGGTGCCCAGCTCCACTGTGGGTGCAGGGGAGCACTTGCAGCTTTGCTTCTTTATTAATCGGGGAAAGAACCTTGCAGGTAATGTCTGGATCTGTCCTCGGTGGAATAGCTTGTGGCTGTTGGAACCGTCACTTTTCTCATCTTCAGCACTTCAGCCAAGGCCGATTCTCCTTCAGCCCCGGAGCAGCAAGCAAGCAGTGTCCCGTGCCCTTGTTCCCCACGTCCTGCCCTTGGCCAGGGCACCCGAGCACGAGGGGAACTGTCCCAGCTCCCTGAGCCTCTCCTGCCTGTTGACTTTATCCTTGTCTTCTGCCTGGGGTATTGTATTGAGGTAGGAGATTCCTGATCTGGAGAGCAGCCTGCTGGGGTAAATGGGGAAATGTGGCCCCCTCAGCTCAGCTCAGCGCTGCAGCAGCACATATGGCTGGAGTATTTACATAATGCCAAGTTATCCTGTGAAATATGAAGCAATTAATTTTGATTAGTGAAGTGGGTCAGTAAAATACAAAGGCTTTCAGTCCATGGATCTGCAAAAGATAAAACACAACCACTCCATGGTCCTTTCCCCTTTGATCTGCCTGGAGTGGGCCTGAGGAGCCCTCACTGGGGCTGGAGCTCCCTGAGCTGCTCCCTGTGATACCTGTGACTGGTTTGATGCCTTTCCTGTAGCAGGTCTTTATCCAGCCCCGGGAGGTTTGTGACACGCTGACGTGGCATGGAGTGCTTCCTCCTCAAAGGCAGCTCAGCTGCCCTTGGGAGCCTCTTTCCCCACCCAGCCCTGCTCTGGTACAGTTAAAGCAGCGTTTCATGGCCAAACCCAGGGGCCTGGGGCTGTCAGCAGAAGGAGGATGGCAGGCCAGCAAACCCTCTGATGTTCTGCTGGCCCTTTATGCTAGCCCAGGGAACCCAGGGCAGTGCTGGGACAGAAGTGGTTGAGAGGGCAGGAGCTGTGCCAGGGTGCTCAGCACCTCTGGGCACCTTCATGGGCATCCTGTAGTGCTTTCATCGCCATCTCCCATCCAACCTGTCCCAGTGCTCGTGGGGATTGAAGAGACCTGGGTGTCACTTGGAGCCTTCCTGAGGCTCCTGGGTCTCACTGCTGATCCTGCCTGTGCAGTTCAGAGCCACCTGTGGGGCTGCCCACACCTCTGGCACTGCTCCTCTCTGGGGTGTCTGCTTTGCTGCAGGAAATTTTGGAGGGAAATCTGCATTTCCAGTAGGCTCTTCCTTCTGGCTTTATCGCCCTGGTTACTGTCCCTGCTGTTGGCTCTCTGTGCTGGGCAGTATTTCAGTGCACCAGGAACAGGGCAGGAGGGGGATAAGGAGGAGACAGACCCCATGGGGTTTACTGGGCAGAGCAGTCTCCCTTCTATGCTGTTTGGTTTGGGGGTTTTTGGCAAAAGGAAAAGCTGAAAAGCCTGCAGGTCTAATCCTTCTGCCACAGGCAGGAGCACAACCCAAAAATAATGTTACTGCAGGCAATAGAATTACACCAGTGCAAACCAGTGTGAGAGGCAGCGGAGTCGGTCCCACTCCTGCTCACATCTGCACGGTATTGACAGAGCTGAGCGTGTCACTGAACCAATTTCCCTCGCAAGATTTTGTCATCCATAGCACATTATGCGGAGACGAGACCAAGGTGACAAATGCAATAAAATAAACACTCGGATACTATGGTGATGGAGACCAGGAAATGCCTGGATAGGAAAAAACAACAAAGCTGCACTACGAGAGATAAGCAAAATAACCCCCGTGGCTCCTAATGCAAAGAAAGAACCAGAAAATATGATCAAGATTCCAGCCCAGAATCACTGAATCATGCAGTAGGATCTGTTATTGCTTCTGTAGATTTAGGAGCTGTGTGGCTGTAATGGAGTAATGGAGCCCCCATTATTTTTAACTCTTCTCTTGCCTCTTCCCAAGCGCTCGGTAGCAGCTGATTTATGGCTCTGTAGCTGAAAAGAGCTGAGCACAGCTCTCAAGGACCCTCACAGATGATTTAGCTCTGAACAGGAGCCAGCAGGCACATTTGTATTTGTGATGGACGAGGATGGCTTTGGACAGCCCAGGGTGCTCCTGGGAGCCCCGGCCACCTGTGGCCTCTGCCCGTGCAGAGGTGAGGGGTGTGAATCTCCCGTCTGCTCCACACTGACCTTTGTGTGCGAGCAGCAGAAGCACGAATGCAGAAAGGACAGTTTTTTAAAGTGGACAAATCTCTCTAATCCCAGGAGCTGGAGCCCCAGGGAGCAGGCAGTGGAAGCTTTCCCTCCTGCTCGTGCAGTCTGCTGTACATAAACCATCTCCTGTGGGGTGATGCTGATTCCGCATTTAAGTCTCCTCTGTGGAGCGGGAACAATGTGATCCATTATGGGATGAAGGCAGCTTTAAATGGATAGCAGCGATGGCTACACTTCAGGAAGCTCAGCTCCCTTTGTCTGTGCATGGAGCTGCTGGTTGTGCCCATGTTGTCACTGAGGTTCCTGAGGGATTGTTCCCTCCAGCCCCATCCCCAGCCACACACCCCCATCTGCAGCAGGCTCAGAGCAGGACAGGGCAGAGACTACCAGGTTGTTTTGTCTTTTTTTTAATACAAGGAATTGTTCTTAGGGAAACTGCAGCAAGGACAGGGTCTCTGGTCACAGCACCACTGGCTGTGCAGAGCCCAGATGTGAGGGGGGGCAACATCATCTCCAAAGCCTTTTCCTTCTGCAGCTGGAGCAGGCACAGGGAAGCAGCCCCCAGCCCCCAGCTGCTCCATGGTTCTGTTTGAGAATACTGTAAATGCAAAATGTATATTTTTTTTTGGTGCCTTCTAAAGGGTGCAGCTGTCACTAGAGCAGCTCAGGCACAGGGTGCAGCCAGTGCAGATTCTGTGTGTGAGATGGAGTATTCCCTTCTGTGACAGACACACTTTGGACAGGAGTTGGGAATTTTGCTGCATTTTGCTGCAGTCCTTCTTTGCAGATCTCTCCCTCTCTGTTTCTCTCCCTCTCTCTCTCCCTCTCTTGCACATTCACTCTCTTCCCTTTTTCCCTTCCCTTGCTTTCATTGTTCCCATCTCACAAGCCAGTTTCTGCCTAAATTGCCTGACATTTACACTCAGAGAGACTGGGGAGTGTGGTCTCTGTACCAGTAGGTCTCTGTGATGCTATAGGGACACAGATCCTTTCATTACAAATAATTAATTTAGCTCTATATTGCATAACATCCTAAAAAGCTTTCTAGGGCAGTCTCATGCTATCTGGATGCACAGTTCCTATCAATATTACATTACATTTGGGTACAACAGTTATGAAGTTTCATTAAAAATTTAATTTGTGGTTTAAAACTGCAGCATCCCCTTAAAAGTGTAGCAGAGAAACCATTCTGGCTACTGGAGGACTGAGCTGGCATTAGCCAAAATTGCAGGGAGAGCTGCAGAAGGGGCCTGGGATGGTGCTGATATTCCCCGCACAGGAATCCAGGGTCAGACTGGAGCACGAGGGAGCTCGGGCTTGGCACTGGGCTGTGCTGGGTCCCATTGGGCTCCTGCCGCCTGAGGTGCCTTTTTGAGTAGGGAGTGAAGCTTTAACCTGTGCCTGAGTCTGCACAGGAGAAGCCTCAGCCCGTCCTCGCTGTGCCCCACTTGTGCCCATCTGGGGATGGCTTTTGGGTGAGGACGGTGATGCCTGAGGAGCAGGGAACGAGCGGGATGTGTGCCCGGGGCTGTGGGGTGGGAGCTGAGAGCCCCGGGGCAGAGGATGCTGCCTCTGTCCATCGCAGCCATCCCTCTCCGGTGAGGATGGAGCGTCTCCTTCCCGGCAGCGGCGCGGGAGCAGGGCCCGTGTCATGTTTAGTTAATGAGGGTTCACTGTGACGCCTCGGCAGCGGCAGCGGAGCTGAATGGAGGCAGCTTCCCACATCCCACATCCGCCTCGCCGGCTCAGAATTGATTTGTGCAGGAATTCCCCCCTGTCTGCACACACACACGTCAGAGAAACCCGCAGCTTTTCCTCCCAGACCATCCCTCAAGTTGTTTTTCAGCTCTGTCTGGATTTTCCTGCAGTAGGAGAAAGCGAGGTGCTGGCTGTGGGATGGATCCCGGCTGTGGGATGGATCCCAGCCCCCCGGCAGGACACAGCCCTCCCAGTCCTGCCCAGGGGCTGGGACTGGCCCTGCTGCTCCTGGCCCTGGCACAGGGATGCGCCGGCCGGGAGCGTTGCCTGTGGGGTCTCACAGAGCTCGGGCTCTCTGCAGCACCCACAAGTGACAAATGGGGACTCCGTGTCTTACAAACCCCACATTTGTCATTTTTCCCCCTGTCCAGCAAATGAGGGGGAATTTGCAGCCAGGCTGGGGGGTTTCAGAAGTCAGCACCGTGCTACTGTTTGCTGTTGGTCTGCAGAGATCACTTCCCCTCCCCCAGTGAGGATAATAATGGGGAGTGGGTTCCTAAATCCCTTAAGCTTCTTTGATAGCTTCAATATTTATCTGTAATCCTGCTGGTGCTTCTGAACAGACACAGCTCTGTGTCCCTGTTGCTCTGGAGCTTCTTCCCACCTTGCAGTGTTCCCTTTTCGTGGCAGAAGAGGCAGGGCAGGATGAGAAGGAAACATCAAAAGCCGGTGACACTGCTGTGCCCTAGTTTTTTCCATGATTATTTATTATTTTGCAGTCTCTTGCTCCTTTTCTCCCACGCCCTCTGTTGTGTTCTGTTAATGTGCTGTGGAGGGGTGACCCAGGCTGGATGCTGGGTGCCCCCAAAGCCGCTCCATCACTTCCTCCTCAGCTAAGGGGGAGAGAAAATAGAGCAAAAGTCTCGTGGGGCAAGATAAGGGCAGGGAGAAATCCCTCAGCAATCACCACCACGGGCAAACAGACTGGACTTGGGGAAATTAGTTTGTTACCAATCAAATCAGAGTAGGATAATGAGAAATAAAAACTAAATTTAAAACAGCTTCCGCTCACCCCTCCCTTCTTCCTGGGCTCATCTTTACTCCTGAATCCTCTCCCTCTTCCCCTGCAGTGACACAGAAGGGTGAGGAGCAGGGGCTCTGGGCAGTTCATGCTGTGATGTCTCTGCTGCTCCTTCCTCCTCTCACTCTGCCCCTGCTCCAGCCTGGGCTCCTCCAGGGTCACATAAGTCACCCCTGTAGCCCCCTCCTACCAAAACCTTGTCACACAAACCCCAAATACATCTGTGGAGCCTGGGAATGCTTCCATGCCCAGCTTTGGGATGGAGGGGATGGATGTGTGGCAGGACAAGCCCGGAAGGAGTTCCAAGTGCACGTGGGGCACACAGATGCCCAGCCTGGATCAGACAGGTGGGTGTGCAAGCACAGGGACAGGGATCGCGGAGCTGAGCTGATTTCTGCTCCCAAATGGGGGGAAGCTGGAGCAGGGACAGTGAGGTTTGGAGAGGCAGAGCTGCCCAGAGCTCTGGGCCTGAATGCTGCGTGGGGGATCTGATTGTGCCAGAGTCAATTCGTGTTTGTGCCTGTGAGGGTTCAGAGTTAAAGCACAGAAGGTTTTAAAGCCAGGATGGAGAAAAACACTCCAAGGCAACAGGGATTCCCTGTGTTTGCTGCTGTGAGGGCTGACCCCAAGCTCACGTGCAGCTTTTAGTGGGGAAAGGGCTCTCAGGACACGGAGATTGTTTGCAGAGAGGCTGCATTAGGGCTAGGGGGGCATCAATTCCTGTACAAGGCTCCAGAAGCTGCAGAGAGACTGAGTGTGACTGGAAAGGCCCAGGAGCTGCTTCCAGGCACTGAGTGAAGCTGGAGACGCTTTGGCTGCTGCGTGCAGCTGGCACTTCCTGAGCTGGAGATGCAGGGGATGGCAAGGATCCAGCCGGCTCTGACCCCCCGGGATGGCAGTGGGAGCCTCAACACGGCTCTTGTTAGGGTGAGAGATGGGCTGGCAGAACTCTGGGCTCCTGCACACCTGGCAGGAGCACATTTGGTTCATGGTTTTTCACGCTGGAATTGCAATTCCATTCCCGCTCCTGAGAGCTGGCAGTGCCTGGCTGTGCGGTGGTGACATTGTCAGGGGTGCTCCGGGGGGGAATTGCCTCGTGCTGTGCCTTCTTAGGGCTCTTCTCCTTGGGAAATGCAAAATAAATTAGTCATGAATCCAGAACCTGCTGGCCCTGCTGCAGTGTTTCCAGGGGCAGGAACTCTTGGGGAAGTGGAGTAAGCCTGTTGTCCATGCCACAGCCTGACTGTTCCATCAGCAGGGGAATGGGAGTCCTCAGTCTGCTATAAACCCATATTTAGATTTATACAGTGTGTGTTTGGCCATGTAAAGCCTTTACCTCCCTGCTGGGCGGATACTGCCTGGTGAAAGTGACAGAAGTTTATGTGGGTGTTCATCCCTCTGCCATTACCTGTAATCAGACTGGTCACGCTGTGCCTCACCAACCCGCTGCATCTCAGCAGCAGGCACACGAGCCATGAAACCCACCAAGACTTAGGACTCAGATGTTGATCAGGGTGTCACTCTGCATCAGGAATCTGGGTTTGAGATATCCCAGGCATGAGGAAAAGCTTTCGACTGATGGATTTCATGGGAATGGTCTATTCATGCTGATTCCACAGGTAATTGCATTTCCTAAACGTAGGAAGAGATTTTTGGGTTCCTCTGTCAAAAACAACGTTGCTGGTTAACGCTCCGTAAGTGACCCAGGCTGGATTTCTCCATTCTGGGATTCTTTTGGTGGGATCCCAATCTCTTGGTGGTTGCTTCTCTTATCACAGATCATCAAACCAAACCCATTCTGATTCTGGTTCCGATTCTCTGCATCATTGGGCTGGCATTTCCAAAGGCAGCTCCATGAAACAGCTTCCAGATTCCCAAGGCCCAAGTGAAGACAGTATGAGAAATCCCTGTAAAATGCTGAATAATTTCTTATCAGCCAGTTCCACCCAGCCTAAAGGAAATGTCAAGTCCTGCCTGGCCTGTGGGAAGGTGGGCTTGGCAAGGAGCTGCAGAAAGAACCCAGGACTTTTGGGCTGAATGCTTTTTCCAGGCCCGGGAGGAGCCAGCAGAATTCCCTGGCTCCCATTCCCGGAGCATTGGGGTGGTTTTGTCGCTGAGTCAGAGCCGATACCGATCTACGACAGCGACGGGGTGTTTAAGGAAACATTTCTGCACTTAATAACGAGAAAAGCAGAGAATATCTGCCGAGGTGACATCGACCATGTGTTGTTAAACACACATAGCCCGATCACCTCGCAAATTAGCCGGCCTGCGAGGAGACAAAGGGAGATAATGATAACGGATGAGCTTGCGGGGCTGCAGCGTTCCGGAGATGGATGGCTGGGCGCTTTGAGAACTCTATTAACAGCTCCTCCAAACTCTCCAATCCATCGCATCCCCAACGTATTGAGCGCAGCTTCGCTCAGGCTTTATGAGAAAAACAGCTCCATTAGGCAGCCAATTTTTGTCAGTCTGCGGAGGGGTCATTTAAGTCTCCCCCGTGCCGGCGGGAACACAGAAATCTTTACATTTGTTGTGAACTGAAGTCGCCTTTGGGGTCAAACGCAGCGGCTGCTTCACGGTCTAAATGACTTCTAGCTTGTGTACTACCTGGAATCCAAGGGTGTCAAATACACTCATTAACTAAACTCTACAGCTTCTGAGTCATCCGGAAACTTGCCCTTTTATAGTTCAGTGGAGGCAAAGCGAACAGATAAAACTCCCAAATTTTCTGCTTCCAAAAGCTGCATCACCTTTCCTTTCTCCCTCTCTTTTTGTCCTTGGTGAAAAATTTCCCCTGATGCCAAAGTGCTATTTCCATTGAAAGAGCAAGGAGAGATTTTTGACCTAGTATTTATTCTGGCCTTTTCAACACGAGAAGAGAACATGAATCCCTGTCATAGCCCCAGTGGATGCTGCTGACTAAGATGCCACTTTACACCCATTTTATGTCTCCCATATTTTTGAGGCAGTTTGACTGTGCTCAAAAGAGCACATCCCATCACATCAGAGACTGGAGCACTGCGGGAACAACTGGTGTGGGAAGAGGAGGCTCGGGGGGGACCTTCTCACTCCCTAAAACTCCCTGACAGGAGGGGGCAGCCAGGGTGGGTCAAGCTCTGCTCCCAGGGAACAACAGGACAAGAGGAAATGGCCTCAAGCTGTGCCAGGGGAGGTTTAGGTTGGATATTGGGGGAAATTTTTTACACCAAAAGGATTGTCCAGCCTTGGCACAGCTGCCCAGGGCAGTGGTGGAGTCCCCATCCCTGGAGGGATTTAAAGGCCTTGTGGCACCTGGGGACACGGTCAGTGCTGGGGAATGGTTGCACTTGGTGGTCTCTGAGGGCTTCTCCAACCCAAAAGATTCTGTGGTTCTCAACCTGGTTCTTGTCGGGGCAGGGACAGCCTCAATTTTCTGTTCCCCCCCACCACTGCCCCGGTCCCCGTGCTTGGAAAGCCGGAGCTTCCGCAGGAGCTGCTGCCCTGCTCCGGGAGCACCTGCGGCAGGTGGGGACCAGGCGCCGCAGCAAACCCCCCCTGACAGGTTCAGCGCTCCAAGTGCTGCTGCTCCCGGCTCGGGGAAGCGCCAGTGCCTGTGTGAGGACACGATTCCTCCCCTGCAGTGAGCAGGCAGCGCGCTGGGAGAGCCAGGAATAGTCCCGTCTGTTCTGTCTCGCAGAGGAGGTCACTGGGAGGCTTTCACGAGACGGGGAGTCAATTTTATGAATCATGTTTTGATGTGTATTGGATTTGGCACATAACAGCACCCGCCCCCTTCTCACCTGCCTCCCGATCCTGTCCTCCCCAGGCTCTCATTCCCGTTCCCAGCCCCGAGTCTCCGACTCACATTTGCTGTGAAGGAAGGAAGGAAGTCTGTGTGCTGCACATGCATAAATAATACAGCTGAAATCAGACTTAGTTAAAAATAGATATTCTTCCTAATAAATATTTTACCTACTGTCTTTAGGCTGTAAAGCTCCCCCGGCTGAAGTGTTAAAACAAACGTTGTTGTTGGCAACGCCTAAAACACCCCCAGCCATGGCTGTGCAAACAGTGCTGGGCTGAGGGGCTGCTGTGGGGAAGGAGCGTGGTCATCTGCACACCCAGGGACACAAACACCTGCCCTCAGAGCCTCAGGAAAGGTGGCCTGGTGGCCTTTTGGCTCCAAGAACAGACCTTTGCATCCAACTGACTCATTTGGTGACCTGTGAGTTTGACTAATGAAAGCAAAAGATAAGATCTCTCATGATATTTATGAGTAACATTTTTCTTTCCGTATCTTTATTTCTTCCTGCCCAAAAGTGGAATTAGAATTAGGTGGCTGAATAAGGCAAAACAAAGGACACTGACAGAGCCTGAGATAGGAGGATTTTTCATTAAAAAGAGTGACAGGTGGGAGAATGTGTCCAAGTGTGTTTCTGGAAGATAATCCTGCATTTTGGGTTTAGGGCATCACTCACTGTGCCTTATGTGACATGCTGTTTCCAGTCCCCAGATTCCCTGGGAATAAGGGGGCAATTTAATCTGTTATTCTGCCCAGAACCTGGGGCTGCAGGGTTGACTTTGCAGGGAAAGGGGGCTCCTGAAGGCAGCACTGGCACCACATCTGCCCTGGCACAGAGCCCCAGCAGCAGGGAATCCTGGCCAGCAGTGCCGGGAAAGGGGGCAATAAACAGGAGATTGTGGATCCCACGGGAACAGTGGAGTGGAGAGGCCAGACTGAGATGCTGTGGGAAGAGCTGTCTGTGCCCACGGGAGCAGGGCAGGGCTGGTGGTTCCCATCCCACAGCCAAGGCATCCCTGCTCAGCTGAGCCCTCCCTGTCCCTGTCCCCGTCCCTGTCCCTGTCCCCATCTCCTGGAGCCCGGGCAGGTGAGCCCAGCAGCGGTGCTGGACAGGGAGGAGGCACCTCAGAGAAGCCCCTGCAGTGACAGGAAGGACGTGGTGAGGGGATGAGGGGACACACGGCTCTCCCAGGCCTGGCTGGCCGGGAACAGGCTCCTGCCCAGGCAGGGACTGAGGCAGAGGCGCTGTGCCCGCTGCCAGCTGTGCCCTTCACGGGGATTTCTGGCAGCAGCTCCGCAGCACGTTCGGGCAGGGCTGGCGCCGGGCCTGGCACACGCTGCCCAAAGCTGCGGGAGCTGGGATTAGGGTCCATCTGTGCAGCCTCAGGCGCTGGATTTGCCGCCCTGGGCGCACCAGGGACTGGGATTTTTTCAGGTGGAGTTTCAGGATTGGTGCTTCTGACCGTGCCACGGCGGGAGGTTGGAAAAAGATCTTTAAGGTCCCTTCCAACCCAAAGCATTCCAGAATTCTGTAATTCTCTGATTTTGTGCGCCTGCTGTTGAGGAATTCATTAAAGGTTAGCAGAAACACGGCCGTAAGCATTTTCTGCAGCCTGGCAGTTCATTCTGATAACAATCATGCAGTTATGATCACCCATCAGTACACAGCACCCTGAGGCAATGAATCAGCTCCTCAGGAAAGGGAAGGAGCAAAAGCAAATGTTGGCCACCCCAAGAAACATTACTTGCCAATCCTCCAATCTACTGCAAAGAAAGGTCTTTGCATTTAAAATATTCCAGGAGTGTAAACACATGGAAAGTATTTATGAAAATTAATGGATCTGTAAATCAAATTACATGTGTATTCTTTCATTTCTACTTCGAAATCATTTTTACACGTTCAAGTATTACAAATATGAATGTGGTGGGCCTCGATTACTGCCAGGAGCAAACACTGAGGAACTTCATTAGCAGCAATATTGGATATTCATTGACCTTCAGTTTAACAGCAAGGAGGATCTATGCCTGAAATACTTCACCTGCCTTTCCTCATGTGTGGAGTGAACATGAATTAGACAGCTGCTGGGGGCTGTGCCCAATTTCACCACTCTCCTGCTTTTTTGCCCCAGAATAAATGACCACACAATACAAATCGAAGTGAGGACCAAGAACAGGCATGGCCGGATTGCTACCTGTGCCTGGGTGTGTTTGGAACAGCAGGACACACCAGTGTGAGGCTCCCACTGCTCCGAGCCAGCAGCTCGGCATCAGGGATTGATTTTCAGCTTTGTCTAAAGTGAATCTCGCCAGGTCTGTAGGCTCAGGGCAGCCGGCCTGCCCGGCGCCTGGGGCTGCTCCCTGCTGGCATCCGGGGAAGGCCTGGCCGGGGCACTCGGTGCTCTGGGCTGGAGCCAAGGTGGGGATCGGGCGCAGCCTGGACTCGATGGTCTGGGGGGTCTTTTCCAACCTCAGTGATCCTGGGATTCTGGGATTCCCGCGCTGTCCCCATCGCAACGCGCTGTCACCGTGGCAACGCGCTGTCGCCACGGCAACGCGGCGGAGCGCGCGGCGCGGCGTGTCCCGCGCGGCGGCCCGTACCGCGGGGCATTGTGGGCCGGGCAAGATGGNCGAGGGAGGCCCCGGGCCCGCTCCCCGCCGGCCCCTCGGTCCTCCCCGGGCCGCGCCACCGAGCCCGGCCGGGGCCGCTGCCTGCGCCAGGTGAAGGCGCTGCGTGCCCCGGGTCCGTCCTTACCCGCGCACCGGGGAGCGCCGCCCCCCGCTGCCCTTGCCCCGTTCTCCCCCCCTCCGGCCGGAGGGACCCCCGGCCCCGCTGGGTGCCGGGCTGGACATCGCTGCTCACGCGTTGCCCGGCGCTTCCCCGCCCATGGAGTCCGAGATGCTGCAGTCCCCTCTCCTGGGGCTCGGGGAGGAGGATGAGTCCGACCTGACGGACTGGAACTTGCCCCTGGCCTTTATGAAGAAAAGGCACTGCGAGAAGATCGAAGGCTCCAAGTCTTTGGCTCAGAGCTGGAGGATGAAGGACCGGGTAATGCTCCAGGGCAGGATGGGGTTTGGAGGAGGAGCAGTCGGGGGACAGGTGAAAAGGACGTCAGAGCTCCGAGGGTGCTGAGCTGTTGTCAGATGAAACAGTGGGTGTTGATCCGATAGTTTGTGTCCCAGTCATGTGGAGTTAGGGAAGCAAACCTGCAGATGGGTCAGAAGTACTGATTCGGTGCTCACGGCACTGGGCTCTTTGAGCAGCTCCATCATTTAAGCTCTTTAGATGAAACTTGGGCACTTGTTGTGTTTTAGGCAAGACAGTAGAATGAACGAGGTCAGGACGAGCTCTGGAGCCCAGCAGGTGCATGGGGCAGGCACCACGTAAATAGGTGCAGGAATTGCAGCTGTTGGGAGCTGTCTGCATGTAGAATTTAGAATGAAGGTGTCCTTGCATGTGAAGAAACTGAGACTGTGGGATTTGGGAGGCAGGAAATAGTTTTCAGATGAAACTCTTGTGCTACAGCAGGAGCTTCTCCTGTGTTTGGGGACGTGTTGTGTGTTAAACTGACAACGTTGAGAGTGACAGAGGAACGTCCCAGCTGGGAATCTGGGATCGTCTGTTGCATCTGTTTGCCATCTGAAATGTTTCAGTAAAGAGCAAACAAAGCACCTAAGAAATGTCCTGGACAGTCATCCCTACTGGTTCTGTTCTTGGAACCTACTTTGGGTTCCAGCCTTCCCTGGGTCTCAGAGTTCTTGTACCCATAACTTTGTGTTTATAGATGTTTATGAATTTTTCTGGTGACTAGATTTCCGTTATGTTTGTGATCCCCTTGTGATAGGATGGAATAACTTTTTGAAACTCCAAGCTGTAATTTCTTTGCAGAGGCAATATGACTGGGCTGTCCCTGAGTCTCAGTGTTCCCAGAGTGGGGATTATATTTCTCAGAAGTTCTGACTCATGAGGAGAATTGTGCATTGAAAATGGGACTTGGTAGATCATTGCTGGGTTGAACTGAGTGTTTTGGGTGTGATTTAAAGGCAGCACAAACGCCACGTTGGGTGCTTTGCTCCAAAGGGTTCTGGCAAAGAGGAGACTCTCTCCGGTAGACTGTGGAGGTGTGATGAGCTTGCTTGTCTATTTTAGTTGCCTCTGCCTTCCTGGGATGCTTCCTGTTCCCTTGTTTCCTGATCTGCAGAGTTGCCTGTTTCTAATTCAGGAATGACTTTGCCTCGCTTGGGCTGATCAATAGCTCGTGCAGCAGCAGCACAAGTTCAGGGGGGTGATCGGGGGTTCTCCGTGGTTGGTGTTAAATGTTTCAGGTGCTTGTTACGATTACTGAACGTCACAGCCCAGCTCCCGCTGCCTGACCCCCCTGGAGCCGCAGTTTCCTGCTCCGGGACTCTCCTGTGCCATGAACGTTGTGCTTGGTGCTGCTGCTCTCTGGGAACGAGCTCAGTGGAGTTGGGCCCTGGGTCACTCTCCAAGATACTGAGTCTGACTCTTGTGAAAGGAGAAAATAGAAGCAAATCTAGAATTTTTGGTTTAGTCCCTCTGCTTTCACTGTCAGCTTGAGCCAAATAACTTCATACCAGGGCCAGTGGTGCAGCTCAAGTGTCGTTTGTATCTGGGCAGCTGGATCAGGGATTGTTGGGACAGACTTGCTGTTGTGTATAATTACTTTTTGTTTAAGAACAGCTGCATAGGAAGATACCAAAAGCACGTAAAGACACCTGAGAGAGGAAGAGCAGCTGATTTGAGAATGCTCAACCTCATTACTTTTAAATCTCAGCAGTGGTTTTTCATGTCTTGTATTTTATTCCCCTCTCGAGCTGTCGTTGGCTGTCTCCTGAGTGCTTAATGTGAGGTAACAAATGTAGAACCTCAGCTGGGGAGGGAAGGGGGTGAGGATGGGGTTTGGAATGCTGCATGGGTGATGTCTGTTAAATATTTCCACCCAGTGAGCTTGAGTTCGGCTAATCCTGCAAAATAGTTCATAAACTCTAATCTGGTTTGACCTGCTGTCCATGAGCAGAAGGTGGAGGGCAGTCACTCATGCTGCTGTTTTCCCATGGCCTGGCTGGAAGTGGCCAGGTTTGTCCAGTGAATCGAGCACCTGGAGAAAAACCCAGGAACTCGGGGCTTGTGGGGTTTTCCTGTGCAGCAGTGTGGAGTGGTAGTGTGAGGGCAGTGACCTGGCAGCCTGTGCCGTCAGCGTGGAACCTTGATGGGCTGTTGGTTTTTCCCCTTTTTGTTCCTGAACTGCTTTGTTTTGCTCTCTGGATTAATAAATTAATTGCTTCTTCTTTTAGTTGTCTTCAGGAGGTTTCCTCTTTCCTTGCCTTCCAGCAGTGTCCCCAAGTGACCCAAGTGCTGCTGCAGCCCTGTCAGTGCCCACGGCCCCTGGTGTCCATCTGCTCCTCCAGCCCAGAGCCTGGCCCAGCCCCTTCCTTCCCTGCAGTCCCACTGTGTGAGGCTCTGTCCCCTTCCCCAATTCTCTGCAGCTTCCTTTGTCTCTTGCCTCCCTTTTCCACAAGCCAGGGCTGGTGGACTTCAGGTGTGCTCTTACCTTTGGGATGCTGCTGCAGGAGATTCCTGAGGTCTGGAGTGGATGTGCCTCTGGCTGTGAGCTGAGTGTGGAAAACATCCCATTACCTTGAATTTGATAAATGAGCTTGTCACAGCCTGGGCTGGGGACCATTACCTGTCATTAGACACCCCAGCCTGTCTCTAAATGAAGAAGTTCTCCAAGGTCGACCCAAGCAAGGCTCTGTCAGTCCCAGTGCAGGTAAATCTGTGGCATTTTCCCCTGTGAATCATGAAAGCCCCAGGCAGTGGCAGATTTTGCCTTATTCATCGAGGAGTCATGGGGAGTGATCTGAGCTCTACTACAGTTGGGGGAAGTGATTCACAGATTTGGGAGTGGAATGACTCTTGTTTTCATCTTGCTTTGTTGCTCTAAAAACCCCAGAGTTTATATGAAGTTGAAGGTTCTTTAGAAGGCAGAGCTCTGATAAGGGGAGAATCAAATCAGCAGAGTAATGAGTGGTAAATCTAGAGAAAATAAGTGAGAATTCACTGGTGTCTCCCGCCCCTTCCTCCACGAGGGCTGCTCTGAAAACATTTAATCCTTCCTCTCCCCCTTCCATGGACTGCATATGCCATCAAAGTGACACTGCTTTGATCTATTATTTATTTAAAGAATATTTTTAACACAAGAGGGTTGGAATTATGCTTTGTGTATTGAATTAAATCTCCCAGCCTCGGTAGCAACCAAAGCATATAACTTGATTTAAAGAAAAAGACTCCCAAGTACACCAGGTTTTACTGACAAGTTGCTATTAAATTCAGAATATTTAAATTAAGATTTGCTGTATTTATATTGATTTCTAAGATAAGCAGAGAGCAACAAAGCTGATTGTAATAGTTTTACCTCAACATTTTTTTTTCCTGCTGCCTCATAACTTGCTGAGTGAGAATTAAATCCTGTTTTTATGAGAAGAGGAATCCACAATTAGGTTTCTCTGGAAATGCAGATTAAAGCAGGACTGCATACAAATGTGCTTAATTCAGACAAGCAGAGTTTACCTGCGTGCACAGGAAATCCATGGAAGTGTCCAGGGCCCGTGGGCTGGCTGGGTTTTCTGGGGAGTTTGGCTGTGGTTTTCTCTCAGATCTGGTGCTCATCAGCTCGGTGCTGTGCTGACCTTCTCCCCCTGGCTCTGTTGGCAGAGCGTGGCCTGGGTGACTGAGGGGTTATTGATCCCTCTGGGACTCGGAGCTTTACCTGGCACTGCCAGATTTGATAAACCAGTACGTTTGATGTTTGTCTTGTCCCTCTGTTCCTCTCTAGAAAACGCTCTGTAGGTGCCTCTTTCAATGAATTATCTAATGAAATACTTAAGGCCAGGTTTGTGTTAATGACATCCTTCAGTGCAAGGCCATGGTGTGGGGTGTGATGGGTGACAGGCTCGGGGGCTGAAGTGTTCCTTTTCATCTCCTTGTCCCAGAAGCTCTGCCAGCAACACCCTCACTAGTATTGTTACTTCTGTATTTGTATTTATTGATGGATCCTTGCTGAACTGGGGCAGGGTGACCTCCAGCTCTCGTTGGGTAGGGATGGAACAGAGGTATAATTAGTGTAATTAGTGCTGTGTAGAGTGGAGAGCAGGAGCAGTGCCCAGAGGAGGAGGCTGTGGGAACAGCCAGGTCTGGATGAAGCCCTGTGTTCGTGGCCGTCCCTCTGCCTGGTTTCCTGTAGCCTGGCAGAGCCTCCAGCAGGAGCAGAAGCTGCAGCAAGGTTTGTGCCCTCTCCTCTCTGTGGCACAGCCACAGGAAGGAACTGAAAGCCCTCGGAGGGATGCAGTGGGTGGGCCTTGTGAGGCAGGGCCAGCGTTCTGTTCCGGCTGCCTTCAAACACTGCCTGACACTTTGCTTGAATTTATGGGCTTAGGATTGTCCTGATGGTTTTCTCCTGCTCTCTCCTGTAAGCCGGGGAAAGTTCCTGTTCTAGGGAGTCATCTGCATGTGGAGCAGTTGGCTGTGGCTCAGGGATTCCTCAAACGAGACGACGGCTCCTGATCAAACGCTCCGTGTGCATCCCGAGTTTTTGACTCCCGGAAGATCTGAGGGGGCCGTCTAGGAATGGTTTGAAGGAACAGTTTGTAAGGAAGATCTGAGGCTGCCTCAGTCAGTGCCTGGGAAGACGGACACCTTTTAAAGCCGGTGCTAGACAGGAGTGGGAATGCTGTGGAGGGATGAGGAGAAGCCTGCAGGAATGCAAAGCAGAGGCGAGGAGGAAACCCCTTGTCACAGATAAATGGGAATGACATCTGGAAGATGCCTCTTGTCAGTTCTTTTGCAGGTTGTATAAAAAAAGCAAAGATCATAGGAGTAAAATGTTTGCTTTCTGTTATTTTCATTATTTTTGAGAAGCGATTGACAGGGAAGGAAACACCATTTTGGTTCTAAGCATCCCAGAGTGGTTGGGAAGCAGTATTTGGCTGCTGTGCTATGACAGAGAGGATCAGCCTGCTCCAGGCTGGGGTTTTTAACCTTGAGCACAGTGGGTCACACACTGAGGGCTCCAGGCCACAGCGTGTCTGTGGATGTCACTGCTGTCACACAGAGGAGCTGCTCACTGTTCCCGGAGCAGGTGAATAGGAAGGGGCTGTGGATACCTGGGGCAGTGACTGACAGCAGTAACTCAGCCACGAGCTTGGGAAGTGCTTCTGAAGTGAACACCGAGGGCAGCAGTTCAGAGTGTGCTTTGTGAGGAGCTGGAGCCGTGTGTAGGAGCTGCCTTCGCTGGGCAAACGAACACGTTGGGCACAATAAACCTCTGAAGAAAATTCAGAGTATTAGTGCTGAATTCAGAGGTTAGAGAAGGAAAACAAGCCCTCAGGAAGAGTGGATCGAGGAATCTAGAGCAGGCTGGCACACCAGGAACCCACTCTGGGCTGCAGATGGCTGGAGACAACCTGCAGAGCTGTTGAATTATTAATGTTAACTTGAAGGAGTTCTTTGCATTCTACTGCTTTTATTGCTGTGGAGAAGCACACGGAGATTTTTTTTTTACATAACAGTTTATTTATCTTAAACTTTACATTAAAAAAAATTCCTTGAAACTGGAAGCTCTTCTTTTTAGATGCTTTACCTTGCAAGTGGTACAGGAGCTGAAGAGGTAGCAGGGACCTCTATTCCCCTGGGTGGGGGAAGGTCGTGTCCGTGTGGGATATGCTGGGAATCATTCCCTCAGGAGCCTTGCTCTGGTTTTGTGTGCAGTTGTGTGATTGAGTGGAAGGTCAAGGTTTGTTTGCCTGTTCAATACCTTCAGCCTTTTCTCTGGCTGATTTCAGACCTGCATTCCTCAGTGGAATGTGGTGCCAGAGCCCTGGGGAGGATGCCTGGACAGATGTCACCACTTGTCACCCCTCAGCTGCGAGCCCAAAGCAGGAAGGTTGGCAAAGAGCAAACAGGAACTTCAGGTGTTGCAGAGTGAACTGAACTCAAGGGAGAACAATGTTTCCTCTTGTTAAATGTTGCTGTTCCTGCTCTCTTTGGAGACTCCTTGTTGGAACATTTCACAGCACATCTCCAAAGGAGCCAACAGTCAGGAGTTACCTGAGGAACACCTCGCTGGGGTTTGCCTGGTGGTGAAGAGATTTGTATTTAATCTGTAAATGTGGGTAGAGAAAAATGTCCCAAAAAAGGCTTCAAGAAGGGAATGAATTTCCTGCACAAGCAGGAGATTGAGCCTCCTGGCCAGTGAGGGTTTTCAAATGAGACTCATATGAGGATTTGGAATTTGGAAATTTGTCCCAGTGTCTGTATTTAATGTTGATAACTTCATCCTCATCTCTGTAAAATAATGTAGCTGCATATATTTCATGTTTAATGCTGACTTAATCTTGTGTTTGTATTAACTCCCAGAAGCAATTTGAACTCACTGGCATAAACCCAGGCAGGTTTCTAACACTTGAGTGTTCATCTGGGTAATGTTTAAGCAGAAAGTTTTCAGCTTGCAAATTGCAGTGTAAAAATCAAATATTAATGGGGTCTAAAACGTCCAGTCTGAAATGTACCACAAAATGCAGAATTGCTCATAAATGCACTGACTTGTTCTTGGTATCACTTGCACTAGAATATAAAGCAGTTCTCTGACTGAGTTACAAACCTCTTCTCACTCAGGCTGAAATGGGTGTCTCTGTCAGCCTGGCCTGGAATCGCTCTCAGGGACGCTCCAGTGGGATCAGGTGGGCTCCCTGGGATGATAAAGCTTCACGTTTTCCATCAAACCCAGAACATAATGGTTTTTTCCTACTTGAAAGTACCTGCAGATACTACACCGTACTCACCTCACTGTTTGGCCTCTAAATGAAATAAGAGGTGAATTAGGAATATTTTAAAAGGTCTTTAGCATAAGATGTAAATTTTAGTGTCAAATGCTTTAATAAGCACCTTCTCTTCCGAGCAGACACAACTCCCTCTGCTCCCTGAGTCCCATTTCCAACGGCTTTGGGATGAATTCAGTGCCATCACTTGTCAGGAAGAGCATTTTGACCGAGTGGATTTTGCCGTTTAAGTATTGCAGGTTCTGACCCAGAGTTATTAAATCACTTTAAATCGGATGCAGTACAAGCTTGGGAGTTGTATCCCATTTTTTAACATACAAATGACACTCCAAAGTGCAGAGCCCACAGTAGGAGCTGCTGTGGTTTGATCTTGAGCCTTTGCTGACAGAGCATTTTGGATATTGGTTTTCTTACAAACTTGCCAAATGTTCTTCTGCTTCATTTTTTAATTCTAACAAAAATCCATGGAAATGTATTCTGATGGATATACTCCTGAAATGGGGAAAAGAAAATTTCCACTGTCTTAATGACAGATGAGAATGCCCTCATACTGCTTGTATTAAGAAGCTTTAAATATGCTGTGAAGTTTCTGCTGGTGTATTCCAAAAGAGTTTAGAAATGGCATTATTGGGTTTTTTGGGCTTGGGGTTGGTTTTTTTTTGATCAGTCACATGCACTGGCCCCCAGAACACCCTGAGCTGGGCTGAGCCCCAGCGTGGGCAGCAGGGGAGGGGGGTTTTTGCCCCTGAGCCCCTGTGCTCAGGTGAGGCCCCACCTGCAGAGCTGCCCCAGCCCTGGGGCCCAGCACAGGGAGGACCTGGAGCTGCTGGAGAGAGCCCAGAGGAGGCACCAGGATGAGCAGAGGGATGGAGCAGCTCTGCTGGGAGGAAAGGCTGGGAGAGCTGGGAATGTTCAGCCTGGGGAGGAGAAGCTTTGGGGGGACCTCATTGTGGCCTTGCAGGGCCTGAAGGAGCTGACAAGAAACATGGAGAGAGACTTTTTACAAGGGATGGAGTGCCAGGACAAAGGGATTGGTTTCAGACTGCCAGAGGGCAGGGCTAGATGGGATATTGGGAAAAAATTCTCCCCTGTGAGGGCAGTGAGGCCCTGGCACAGGGTGCCCAGAGCAGTTGTGGCTGCCCCATCCCTGGAATTGTTCCAGGCCAGGTTGGACGGGGCTGGAGGAGGGTGTCCCTGCCCATGGCAGGGTGTGGAAGAGGGTGGGCTTTAAGGTCCCTGCCCACCCAGGCCATTCTCTGATTCACCCTCAAGATGGATGTGGATGTGCAGGAGCAGTCAGAGGGGAGAGGAATGAGCTGTAGTTCTCAGGATGTGCTCCCTGTTAGCAGAACAAATGGTGTGGAGTGTGATGCTTTACATTCTTTGGGGGAGATGGCAGAGGGGAAATCACCCCATTTGTCTCTGGGATCAGTTCCTGTTCCTCTCATGGGTTTGCTGTCAGTTTTCCAGGAGAAACACTTATTTAAAACCCTGAACCTGGGAATGGAAAATAAATATCAGCCCGTTCAGCATAAGCCACCAATCAGATGTTACCAGCAAAATACTGAAAAATAAGTCAGTATTAGACTGCAAATGGGAAACAATAAATAAATGAGATGGAGAAGATTGCTTGGCAGGATACTTTCTCTTGGAAGAATGATTTATGTGTTTCCGTGTCTAATAAGTCATTTTGTGTGTAGTTTTCTGTGTTTCCCTGGGGGCGTTCAGTGCGTGTGTGGCAGCGTGTGATGGTTCTGGCAGCGTCCGTGCCCTTCCACACCCTGCAGCTCCCTGGCTTTCCTGAGGGCCTGGGGTGGCTGGGAAGGTGTCCCCGTGGGCAGGGCAGTGCCAGGGGTGGTGCAGTGCTCGGCTGTTTTGGGGTGGTGTTTGTGGGTGCCCCGTTACACTCTGAGCTGCTCGGGGTGGTGAAGGGTCTGCAGGACTGAGCCGCACCCTGCAGCTGCCCGTGGTTCTGCCAGTGGCTCTGCTTTTACTGTGGGTTGTCCTTAAGGTTGATGAAGTGCTCTAGAGCACGTGTCCCTGGTGCTGGACTGCAGCTGTGGGCATCTCCACCCCATGCATGGGCACTCCCTGGGAACCCCTGTGAAATCCTGATCGGGGAATTCCTCCTCTTCTCATCTCTGTGCTGGGGAGTGCTGCTTAGTCCGTGGTAATTCCTGGTGTGAGGAACTCCTACAGGATTGCAGGGTTTGTTAGCAGCAACATGGTTTGGGATGAAGCCATAAACCACAGTTCTTGCTGATTTTTTATTCCATGTTCCCCATTGTGGCCATGGGAGTGAGGAAACGCTGCAGGATTTCTGTCCTGGTGTAGAGCCTGTCCCCCCTCCGTGGTGTGAGTGGTGGCTGGCTGCTCCAGTTTCTGTATAAATTACACATTTATGTGGCTCTAGGGTTTTCTGTAAGTGTGAAATTTGGGACTTTTTTTCCCTGCTGTTGGGGATTGCACGGAGCACCCTGGGGAGGTGGGGATGTGGGTGGCCTTGCTGCAGGCAAGCCCTGAACGGGGTGAATCACTGAGAGCCTCATTTCTGCTTTTGTGTTCCTCCTCTGGTTTAGGTGTTGGCATGAAGGAGTCTAGAAAAAACCATAAAGATGCGATGTAATAATTTTCAAGCAGTATTTGTACTGGCCAAGGTGGTTTGTCATTGGTTTAATGCAGGTTTTGGGTCCCAGGTGAGGCTGGGTGGGTTTGGGTTGGGTACATTTGTGGTGCCCATGTGGGAGAGCCCCAGGTGCTGCCTGGGCAGTGCCAGGGGGATGTGGAGCAGCAGCTGGAGCCACTCCAGGATTTCTCCTTACAGGGCTCTCCAGGAAAACTAACACGTGAAGAAAACAAAATAAAAAATTCACTACATGTCTTTGTTTTGGTGTGTGTTCGTTTGTTTATTTTTTTATGGTTTTGTTTGTCACTTGGGGGTTTTTCCATTGTAATTCTTTTAGTTTCAATATTAGAGATCATACACTGCATTATAATGTTGGTCAGGACCCCTGAATAGCATTGCCTCATGTTTTAATAATGTGTTTCAGATGGACAATGGCTAATTTAAGATGAGCAGCAAAAGTTCACTGGTGTCTATTTCCATGCTCAGAAAGAGAAGAATGGGCTCTGGAAATAATAACAAGAATAGTAACATAGAGTCTAAGTACTGTTCTAATAAAAAAAATGAAAAATTTCATCAGTCAGGCCTCGCTTAAAATAGTCCACATGAAAGGGCAGGTGAGAGAGGTTGGTTAAAACCCTGCAGAAGTTCAGGGAGTGGTGAAGTTTGAGCCCAGTGGAAGTTGCTGCTGTTCCTGCCCTCAGGAGCTGTGTTGTTGCCTGTCTTTGCAGATGAAGACTGTAAGTGTTGCCTTAGTTTTGTGCCTCAATGTCGGCGTGGACCCCCCGGACGTGGTGAAAACGACTCCGTGTGCCCGCCTGGAATGCTGGATTGGTGAGTGCCCAGAGCCTCCAGGCTCCCGCTGCCCTGAGTCTCACAAACACCGGGTCACAGCACAGAATTCATCCTCAAGTTGTGCATTCCCGGGGCTTGAAACTGGGCTGAGCAGGAGGAAATCTGGAATCTGATTTATCTCTGGGTTAATGAAGAGTCCAGCTCCGACTGCTGCCATGGGTCATCTCTCCTGCTGTGTTCTGAAATGAGATACCATGGAGAAAAGCAGCTGTTAATGAGCTGCTTTGCTTTCGTGTAATTATTTTAGATTTATAAATATCTGAGGAAGTCTCTGAGCAGAGACACCTTCAGAATGCTGGGCTCTGCAAAGCTTTCATTTCCCCTTCTCTGCCTCACCCAGCAGAGCAGTGAGGTTTGTGAAACACCTTGCTGTGTTTTGAGGTGGCTGCTCCAGGGCTGTTGTAACTGGAATCATTCAGAAGACCTGGAATTATTCCCAAGGATGTCTTGCCAGCAGTTCCAACACCTGGGTTTGCTACTTTCATGCAGCATTGCACTAAATTCATAGCTTTTTTGGTGAAGAAATTAAAAGTTCCCTTGGTTTTGGAGAAAAAAGTCTAATTATCAAGATGAGTCAAATCTGAAGTGATATTAGAAGGAACTATCTTGTGCACAGAAGCTTTCTCAGAGAGATTTGTTTTTTATCTAGGAATTGGGAATGTTCAGCCTGCAGCACGTCCCTTGCTGGGCACTGTAATCCTCAGCTCGGGGCTTAGACAGGCCCCAGGAGCAAATTAATCACTGCACAAACAGCATTTCTTAAAAAGCTTCCAGGAGATTTTCTAACCTTGCCTTACCTGCTTTGTGAATCAGAGCATCTCAGGATTTTAACCCAGAAACGCTGATGACTTTAAAGCAGCTGAAAGCCCTGAGCAGGCACAAACAGGTACCTGAGAGCAGCGCAGAGAACAGCCCTGGTGTCTCATTGGTACATGAGCAGAGCAGCATTGCAGAGTCATTTAAATAAAGTCATTAGTGCCTGTCATTAGCAAAGAGAATTTTGAATGCAGTTTTGTAATTAAATTTTCAGTGTGTTTGTGTACACAAGTGCTCCTTCCACTTCCAGCCAACTTGAAATTTCTGAAAAAGATAATTGGGGCAATATCTGCTGTTTTTCCTCCCATCAGTCTCAGGAGCAGCGAGGAGGGGGTGCAGTAATGTCTGTGCCACGTGCAGGGTCTGGGGAGCTCCCTGGGGTGCAGTTGCTGCTGTTCACACCTGAGCTGGGGTCACAGCTGGTCACCCCTGGTGACAAATGGCCACTCAGCAGAGCCATGTGCAGGTCCTGCTGCACCTTCCACATGCTCTTATTCCTTAAAGAAAAATAGCTCTCAAAATCCTGCTTTCGTCCTACTTTATTACATTTTGTTTCTAACAAAAGTATATTTGCAAAAAATGGAAAAAAACCCTTCATTGATCTGGTTTAGTGCTTTTAAAATAATTGATATTAAATAGTAAAATATTAGCTGTAAGGTTTTTTTAAAAGAATTGTTAATTGTTTAATTATATGTCCATGGTGTTTGAATAAAGCACAGGGGCTGGAATTGTATTGCTGTGTGTGGATTGTGGTAATTATCTAGCAATGAAATTAACTTCTTAAATATTACAAATGGCACACAATCTCTGAAGCAGGGGAAGCAAATGGAGCAGGATTTTGCATTCATCAACAGAAAATGTTTGTCATCAAATATTTAACCAATTTGAGTTCTTGTCATTATTTACAATAGAAACCTTATTTCATTATTAAAAGAAACAAATGTAATGCCTCTCCTGTCTTTCAAAGCAAAATTGTGTTTAGCACCTCAGTGAGAGAAATCTTCCACATTTGACAGTCTGGAATGGAACTGGATTTTTGTTGGACTGAAGAATTTGGGGATAATTTTTGGGCGTTACCCCCAAGTAAATTCCATGAGGAACAAGGTGTTTATGGGTTTGAGGTTGATAATGAAAGGAACCTGCATGAAAATATCCCTCAGGGACCTGAGTGATGCAGCTGGGGTGAGAAATGCTCCTGTGTGTTCTGTTCCCAGATCCTCTGTCCATGGGGCCTCAGAAAGCTCTGGAGACCATCGGGGCCAACCTGCAGAAGCAGTATGAGAACTGGCAGCCCAGGGTGAGTGTTGGGCTGTTCCTGGGGCTTCCCTGCTGTGGAACCTGGGCAGTCACTGCTCCAGTGCTGGAGCCTTTACCTCACTGGGCCTGGGGCTCCTGGTTGGCTTTTTTCTGAAGTGTTTCTAAGGGTATTTCTGTCTTGGAGCGTTTATGGCAGATACTAGTGTACAGCTTAGACAAGAGAATTTCCTTTTGTGTTTTTCCTCATGGCACACTGACAACTTTTAAATCTCAACAGCCCAAGAATTTAGCAGAAAATTCAAAAAGTGCCTGAAATCAAACAGGAGAGTAAAGCATCCTGGAGCAAAGGTGAAAACAGCCCCTTTCCTGTGCTCTGTATCAGAGTCCCTGGCACTGGGGGAGGAGGGACAGGTCAGGAGCTGCAGGTTCCCTGCGTGGGCCTGGTGGAGGCAATCCCAGAGCTGGGATGATTCCCTGGTTCCTGCAGGAAATCACAGCCCCTGACACATTGCAAAGCCAAACACGTCCTGGTTTATTGCACTCCACAGGGCTCTGGAGCTTTCTGCAGTAATAAAGAGAAGTTGGTGTGCCATCTGCAATAAAACAATAGGAACATTATTGAATTTCCTAGAGCTTTCATATAAATACTGATACATCCAGTTTTGTCTGTTTCTTGGGGGCTTGGAATGGTTGAGGAGTGGATGGAAGGAAGACAATTTGGGGAAAACCAGGCAGTCTGAAAAAAGAGCAAATCATGAAAATCTTCTGAAATAGCCGATATTCCCTGGCTGTCAGTTCCTTCCACCAGGAGCTGCCCCTCATCAGGACCTCCTTGGGAATGCACAAGTGGTGCTAATTGCTGGCAGTGGATGGTGGCAGTGATGACCCCAGTGTGACCAGTCCTGAGCATTGCTGCCAGCCAGTCCTTGGCTGCTTCTGATCAAACATCCCCGTTTTTGCTCAATACAAACAGCTTAGGTGAAAGAAAACTGTAAAAGAGGTAAAGCATGAAAATTCCTTGTTTCTGGAAGCTCCCAGGCTGCACAGCTGGTGGATATTTCCTTCCAGGTCTTATTGAGCCCCTTTCTAAATAATTTATCAGCTTGCCACTGCTTGAAGTATTTGTTCTGATTAAATTTAAGACTTTGCTTTATTGTTGTGTAGCTACATAAATTTGTGTGCTGCGGGAGTAAAAACCACTTCAGCTGTTGTTTCCTCTGCAAAATCCTGCAGTTAAGCAATATTCAGTCATTTCATGCAGTTCTCTAATGAAGATTGTACTGGGGGAGAGGGTAGGAGATGACAGAGCTGTGGGCTCGATCTGTCTTGATAAAGAGTTCTCTGAACAAGTAAAGAGTTCTTGCAATTCACTGCGAAGATAATTGAGATGCTGGTGAAAAAGTGGAAGGAAAACCAAGACAGCTCTACACTAACACTCCCTTGGGTTTGGGGCTTGAGTTTCACTGGGCAGGGAAGGGCTTAAACCTGAGGGTTATCTGGAAAGAGACTCAATTACAGGGATCAGAGGGGCTGCTTAAGCAGCTGAGAAGGGAAGGAGAAAAGGGAGTGAAAGTGAAGAGCACAGGACCTGGTAATGCCTAACTAGAGGGGAAAACCTTCCCTGGGACCTCTCCTCTGGTCTGGGAACCTGCGGCCGGTGGGTTGGGAATGGCTGGAGGGGCTGAGTGGAACTGGGGCTGGCTGGTGGCAGGGCCTGGATCACCAGGGAACACCGGGAAGGGGGAGCCTTTGGCTGAGACAGAATTGCCCAGAATAAAATACTTGGAGTTTCTGTTGGAGGCTCCTCGCATGCTCTGTATTTGAAATATTTAGATAAGGAATTGATGATATTGAAATGGGATTTCTCTGCTGCTGACCCCCATTCAGTGCCCCCTGCAGAACCCTGCCTGTGTGAGGTGCAGCCCTGTAGCAGATGCCCAGCCAGAGCACGGCTTTGCTGTGCTGGCAGGGAGCAGCAAATATTTCCCTGTTGTTGGGGTGTAAATTCCATTTTCTTGGCAGCACTGCACGTTGTGCCATTGCAAAGGCAGGGACTTGCCTTAGTTTAAGAGTCAAGAGCCTTTGGAAACAGGACTAATGGACTGCGAACTCCGAGTGCTGCTGCAGCGGGATGGTTTATGGAGATGCAGGAGCTCGTGGGGATTTTTATGAGCAGGAGTTACTGCTCTGCAAGTCCCAGTTTATCAGTGGAGCTGGGCCCTGGGCCCTGTGCTGCAGCCCTGCAGAGCTGGGTGGGGAGGATGAAGGTGCTCAGCTGCTCAGGGACTGCTTGGAGGGAGTGAGTTCTCTGCACCCTCTGGGCTGGAATTGTCAGAGCTGAGCGCCAGCACTGTGTGGGGAAGCACCCTGTGTGCACTGATCCCTGTACAGAACCTGTGGGATGAGCTCGGGATGGAATTGCTGCCTGCCTTCTCAGAAGGGTGCCAGGCTTTGTTCGCCCTGGTTCTCCTGATGAACATCTCCTCCCCTGGCTCCCAGCCCTCCCTGGATCATGCAGTGCCCTGTGCCTCCATCCCTGCGGATGTGCCATGGAGAAGGGGCTGCGGAGCCACAGGCTTGGGTTGGGTGAGGCAGAGGTTACATAACTCAGGACCTGGTATGAAGTAGTCTGGAGCATATGCTTGTTAAATATACATGAAATTATAGATTTTTTTTCCTCTTTGTTAGCTCTGGCTTTTGGCCAGGTTCTCCCTTTAACTCCAAACTGACCAGAACTCTCACAGGGGTTTTTCCTCCTTCGCTTCCCATTTTGATGCTTCTGTTGGGATTTTACTGGTGCACAGATCCCAGTGGCACTCCTGCACCAGGTGCTTTTTGCAATCCTGTCCTTTATTCGCTGATGAACTTTCCCAGTCCTGCCAGGAAGGCCAAAATCTGCAGTTCATAACCATTCCTAGGAGAGGTGGGAAGGATGCAGACTCACAACTCCTCCATGGCTCCGAGCTGCTCTGAGGTCCTGCTGAACTGTTTCACTGGGATCTTTTGTACAGAGACCTTCCTTCTTCTGTGGAATTTGGGGTTTTTTACGTCCTCTGAGAAGCAGCATAATGGAGTGTGAGAGGTTTGTACCTCTGTGGGAGTGACCCCCAGCAAGGCAGTGATTTGCTAGCACCACTCCCCTCCTGCCCTTCCAGACCAGGAGCTCCAGGGCTCCTGCACCCTCTGTGCAACAACCAACGCCAGCGAGGCCAAGGGCTTGAGACACCGCATCCCAAAGAATCTTCCCCCTTACACCCACTTGCCTGAATAAAACAAAGTCAATTACAGCACTGATTTTTTAATTCAAGTGCTACAATTTTGCTTCCCTTTTTCTTCTCTCAATTTCCTCCTTTTTAGCTAAGAGAGTCATTTGGGCTGTTTTAATTCTCTCCTGGAATTAGTTGATTTCATTATAGCTGAATGGGTTATACCTGAACAGGCATCCCTGGGGTGAAGGAGAACTGTGAGCCATGAATGGGGATGAAAATCCTGGATGGGGAAAGGACTGGGGAAATCTAGAAGACAAGATTAAATAAACTTTTAGAAAGCCTTTGGGAAGGGTGGCTTGAAAGCAAGTACTGGTGTCTGGGAATGCCTGCAGCTGGAGCATCCCTGCTGAGGGTGGCATGGGCATTGTAACACGGCAGTTCTGCTTCTGTTCCTTGTGCAGGTTTTGAAGAAAGGGGTTTCCCATTTCTCTCTGATCCAATCTCACCCATTGCGTGATGCCTCTTGCCTGCACCAGTTGAGTGATGGTCTCTGAGGACACATCTCCTACAATATGGATAGATTATCTCTTTTGTGGGCCTTCAAGGAAACAGTGATTTTTGATCAAACAGGCTGCTTCTCCCTCTCTTCTAGTCTGCTTCCCAACAGTTTTCTCCTAATTTCAAAGGAAGTACAGCCAAGATACTTGAAATGGATCACTGGAAGCCTCTACCTTTTAGTCCATGTTGTCTGTTGTTGATGCTGTTGTTCCCCTCATTAGAGATCTCTGGGCTTTGATTCGGTGTCTGAGGTTTCATTCCTTCATTGCTTTTTTCTGCCTAATTAATTGGGAAGTTGCTGCTGCACATCAAAGGGGGAGCATTTCCTAAAGAGTAACTACTTAAGCATGAAAACTAATTGAACACATGACCTAATTATTGGTCTCTCAGTGAGTCATACTTTTCCTTTATTTCTGTAGGGTTTTTCTTTTAAAACAACAGCAAATACTAATTGCTCCTGCAGCAGAAATACTGTAGAATTCCAAAGGGGAACATGGAAAAACTGGTACTTGGTCTCCGGTAGGAGATATCTGCAGATGTAGGAACATGTAAGAAAAAATGACTAAGAAGGAAAAAAACAACAAAAAGACAGTGTGACCTTGTTTAACAAAACCAGGTTTTCCTTAGAGGACTATGTTTGTTGGTTTTCATTTCCCAACAGCCTCTTGAATTTGGCAGCTATTTCAGGCTCTGCAAAATTCTGCTGTATCAATCCTTTGCTGTCTTGTTAAAGATCAACTGTTTTCAGCATAAACCAGCAGGGTTTTTTTCAGGGGAAAAAAAAAAAGTGGAGTCAACAAGTCTAATTGTGAAACCCAGTTATTCCTGTTCTTCTGTCTGAAAACCTGTCGTGGTCAGAGTGTCACTGTCAGCCAGGGGCTGTTTCACTAAATACCCCTCTGGGAGCACTGGTCATTTGGCCAGAAAAGCACAGATTTCAACTACTGTGAAGGATGAAACCCACTTTTTAATGCCTTGGGAATGTGGAGAAAATGAGGTCAGTGGTTGTAGTTTTCCCTTTGGTGGCTCTCCGGGTGATCTGCATCCCAACCCTCCCTCACCCACGGCCTGGCTGGGGACAGCACGAGCCCAGGGCTGGGTTCAGAGCAGCCCCAAGGACACTTTGCAGTGCAGCTGCTCTTTTGTGCTGACACCCCTGAACTGGGGCTCCTCTTGGGTGCTGCTGCTGCCGGGAGCGAGCGCGGGGAGCGGCCGGTCCTGAGCTCCTGAACCGCAGCAGGGATCCCTGGAGCTCTGCAGCCGGGGCTGGAGCAGCACCCCTGGAGGCACTGCTGGTGTGCCTGCCTGCACTGGGAGCAGCTGGGCATGGAAGGGCTCCTAGAGCAGGGATAAGTGAGGATTTGGGAATGGGCTGTGTACCCTGCTGCAGCTCTGCGTACAACTCATGTTTTAATGCTTTTGATAGTGAGAAAAAAACCCAGAGAAATCTTTAACACACCACTGAAAGTGGAAACTGTGAAATTGCAGCAGTAGTGCACTTAATACTGATTTCTCAGAGATTCTCCTGGAAAATGAGTCACAAAAAGGAAAAAAATAGTTGCAGGCGTGAACTGCTGTGCGGCAGCGTGTTCAGAAGCTGCAGAGACCAGGAAGTGGCATTAAGCTGTTCTGTGAACTGAGCTGTTCATGCACTGCAGATAGCAGGGTCTGGCATTCTGGAACTAAGTCAGCAAACTTGCAAAGTCAGTTTAGTGGGCAAATCCTGTGGGTCTTGGCATCCTGCTGCAAGCTGGGAGCTCTGTGGGCAGGATGTGCTTGAATGAAGGAGATCACCCAGAATCTGAACTCCTGCTAGTTTTGAATTCCTGTGTTCAGAGCCTTGCCTTCCCCACCTCCTTTCCACACTTCTGACAATAACATCATTTCACGTGTTTTATACTTCATGTCAGTTTTGGTTTGTGCTTTGTCATCAAAATGGGGCCAGAATTGTCAGGGAGCAAGATTTGTGTTTTTGAGGGTATTTTCCTGTGACCATTGATGTCGGCTTGTCTGAGATGGGAAGAAAGAGCTGATATGAAAAGGCCCTTGAAGAGAAAAGCAGCTCTGCCTGGCAAAGCTGATTAACGTGTTCCTGTAATTACCACCCAGCTCTGGGTGACCTATTTAAAAGCACCTTGTCTTTGTCTTGGATGGGGAGTGGTGAATCCCTGGCATGGGGGACAGGGAGGAGCCTCCTGCAGATCCATTGGTAGCATCCTGCTCTGTATCCAATAAACAGCACCTGGATCCACTGGAGGGGATTCACTGGCTGGAGACGGGGACATGCAAAGGATGCTGCATTGAGAGCCTCTTGCTAACAGACACCAGCAGTTTTGTGCAAAATTTGGAGATTACCAGAGGAAACTATTGACATTTTTATTTATATTCCTGCTCCTCTCTAAGGCAGAGTGAGGAAAGCCTGAGATGCTTTGGTTTTAACTCTTTTCCTGTGGAGATTAGCAAAGCATAAACCTTGGAATGATTGGTTTTCCTTCTCCTGACTCATTAAGGTGTTTTTAATCAGAAAATTGCTTCATTAAGCAATTACTTTGCAATCAGAGGAGAACTGAAATTACGAAGCAATTATTTAGTATTGAGAAGATGAAGTTCTTGCCCTGCAGGGCCCCAGCCTTGCAGCTCCTCCCTGGAGCACGATGCACTTGGGCCACGGTATAAACACACCCAGTCTGAGAATTCACCAGTTTGTGGTCCTGCAGCCTCAACTGGGCTCCCAGAAATACCCAAGCTTATATTTAAGAAACAAGAAGATGCAGAGCCTGAAACTTCAAAGAGCTCTTAAAACTGAGGTTCTAGAGAAGGAATGGAACTAAACTGACACTGATGCTTAGGAGTTACCTTGTTTGACTAAGCAGGTTTGAAAGATGTGACCTGGGGTGTACTTAAAATCCTGTCAGGGGACCTTGTGATGTGACCCATGGTGCTGTCACCAGGCTGAGGGTGCAGATCCAGCATATGAGAAGCAGATTTGAGTTCTTTTACAATTCCCTTTGTTTAAAAGTAAGCAATTATTTACACAGCCCTCTCAGAATGGTTATTTGAGCAGAGAGGGAAGGATTTGTACCAAACAGAGGAGGCTGGTGGGTGGAATTTCTGTGAACTTAGGCACAAACCTGCAGTGTGAAGCAGCTTGTAACTGCTGAGGAACACACCTGTCTTGTGGATGTATTGTAGCAGCAACTCAAGGTTGGTTGTCCTGATTTTTGTCTTCCCTGTCAACATCAGTTCTCATGAACAAACTGCTCAAAGGCGTTTTTTTGGAAGTGTTATTGGATCCCGAGTCTGCACAGTGAGGATTAGGTACTTTGGAATTCATTTCACATTGGACTTGAAAGCAAGGTCAGAGACTCTGCAGAGGGAAGGTACAGTCCCACTCTGCTGGCTCCAGGCATTTTTTTCAGGGGGCCACGCTCAGAGCTGGCTCCAGCCACCATCCTGTCCTGGCATCAGCAGGCCCAGGGGCCTCGGGCTGCTCCAGAGGGAATTAGCACGGGGGAGATGGAGAGGGGCTTGAAATGCACCCAGATAATCTGCAGAGGACTTGCCTCAGACTGGCAAGAATCTCCCTTTGGCTTAGTTTAGTATTTAAATAAAAGCATCTCTAAGTTATAGTTTGTCTTCACTGTAATTAATATTTTTCAAGTTAGCAATGACTAATAATTTTATCAGTAATGTTTTCTCCTGGCCTGTGTTAACCAGGTTAAGCTGCTGCCTGCAACGTCAATTTGGGATTTCCGGCACACTCCCTTGTACTTAAATATGCAGTTTTTATTATCTTGGCCTAATCCTCATGAATTTGCATCAGGGTAATTTCATGTGCCTGCAGCCTAAAATTAAAAAACCTAAAAGGAGGTGGTGGGGTTTTTTTTATATGAAATTAAGAAGCTTGGAGTCTGTGGATATGGTTCAGAATAATTTGTATTTGAATGATGTGTCCAACCTGAGAGTTATTGTGGCCATATCAGCGTGGGCTAGAGGTGATTGGGTTTGTGATTGATGGACAGTGGGGATGAAGTGCAGTCACTTTTTACAGTGCTCAGTTATCTCTGGGCTTATCACACAGCAGGCTGGTGCTGCTCCTTGTATCTGCTCCCTGTGCTCTGCAGCCGACCTGGGGGGACAGCCCTGTCCTGGCACTGCCGTCCTGTGGGGGGGGACAGCCCTGTCCTGGCACTGCTGTGTCCTGGGGGGGACAGCCCTGTCCTGGCACTGCTGTGTCCTGGGGGGGACATCCCTGTCCTGGCACTGCCGTGTCCTGGTGGGGGGGATCCTGTCCTGGCACCGCTGTGTCCTGGGGGGACAGCCCTGTCCTGGCACTGCTGTGTCCTGTGGGGGGGGACAGCCCTGTCCTGGCACTGCTGTGTCCTGGGGGGGGGACAGCCCTGTCCTGGCGCTGCCATGTCCTGGGGGGATGTTTATTGTGGAATTGTGCAAACCCAAAGGTGTTCGTGTGCAGCTCTAAATCTGTCTGTCCTTTGATTTGTCTCCAAAGCCAGTGTAAATGCAGGATCCTAAATCTTCCTTTGATGCAAGAAAAGAGCTGTGGTTTAGTCAGTATTAAAATGAAATTGCAGTGAATTGCAGGGTTGGGTTATTAATCACCGTTTTGGATGAACCAAAGAACAAAGTATTTTTGTTTGTGAGTGAAGTCTGTAGTTTTTCACTAGAACAGCTTCCCCCTCAGCAGGCCTGGAAACAGGCCAGCCTGGCATCACATGGAGACAGAACACCGGGAGAAGTCTGTAGTAATGGAGTTGTGGGAAAGAAATCAGTGTGTATAAAACAACTGGTGGTGAAAATCCTATTCCAGAGCTCTGCTGAGCCCTGCCCGCGGCAGGGTCTGCCTGCAGCGCCTCTGGATCGCCTCTGCCAGCAGCAGGCAGGGTGTTCCTGCCCCCTTCCTGTCAGGAGTGTTTGGTAATGTGTTGGATGAGTCAGGCTGCAAAACGGATCCTCTTGGAGCTTCCCAGAGACTTCCCTCCATGGACAAAATGAGGGATTCTCCCCCACCTGCCTGTTTTATCAGCAAGTCTTTATATATGGACTTTCCTCCAAATCTGTGTTGAGATCTTGCTGAATATCCTCTGGGAATCCAAATGGGCTTATATCAAAAAGATACTTCCTCTCATCTCCGTGTTCTTTGATTTCTTTAGAAAACTCTACAAGATAAGAGTTTGATTTGAGAAGTCTGGCTTCTCATTAGAGATGCTGAATGGGCTCTTCCCCAAAGTGTTTGTTCATGGTTCTGTTTGTTTATTATTATTCCACCAACGTGCCCAGCACAGAGCTCGGCCTGGATTTCCTCTGGATTCCTTTAAAAACTGATGTCATTCTTCCTGCTTTCCCCTTTCCTGGTACCCAGGTGGTTTCAAAGGGCTTTTACATCTACAGGTGATGCTCAATAATTCAAAACTTGAGATAATTTAGTTTATACTTTTTGGTTCCTGGAGATGGGATGGGGCTGTGGGAACTGGGGGGGTGTTCCCACAGTGGTTGGGGATGGTTGCACCAGCTCTGGGCTTCTCAGCTTGCTGAAATTATCTGATCCTATTTTGGATTTTCCTTTTTTTTTTTTTTTTTTTTTTTTTTCTTTTTTTTTTTTTTTTTTTTTGTTTTTCTTGTACAGTAAANTGGTTTTTTTTTTTTTTTTTTTTTTTTTTTTTTTTTTGGCCATGTTCCTGTTTGTTGTTTAGATGCTCCAGTGTGTTCAGGAGATTTAAAAAGTAAAATATAATGGTGTTGCTTTGCTATGTGGCACCACATGTTCATCCTGGCTGTGAATTTTTGACATACATATATGGGCCTGTTTTATGTGTCTGAGCCCCCGTTTGTTCCAGACACTCTCAGGAACACATTGCATCAAACTGGCAGCTGCCTCCGGAAAAGTGGAATATGAATTAATTCAATTTTATGCTCCTCACTTAAAGGAAAACTTAATCTAGGATTTTTAGTGTTCCAAGCATCTGAGAAACATCTCTGTCTGGGGTGGTTTTATCCGTGGCCTTAGTGTGGCTGAAGCTCACATGGAGCACCAGGGATGGTGAGCAGCGGCTGGAGCCCTGAGCAGCAGGGATGGGTTTGTGTGCTGGGCTCCAGACACACAGCCAGGAGAGGTGGTGTGGAGCCTGCCTACCCTTGGCCCTGGAAGCTGCTGGTGTCATTTCTCTTGGGTTTTAGTCACTTACTTCTTTGTATGGCTTCTTATATTTCAGTTTTTCCAATTTGGGCATTGTTCCAAAAACCCCTCTCTTGGAATAATTAGCTTGCTTTGATTCCTTTTAATTAAATCATGTGGAGTAGGCTGGCTGTGGCATGGCAGAGTCACAAATTTAGCGTCTTCTCTGCACTTGGAAGGTGCGATTCAAATCTGCTCCAAGTGGCAGCTGCACCCTGGGATGGTCCTTGGAATTTGGCTGCGTGAGGATAAAGTGTTGCTAAGGATGAGGGCAAAGCAGCACTCGCTGCCTTTCAGCCTTTGGGATCCAACGTGGGGAGGCTTTGCCATAGGCTGGGCAGCCCAGGATGTGGAGGTGATGGATTCTACATTGGGATAACTGGGTTGGGACTGGGTTCCTCCAGGAAATCCTGCCCAGCCCTGCTCTCTCAGGTTCTGCAGGACAGGAAACCTTCCAGTCCAGTGGATTGTCCATGTCCTGCAGGTAGGGAATCATGGAATGGTTTGGGTTGGAGGGGACCTTACAGACCATCCAGTCCCAGCCCCTTCCACTGAACCAGGGTGCTCCAGCCTGGCCTTGGACACGTCCAGGGATGGGGCAGCCCCAGCTGCTTTAGGCAGTTCAGGAGGAAACATTAAAACCTCAAGCACTGCAGCTGTAGTGACTCTATTTTATTTATTGTACCTGCCACAGAAACTCACCACACGCAGTGCCTTGTGTGTGCCATTTGCATTTGGGATTCTTTGTCACCCAGAAGCTGTTTAAAAAAACCCAATCTTCAGCCAAATAAAGCTTTTATATCTCATTATAGATTCTGGGTAGGAGCATCCTTCTTCTGCAAGGAGGTGTAAAAGGCAGTTTCAGTATAAAATACTGAATGTTGGAGTAGTTTCTTCTGTGGATAAATTTGGAACACATTCAGTAAGGTATCTTAGGGATAAAAGGGGAGTGACTTGAGGATTTGTTCTGCTGAATGAGAAGAGGATGATGTTATACCTTGTGAAGAGCAGAGGCTCTGGATGCCAGCAGAGACATTTGTCATACATTTTTCATACACTTTGTATCTGCTGCGCCGGGGGTTGGGGTTTTGGCGTGGAATCACACACACGCTGTGGTCTGAGTCTTGTGGAGTCTTTCTGGAACAAAGACCAAGGTCTCGGGCTGCAGGAAAATGAAAGAGGAAGACTTGAGTTCTATAGCTTTGATGAGAAAATAGGTTTATCCTCGTATTTTCTTAAGGGGGAAAAAGCCATCTCCCTGATGAAAGAGCCGTGGTGCTCCAGCAGAGCCTCCTGCCTGCTGGGCTGGGCCGTGCCAGTGTCGATGGGAACCTGGCCTGGCTTCCAGAACTTTCCATTGCCACTGAGAGTTGAGCAACATCAGCAACTTCAATCCCCTGTTCTCACACTGTCACCTCTGGCACTCTGCATTCCTTCCTTTTCACGGGACCTGCTCCTGAGCTGAGTTTCCTGGACTCAGCAGCTGGCAGGGTGAGCAGAGCCGAGTTTGGGAGGTGATGATGAGCCAGTTCTGGTGTCTCAGGTGACCGCAGAGCCCTTTGGCACAGCCACGGGGCTGCTGCAGCCCCGGCTCCTCAGGAAAGGGGCCTCTGCCTGGGGCTCCTCCTCGGTGTCGGACATGTGTCTTGGCTCCATTAAAAATTAAAGGAAAACCTGTAATTAGGTGAAGTTTCCAAAGCAGAGCTGTTAATTTAAGCTCAAAATCGGAGGACTGTGGGAATTTCTGCAGCCAGTGCATCCTGATGTTCCAGTGGGGTAGGAGTTGATGAATCCACTGAAGGGGTTTTTCCCCTCTGGACAGACTCATTGGAGAGGTCACTGCTGTGCCCTGCTAAGAAGGGAACACCTGGGTGGTTCATTTTTCCTTTGAAAGAAGTAAATCCCTTGTGAAACAAATGGACAGTAATTTGGGAGGTCATTCTGTGTGGGGGTGTCAGGGGATGATCGGCACCACGGCTTTGGAGTGGCACCATCTCACTTCCCATGTCAGCATTAAACAGGGGTAATGTCCACATAAAACCCCTCGGTGCTACTCCCAAACTGGTTTCTTTTCCTGGTTTGGGTGCCAGAACTTCTTTCTATTGAAACTCCCGCAAATTTGTCAATACAGTGTTTTATCAGTCCTGAAGTTTCAACACTGAAAGGTGAAATGTCTTAAAAATTGACATCCTAACTGTCACAAGTGAGCAGGGACAAGCTTGGATAAACCAGTGAGCGTTCCACAGAAGTGTGGCAACAAACAAGCAAAACTTTTAACTTTGCCTGTGTGAGCAGAATAATGAGAATCTCCGGGATCTGGCCACCACGTTATTGCGTTTGCCAGGAGCTGTTCAGTGAGACAGGAGGTGATCAGGAAATCACATTCCCGCGGAAGGGCAGCTGCCATCCCCGTCAGCACTTCCCTGCCTGCCCGTCAGGGCGCTCTGGCCGGGCTGTGACAGCTCTGCTGCTCCAGATGCACCACCCAGGTGAAGGCTGGAGTGTCCTGGCTGTAATTGCATCAGGAAGCACAGGCTCCGTGCCAAACGGCAGGAAATACCTGTCAGCAGCCCCTGATGGAAGGCAGGGAGGGCAGCGTGGTGTTCAGGGCCAGCAGCGCTCGGGAACTGGGCGATGGCTCATAAAAACAGGGGAAAACAACCTAAAGTCTGGGCTGTGTCTGTGGTACAACAGGAGCTGCTGAGGTTAAGCCCCACAGAGCTGTCGGGTTTTGGTTGGGCTCTGTTACCTTTTGCACTCATTAGTGCTGGAAAGCTGCTGCTGGGAACGGGAGGGGAAGGAATCAGCACCTTGACAACGAAAGTAAAGGAATAACGATGGGAGGAAAGAAAAAGACAAAAAAGGCACCACCTGGGCTGGGGTGTTACTCACATTCCTGGTTCTTGTCATACCTAAAACTCCCACCTGAGTCCTGAGCTGGCAGGAGGACTCAGACTGTGCTTATTCACAGGCTCCCTCCCCTCCCTTCCATGCTCCTTGTCCTCGTGTTTCTCCAGGCCCAAATGATCTGTTTGCAGTTTGGAAATTGAGATCTACAGACTTTAGTTTTAGAGTCTGAATCCACCTCCATTAACTGTGAGCTGTGTTTAATATTGATGCTCCAGGGACGTGAGGAGGGATGGAATTAGCCTGTTCTCCTGTGGAAAAAAAGCTGAAATTCTCCAGCGCTCTGGTTTGAGTGGCTGATGAAGCTGCCAGCAGCCAGGCTGGGATTTAAGGGGCACATTTTTGCAAATCAGTGTCTTCATCACTACTCTGAGTGGAGAGAGGAGGAGGTGGGGGATCCGTGGGAAGATTAATGCAGCCTCTTGGCTTTCCTGAGTGCTGAGGTTCCCAGAAAGGATGAGGGTGTCACATCACTGCTTCTTGCTTCATATTTTTCCTCCTTTTGCTTGCTTTTCTTGGGTGTTGCCATCACTAAGCGCTGCCGTTCATTGTTCCCTCTCCTGGGCTGGCTGGAGACTCTGACTGTTAATTGAGCAGCACTGTATCTGTTCTTCAGGCTTCTCAGATAAACAATTTTAAGTCCTTTGTCCTCTTTTACTGTGACATTTTAAGACTTTATCTTTGGCTGTCATAGAGAAAAACCTAAAAAGCCCAAACTTCGGCCTTGGTTTGATTTATAGACAGGCTCCCAATGGCAGGTTTTGTAGAGGTGTGTTTGTCCTGCTCTTAAACTTGGGTCTTCATTTCAGTACATCACATTGAAGGTTTTTATTGTGATTCTGGGGTTTCAGTCTCTGCAGCTCTGGAGAAGAGAGAAAGAACCAGGCTTTTGGCTTTCGAAGGACAATTGAAAGACTTTCTGTTATTATTTGGCCTTACTTCAAAAAAATGCACTTTTGAGCGTGACAAACCAGCTCCTACCTGGGTGTCTTGAACTCAGCCAAGTTAAAACAGGTTTGAAGCATTGGGGTTTTTGCCAGTTTGATTTTTCCTCCATCCTCCAATGTGCTCTGAGTTCGGGGCTCGTGGGAAGGGTAACGGGGTGTCCACAGCCGCAGTCGGGGGAATGCATCAATTTTTCCCAAGGCAAAAGGCAGTTTCCAAGGGCTCTCCATCACTTTCCCTGCTTTGTACCCAGCTGTGTGATTGTCAAATTCCTGGGCCTTTTGTGTCCTTTTGTCTCGAGAATGGTGTCGACCTATACAATTTTCTCACTTTAAAAGAGGGGATTTGTTCGGCTGGAAGTGTAGAGGGTCTGAATCGGAGGATTAAATGAGGGGTTACTTTTGAGGCTGGCTAATGTTGAAACGGATTTCGCCTTCCTAAGGCTTTTTGAATATTAATAATTTAAAAGTGAGTGAACTGGGTGGGAGCTGGGAGCTGTGCTGACCTCCCTCCAGCCTGTGCTGTTGGTGTGTGTGACAGTCCCACACAGCACCACAGACACGCTCTGTGTATTCAGCCCCACTGTCAACGTTCTGTGTTTCCTTTTCCCAGAGCAGCCGCTTTCCATCCACAGCGGTGTCACCAGCAGGTGCTGCCCGTGGGACAGGCTGTGTGCAATGACTCTGTCCCGTGCTGTGTCCCAGGCCAGGTACAAGCAGAGCCTGGACCCCACGGTGGACGAGGTGAAGAAGCTGTGCACGTCCCTGCGCCGCAACGCCAAGGAGGAGCGCGTGCTGTTCCACTACAACGGGCACGGCGTGCCCCGGCCCACCGTCAACGGCGAGATCTGGGTCTTCAACAAGGTGGGTCTGGGGCTCAGCACAGCCCTGCCAGGCACCGAAGCCTTCTGGTAGGGCACAGCTGAGTTTTCGAGTTGTGGAGTTGCAGACTGGTTTGGGTAGGAGGGACCTTAAAGCCCATCCAGTGCCACCCCTGCCGTGGGCAGGGACACCTTCCACTGTCCCAGGCTGCTCCAAGCCCCATCCAGCCTGGCCTGGGACACTGCCAGGGATCCAGGGGCAGCCACAGCCGCTCTGGGCACCCTGTGCCAGGGCCTGCCCACCCTCACAGGGAAGAATTTCTTCCTGATTTGTACCTCTCAGTTTGAACCCATTGTCCCATCACTTTTCCAGGTTTAGGACATGTTCACAGGTGTTTGGTTCCCTGTTTGCTTTCTTTGTATTCTTGAGGCCGTGTGGCCACACAGGCTGTCCCTGTGCTGTGGGGCATGAGGGGCTTCTCTCCAGTGCACTGAAGCAATAAATTATTGGCACAGAGATGGAAGGGAAACGTTGAAACTCGGAGTTGTGCCTGATTTAACTGTAGGTTCCTGTCCAGTGTGGCCATACCAGGAGAGCATCAAGACAGTCCCTGGGAACTGAACATGTGGCATTTTCTGGCCTTTTGCCACATGTTGAGGCTGCAATAACATTTTTCATGTATTTATTGTGAGTGCTGCTGTATTAGTAAGGAGCAATGTTCTAGTTTAGTTACTGTTTTCTGAGAAAATCTCAATGGGGTTTCAAAAAGATAAAAATCAACATCCCCCAACTTCAGACATGTTTATTCTGGCATTTTGAGGAGCTTCTCTGCAAATTCTGAAGGCCTGGGTTTTTTTTTTTTTAAATATCTCTGAGTTGTTCACTAAACAACTGGGGATGAAATCTGCTCACAAGCAGTCTCCAGTTGAGCTGTCTTTGTGTCATTTCCGTGAGGAGGCACAGAGGGGTGGTGGGAGCAGTGTTGGAGCAGGGACTTCTCCTCCAAGTCCAAGCCAGGGAACAAACCGTGAGTCCAGCCCAGCGTGGCAGCAGCATCAAAGCATCACCCTGAGCAAGAGCGCTGCAGAACTCTGCTTTAGCACCCCTTCTTGCTTCAAACCTCCTCATTTACATATCATTAGCAAATGTGATGTTTTATGTGACCCCCCCAGCAGAGTTGGAACATAAAATTCTTCTGGTTGCAAATACCACAATATTAATCAGGGCTATAATCCAATCTTAGCTGGAGCTAGATGCAGTAGAAATATAAAGGTAAAACAATGCCTGCCCATAAAATGTCAGTGATGAGATGTGTCAGAGCAGGTTTTTAATGTGGAACTTCCTGGGGTTGGAATGTGCTTCACGTGAGTGGTGACCTTAAGAAAGGGCTGTGCTGAGGACGAGCTGTTCGTGCCTCATTCCACCCTGCAGTGATTTGCAGAGCTCCCAGCTCCCTAAAACTTTGGCTTTTATCAACAATTTTTCCTATTAATTTTAATGAAACAACCCAAACTGTTATATATGGGCAAAGCTGGGTTTGGAAATGCCTTACCCCTCCCTACCTTATGTAACACATGGTTTATGATCCCTCCTGTCTTTATCGACGCTGATACGTGTCCTTGAAAATTTGATTTTTGTAAAAAGTTTACTGGTTTTATTACAGCTATTTTAAGTCTCTTGAATTTAAATGAGAGTTATGATCCCATCCATCATCCTGCTGATGTTAATAGGAACATCACAGCTTTTCCTGAGGATTTTGGGCCGAGCTCAGGGCTGGAGGAACACCAGGTTGCCCTCTGCCTGCAGCTGAGAAGGATCTTGCTGGCAGCCACTGGGTATTTGGTGGTGACTCTTTGCAGGCAGAAATCTGTGGTTTATATTTTCAGCTCACTTAGCTCAGGATTGGCTCCTCATAGCTGGTTTTAAATGGCTGATTTTTATCCTCTTCCTCCAGTTATTTGGGGGCGTTAAGATGGAAGACAAGGAACAAGATCCTTCCTATTTACAGAAAGGGAACTGTGGGTACTTCACTCTGTTGAAGGCAGCTTTGTTGGTTTTAATTTTAATGGATAATTTGGAAAGTTGCACAGAAGCTAAAGCTGTAATAAAATTATGAAGCATCTCGTTAGGCTCAGGCGGGGTAGCGCTGATGGGCTGCAGGGGCTTAATTATCCATCCTGATTTATTGATGGGGTTTTCAGTTTAAGATGTTTGATGTTAAATTAAAGACAGCTGGTTTGCATCCTTTATCAGTGTTGCAGAAATTTGGGATAAAATTGGACTATTAAATGCTGCTTGGAGTTGTTAGCACATATCAAAACTCTAAATATCTGATACTGAAAACTCTTGGCGGAGTTTTGGGCTTTTTTTTTTTTTAGAGTTGGGTGTTTCAAATAATGCCACAGTAAAATCTGCTTGTCATTTGTGTTGACTTGTGTTCATGCCCTCATTATTGGTAGACACGGACTGATATTTGTACTCATTAATATATTCAATCTAGGTTTTATTTTGGGGTTTCATTTTGTGGGTATATTTTATTACCTTGCCCAGTTCGGGTTCTCTTGCTTCTGTGCCCCACGGTCACGGGAGTGGTGCTTTTCTCCTGGCAGAACTACACCCAGTACATCCCCCTGTCCATCTATGACCTGCAGACCTGGATGGGGAGTCCCTCCATCTTCGTCTACGACTGCTCCAACGCCGGCCTGATTGTCAAGTCCTTCAAGCAATTTGCACTACAGAGAGAGCAGGAGCTGGAGGTGAGAGCTCAGGCTGCACGGCCCGCACTGAACACAGATGAGGTTTAAGCTTGCTTTGCTGTATACACTGAAAAATGTGTTTAAAACCATGTTGGAAGGCAAATTAATTTGCAAATAACTTTGCCACTCCGATCTTTCTGGTTCAGTTTGCTATCCCATTAAACTTGGAATGATTTTTAATACAAGCACTAATTAAATGTTAATGTTAATAGAATCAATTTGGGCCCTAATGGTCTTTTCTGTTGAGATGAATGCTGAGGTGAACAAGACATCATTATTTTGGTTGCAAAACTGGTATCTGGGGCTGTTTTGTGCTGTTGAAGTGAATGAGAAAATGTGAAACAACAAAAACCTGATCCACAGAGGGATTGTCTTGGTGGTTCCAGTTCTGCAGAGTGCGGAATGTGTTCCCAATGAAAAGCTGTCTTTGGTTGCAACTGGAATTAGTAATAAATTTATTGAAGCAAATCTGAAATGCAAAGTGGAAGGGAAGAAGTTGGAATGTTCTGTGCAGCCTCCCCCGTGGCCTGCAGCCCACAGGGAAAGGACATTTGTAAAGGTTCACTTCTCACACTTCTAAGACACTGGATTAGAAACCCCAGGACTTCAAGGAAGGAATATTAATTAATCAGGCAAGCGACTGTCACAAATACAACCTCCAAACAGTTGTTAAGTGTCCCTGCCTGCCACTCCTTTCCTTCTGAATTCCGATTTCTGGAGATGCTTTAGTGGGGACTCTTTGGCAGGTGGAAGTTGCATTGTACTGAAGAAGACAGTCTGATAGCCTGGTTTATGCAGATGATTTCATTATTCCTTCTTTTCCATAAAATAATTCCACATTTTGTAACAATAAGAAACTTCCCGAGTCTGTGGCTTGGGCAGAACATCTAACTTCCAGAGAGGGATCAACAGAATTGGTAATAGATGCCCTCTGAAGTCAAAGAAAGGTGGTCTGAATATCCTTTCCCAAGTTTCCCTATCAGCCTGTGACTTCCATTAGGATATTTTTGGGGCCTTTGTCCTTTGTTTATTCAATGCTCTCTTCAGCATTTTGGTTTTGGTTTCTCATTCTGTTCCCAAGCAGGTTGAACAGGTCTGACTTCACCTTCCTTTTCCCCTTGGCCCGTGCTGAGCTCCAGAAGGCCTTGGAGGCTGGTTTGGGAGGGAGCAGCCCCAGGGGGCTCTGCCCTGAGGCAGATCCACTGCTCAGGTGGAGCTTGTGCAGGAAAACCTCTGCAAATCTGGCCAAGTGAGAGGGATGATGTCAGTCTTTATTTCAACAAACATTAAATTCCATCTTCTCTGGGATTTTTCATCTTGTGGAATATGTGAGGTTACATGGGACAGCTGCTTTGGTACTGCTGCTCTTGCAGTGCAGGTTAACACTACCAGTTAATTTGGTTATGAAAATACTTTCAGGGTTATGTGTCAGCTTTTCATTCTGTCCTCAGATTTCATTAACTCCTGGTGCCTGACTGAGGTTCCTGCTCGTAGGGAATAGAAAGCAAAGTCTGGGTAACAGAGAGAGCAGAGTGCTCACGGCGTTGTGAGAGCGTGGAGGGGAATTCATTTGGAAAATTATAAACGATCCAATTGTTCAAATTCATGAAAAGTGAAGCAAAGCTGGAACTGGTGCTCCAGAGGGGCTGCCAGAGTGATCAGGATAATTGTTCCCCATCTCCCTGCAAGGAGATCAGAGGAGTCTGCTGTTCCCTTAATCTGCCAGAGGGATTCTGCTCTTCTGATTCCATATCTTGCCCTAATGAAAAAAATGCAAAATGTTGGAAAAAAATTTTGGTGCCTGAGGTTTACTTTGTTTACCTGGTTCAGAAAGGTACTGGCAAGACTATTTATGTTTTCATTCCCTGAATTATTAGTCTCAAAGATCATATTCTTAGTCAAAATCTAAAATAGGAGAATCCCTGTGCTTTTGGAAAACGGGAATGTTGTTCTACAGGGTGGTTTTACTTTATAGACTGAGGTTTGGTCTACAGGGTATTTCTAGAGTGACTTTGGACTTAGTTGAGTGCTGTTAATTAGATAGGAGTTAAAGCTGTGGCTGGTGCTTCCACAGTCACAAAGAGCTCCAAACCCAGAGCTCCAGGGAACACGGGCCACTCTTCCTGGGTTGTTTCCTGACCTTCCCTGACTCCCCCCTGGGCAATTCCCTTGTTCTCCGCAGGTGGCTGCCATTAACCCCAACCACCCCCTCGCCCAGATGCCTCTGCCCCCCTCCATGAAGAACTGCATCCAGCTGGCAGCCTGTGAGGCCAACGAGCTGCTGCCCATGATCCCGGACCTGCCTGCCGACCTGTTCACCTCCTGCCTCACCACCCCCATCAAGATCGCGCTGCGCTGGTGAGTGCCGCTCCCTCCCTGCACACCCTGGGGCCCGCCTGGCGCACAGGAGGGCTTTGGGAATCCAGCAGCTCCACCTGACCCGCAGCTCCCCTGCAGTATTGGATAGCAGGGTTTGAACTGTGCACTGGGGACAGTGGCTTATTAATGAGAACTAGAAAGGTGAAAATATTGTTATCTTCTACTTACTGTGTTTTAGTTTCCAGCTCAGTGTCTAGGTTTGCTCAGATTAAGGGATTTACTGTTCTGGGAATTAAATATCTGCTTCCCCAGAGAGCAGGAATGGTACACAGTGCAGTGCAACTTTCTGTAAACTGTCCTTTGCACAAATCACATTCCAGATATTGCGGTTGCTGTAAATAATGCAGGAGCTTTAAACAGTGCTGGAGTGAGAGGAAGGGAGTGATAAACCAGAGAAAGATGTTCTGGAATGACAGACCGAGTTAATTAGGCAGAAAGTTAGAGAAGGCTGCTCCAGAGAGCAGGAGCTTTCCAAGAGCAGTGTTCTACCCCACACCAGGGACCTGTGCCTGGGGAGGGGTCTGGAGCCCCCAGAGCTTGGAGGGTCTATTCTCAGGGGCTCTTCCAGCTGCTCCTCTCGAGTTTGTGCCTGGTCCAGAATGGAAAAACTTCGGGGCATTTGCTGGATGGGGTTTGAACAGGCAGAAGCCCATGGACACTGCAGGTGGTGGTGAGAAATTGTCACCACAGCTTCAAGAATTACTCATTGCCTTTTGGAGATATTTGTAATAAATTACAATCCTTTAAACTCTTTCTGTTTCACATTAGCAGCAAACTGAGCGAGTTCCTTTGGCCAGGCTCTGGTTTGGGTATGTGAAGTTGTGTAAGAGAGGTTTTTTGGTGGGTTTTGTTTGTTAGATATGCTAAGAAAGGGTTTTTTTTGGATACTGTGTTCTGTTCAGGAATTTTCTGTTCCTCATCTCCATGGGAACGTGGCTGAGGGGGTGAGCAGGGCAGGTTCTCCACAGGCTACACCTGCATGAGAGATTCTCCGAGTTGTGTCTCGGGGTGTTTGACAGGAAAGGTGTTTGTAGAACTTCTCAGGGGAAGGGTTTAAACATCTCAGCCTCAGCTGGATGATGCTGGAAGGTGCCATGGGAACTCCTGGATAGTGAAGAATTCCCTCCCACCTCCAATCCAATGATTATGTGGTGTTCACTGCACTCTCAGAAATTTTATTCTCTGATGAAGGTTATGCTCCTTTTGTGTTCCCAGTTGATTGGCATTATTGCAGGTGTGGGTTTATCCGTGCAATCCTGTAAATAGTAAGTGCTGCTGTGGATCATTGGTTTTCACTGATGTTAAACACAACAAATGCAAAACCAGACCCTCTGCTGCATTCTAAGAGTTTGAGCCAAGCTGTGTGTTGATGTCCTTAAGCTGTGAACCAAAAGTAAACACGGATACCTTTGCCATTAAAACGTCCCTTTTGCTTCATCTCAGCCCTTTTCCTAGAGCTGACCCAGAACCCTGTGGAACTGCTTTTGAAATACCACATTTGTGCAGTTCCAGACTGGCACTCTAATGAGGTTTCATATATGGAATTTATGGACAAATGAAGGTTTGAATAAACATTTATCCATCCCATTTTGTTCTCTGTAGCGAAGTCACTGGAGGACAAAATCCCTCATCAATTGGGGCTGCAGCTGCAGCCATTTCTGTCTAATTTCAGGGGAAGTAAAATTGATGCTGGGAAGAGAAGCACAGGTCAGCCAAGCCCTTGGGACGTGGGGCATGGAACTCCTGATGCCAGCCTGCAATTCCAGGAGCCTGGAGTGTGACTTGGCTGTGTGGACGCTGATTGTCCTTGTGTGTAGTGACTGCTGTGAGCTGACGTGTTCCAAATAGATCCTGTAACTATATAAAGCTCTGTGTGAGGCAAATTGGGAGCTAAGCTGCACGGATTGTTAAGCCTAACGGATGGCGCTGTCGGGAGGCAGGCGCCGATGTTGAAACGGGCAGCGCTCGGTGTGTTTGGGGCCCTGTTTTACGCAGATCCCGGTGGCTCACGGTGTCCGAGGCACAGGCAGCTCCACTGGAAGCCGTGCTCAGGGTGACTCATGTGCCTGCCTTTCCATCGCTCCTGGAAGGTGCAAGCCAGCTGCAGTCACGCGTCCGGAATTCCGCAGGTCCGGCGAAGGCTGTGCTGGCCTGAGCTGACTTCAGGGCCTTCTGGCTTGGAGCTGTGATGTCCTGTCTGTAAAGAGGGGTAGGGATCCTGAAAAGTGCTGGAAAACCCCCAAACAGCAAGGAACAAAAGGTTGGGGAGCTGCTCAGCCTCAGGAGTTTGAAATGTGCAGCCAGCATGGGAGGGGAACAGGAAAGGACTGGAGCTGTGGCTGCTGATGTTCTGTTTAAAGTGTTTTGTGGGCTTTTTCCCTAATGTATTTATTTTGCATTTCTGCTTGAGATTTTGAGGTTAACTCAAATCCAGTCCTTTGTCCCACATTGGTTTAAACAAACTACACTGAGTTTCAAAATATTCCCGTGATAACTGAGCACCATTTCCTGCATTTCTGGGTTTGGGCTGGAAGGACCTCAAAGCCCATCCAGTGCCACCCCCTGCCATGGGCAGGGACACCTTCCACTACCCCAGGGTGCTCCAAGCCCCGTCCAGCCTGGCCTGGGACACTTCCAGGGACACCCTTCTTTAGAGGCAGCAGATGTCACCGTGCAGAGCTGTGCTGCTCTCGTGGTCCTCAGGCAGCACCAGAAGGGTTAAACTCTCCAGCCTCATCCCAGGCACTCGGTTCTGCCAGGCTGAGTCTGCCTGTGGCTGTTTAGGAGGGAATTTCCCTGCGTGGTTCTGTAATGCACTGTTGTAAGAATTTTATATTCTAGCAGATTGCGCAGGGATCCCACTGCAGGTTCCTGGGTTCTTTATGGCCGCTTTTTACGCTGGATGACGCACACGTCAGGAAAGCAGCCTGGGCACCGTGAGCTTTCCAGAGCCTGTCCCACTCCTGGGCTCCAGGGGATGCCCTTCAGGCAGGGGATGCCACAGGAAAACTGGAGTGGTCCTCAAGATTTCAGAAATGAGCTCTGCATGTCTTGTCTTTAATAAGTAATTGTTCTTCTCTTTATCTGGGGAAAAACCTTTGGGACATGGATAATGTGGCTCTGGTGAGGAGAGATGTGGGAGATGGGATTGGTGGGCAGCTGAGCCCTTCTGGTCCCACAGAACTGGGCAGCGTTGGGGCAAATGTCAGCTGAGATTACACTGAGGGGTAAATTCCTCCTTAGACAACAGAGAGCGGATTCCTGAGGGACTGGAGCAAGGGCTGGGAATGCGGTGCTGTCAGAGGAAGTCATTTCAAGTTGGATTTGCTGGGTTTCCATCCCGGAGCTGCGTTCCCACTGCTGCTCTGTGTTCCCAGGAGGGTTGGAGGAGGGAGGCAGCACGCGGGATCCGGCCGGCAGCGTCCCCTCTTCCCACACGCTCCCGGCTTTAGCAGCTTTGGGGATTTTCCAGGCGCTGCTGACAGGGCTCGGCGTTTTCCAGGGCTGCTGTTCCTGGAGTAGTGGGATTTGTAAGGCTGAGGAAAGGGAGTCAGCAGTTTTTTTAATTAAATAACGGAGGTGTCTGAACCTGACGCATTCCTCCCGTTCCCTGCCTTCTCCCTTCCCTGCCTGCAGTGCCAGATCTCCCAGGGAAGCCCGGCCAACGCTGATCATTATTCCAGCAGCATAATCCTCCCTGGCTCTGTCGTGCTGCTCCCGGGAGGCTGTGCTGGATGCCTGGGAGCCCTTTTCCCCCGCTGTGTGTTGGAACACTTGTCACCCTGACAGTTACAATGGCCCAGTTTTGACACCTGACGATGGAAATCGCCACAGAATCACGAGGGTGACAAATGCTGAGGGCCTCGTTTGGCTCTGATCATGCTGTGCCCAAGTTTCCTACCCAAACACCATTTTAAAGCAGAAACAGTGCAATAAAGAGCCCTCCTTCTGCATCCTCTCCACAGCGCCTTGTCATTAAATACTCAATTAGTGTGTTCTATTTTACTGTCTCTCCCCAGGTTCTGCATGCAGAAGAGTGTCAGGCTGGTGCCAGGAGTCACGTTGGATTTAATAGAGAAGTAAGTCAAATTTTATATGTATTGGGGTGTCCTGAAAGGGGTTAGGAAAGCAGAAGTCTGGATAAGAAGTGTAAATTCTTTATAGGAAAGTGTTCCCAGGCTTCCCTGCTATTTGGTGAGGTGCTGCATGGTGTGGGGAACCGGAGCTGCCGAAGGCGCCTTACCAGTAATGGGGTGAGATCACATCAGCCCCAATTTCCTGTGCAATTTGTGCATGTTTTCAATCAGATGAGGTTCAAAAAGCCCCTGAGTGCTGCCTGCCCTTCCACACAGGTGTGTTGGGCCAGCTAGGTTCATCAACAGTGTTAAGGTTTTTAATTGTGCTAATTTTATACGGGAAAAATTTATCTCCTCTCAGCTGGGGAGGGTAAGAGAGAATTTGTATAAAGGTGTAGTTCAGAGATACTCATTGGGCCGAAATCAAAAAAAAAATACAGCTTAAACTGACAGAGCAGAGGCAGACCCTGTCTCTCAGAGGTGTCAGAGTGGCTTTCAGGGAAAGGATTCACCACTGGGTATTGCTTTCTCTGAAAGCTCTGGGGAAAATGTGCTGGGTTTCGGTTTCTTGTGGCCTTGTGGAGATGGGAAGCAGGAAGGAAACCTTCCTGGGGCTGACCTCACTGTGCCAGAGGTGTGCACAGGTTTGGGGATGAGGAGGAGACTGAGGCCACCTCAGGCCACTGCAGAAACAATGGCTGTGGTATGTTAATTAATTAATGATTGCTACAAGAGTGTCTCTAATCAAAGAGTGGTGAGGTCGCTGAAGGTAGTAGCCAGGCAGCTCAGCCTCAGCCTCACAAAGCTCTTGGATGTGCTGCTGAGTGTTAAATCCTCCTTGAATAAAGGTTTCCTGGCAGAAATAGGTTTTTGTTCGGTGCTCTTGGTCTGTGCTGTGCCACAGCACACACATGTGTGTTACAGGCTTCTCCAGGGGAAGGGTGCCAGCAGCAGCTTCCTGTGGATATCAAATATTTAAACCTCATCATCTTAAGCTGCTCCTTATATCAATTACGGAAAACACAGATTTTTATTACAGTCTCAAGATAGACCTGCAATAATTCCTGGATTGCCTATGTGTATATTGTAATTTCTAATTCAGTTGTCTTTAAAACTGGGGAAGGAGTTTCTATTGCAATTAAGCTGCAGACTTTGAGGCTAAATGAAGCTGCACCTTCTCCGGAGGGCTCCGATTTCCAATTATCTGGGCTCAGCCCACGTCCTGATGAGGGAATGTGTGGTGGATCCTGATGTGCATTTACATCACAGATCTTCTGAGATGAAGCCAAAACAATCCCTTATCTTAGAAATAAAGATCTTTGATGGAGCCAGACAGCAAAATATAAAGGAATTTTGGTGGAGTGTTGGGAATTTGGGAACTTCTGGCTGCTGCCTCGTGAGACCTTTTGTTGGCAGCATCTCTGGCCATGTTCCTCCTGCCTTGGGGGGACTTTTCTGTTTGATTCCAAGACTTCAAATCATCTCTGCTGGAGGTGTGGCTGCTGAGTGGCATGAACTGGGCTTTGTTCTGCTTTTTAAAAAGTTTGGGAAAAACTCTAAGGAGTGTTTTATGGGAATAAACCTGTGTTAGTGGGAATACAAAACTGGGTGCCAAGAATCAGGGTTGGACAAGGATGCTTTAACCTCTGTTGCTGCATTGGGCTCCCTCTCCCAAAATCCCGCTCAGCAGACCAGGAATGGTGTATGGCATTCCTGGCATCTTTAACTTGGGTCCATTGTGTAGAAGGAGGGAATTCTAAACAAAAATCCCGCGAGAAGGAGAAAACGAAAAAAGCCTTGAGAGCTGTTCCTGCATCTGGTGGGGCCGCACAGGTGGGTCCTGTGACAGTCTGAGGAAGTGGCTGTGTGTCTGGGCCCCCAGCTCAGTGTCACTGTCCCTGGAGGGGAGCCTGGTCCCTCTGGCCCCTCGCTGTTGGGACTGTGACAAAGGACCCCTCTGAATGTCACGACGTGGGGAAGGTCCTGGTGCGGCTGGTCCGGAGCAGAGCCCGCTCCAGGCTGTCGTGCACCAGCACCACATCCATAAAAGTCACCAGAAATAACAAATGGGAGACTAAAATTAATGTTTGTTTCCACTTGAAGCATTATCAAATGTCAGGGGTTGGAAATTGCTAATGTTTTAATGTCTGTTGGGTATTGATGGGTGATGGTTCAGTAGGAGCCAGTTTAAAGATGGAGGAGGAAAAAGAAAATCCCAAGAGATCAGACAGCAAAAGTGATGGAATTGGAGAAAATGTAGGAATTAATCTGTAATGTAACAAAACCTTTGGTGCCCTCTCTTTCAGGATGGGAGGTTGGAGGGCAGGTGAGCAGCTGATTGGGGGCATAATTCATTTCCCCAGGTGATCCCAGTATCAAATACCAGCTACTCCAGTCCCTTCCAGTGATCTCCTCTGCCAGGCTGTCCTGCTGCCTGTTGTGGCCAAGGGGCTCAGGGGACATCACTGGCACTGGCCTGGGGGGGCCAGGAGCTGCAGGCTGGGGTGAGTGGGGCTGAAGAAGTGTCCCTTTGGCACTTCCACCTCAAAATTTAACACAAACAGCAGCTCTTGGCTGACTTTTTGAAGTCAGGCACACGGTCTCAGAGGAGTTTGTTGTGTCAAAGTGGCTGGAAGTGATGACTGGTTTGCAAAAGTCAGGAGGACAAAAGGTGTCCCCACGTGGTGATGATCTGACTGGGTTTGGGGTTAAATAAAATTCTTGTTGCTCTGTAAGCAGACAGGGCCAAATGCTTGTTAAGGTTCCATTTGCAACAGGGTGCAGCATTGCTGCTGAAATACCCAACCTGCCTGGTGCTGCCAGAGCTGCTGCAACTCCAGCTTGGCAGAGCCCGCCAAGGCTCCTGACTAATGGAGAAGGGCACTGGGTTACAGGAACAGAGCTGGTGCTTGCAGCAGGATCAGCCAGGGCCCATCCTGGTGCCTCTTGGACACGTGACTGATGGTGGTGGGAGGCAGAGTGGCACTTGTGCTGTGCAGGCCCTCCCTGCGGCAGGGCTGGGGCCACATCCTGGAGGTGTCTTTGCAGATACTTAATCAACCATTGTGCTAGTCCAAACTCTGAAATACTGCAGTCTTTTTTTAAAAAATATTTATTATTTATAGTGGAAGATAACTCATGGTTTGCCTTTGCACCTGGGTTAGGCAGCTTTCAGCTCCTTGATTTTCTTCTGGAAAACTCAGTAGAAGACGTCAGAGGCGATTTCTGTGTCTCAGTGGGTGCTCCTGGCCCCGGTGTCACGGGGCTGCTGTGCCCCAGCAGCCTGGAACCTCCCCCAGCACTGCTGGAGCTGAGGCAGCAGCGGGCCCTGCAGGAGGGGGTCGTGAGGAGTTTCCCTTGTGCGCTCACTCGGGTTCGCTGCTGGAGCGGCTCCTTTGTCACCGCTGTCACGGGGTCTCAGGCAGTGCAGGCACAGCCTGTTGTGAATGCAGAGCGAGGATCCTGCTCCCAGGGATGGTTTTCATGGCAACACTGCACTCACATCCTCGCTCTGGAGCCGCCGTTGGCGCTCGAGGCTCTGCAGCTCCTCCAGCCCTTTGTCTTCCTCAGACTTCAGCAAGGTTTCACAGCCCGGGCACGGCACACCTGGGTCAGCCCTGGATTTGGTGGTGGCACACATCTCTGAGCACGGGAGCTCTGTGGGTCCTGTCTGCGCAGCTCTTGCCAGGTTAGGAGGTTTCACACAGAACCATTCAGGTTGGAAAAGCCCTCCAAGATCACAGAGTCCAAGCTGTGCCCAATCCCCACCTTGCCACCAGCCCAGAGCCCTGAGTGCCACGTCCAGGCCTTCCTTGGACACCTCCAGGGATGGGGACTCCACCACGTCCCCAGACAGCCCCTTCCAGTGCCTGACCACCCTTTCCATGGAGAAACTCCTCCTGCTGACTAAAAACTGCTGTGAAAGTTGCCATCCCGTGGTGTGAGCCGAGTGTCTGGCTGGCTGGGGAAGCTCGGCAAGGATGCCTTTGGTTCCCAAGTAAGCCCCCTCTGGCTTGGGGAGCTGTGCTCTGCTGCAGAGGGTGTTCTGCAATGCAAATATTGACGGGGAATCCTCACCAGAGCCTCTGTGGCCTCGTGTTCCCTGCGCGCGCTCCGGGGGATCCATTAGCAAACACTGCTTCAGAGATGTGTATTTTTCCTCTGATACCAAGACAGACAGGAATTTTTTATAAGATGTTAATTTCTAGCTGGTTTAGAACTGTATTTATACACAGGGGAATGTGCTGCCTCTGAACCTGCATGGGAATGGTGCTGCTGCATGGGTCACGGGAGTGAGTGGCCATAGAAAGGCTTCCTGTGTTGTTCCTGATACTTCTAATATTTAAAAACCTGTCACAGAAAGAAAACTGGGTTAAATTAGGATTAAATCCATAGGATGTCTTAGGCTGGTGCATGTTTCTGAAACTTTCTCATCCTATTGCTGATACTTTCTCATGAGGAGCAGAGCTGTGCTCGGGAGTGCCAGGCTGTGTATTTTATATTGTATATCTGATTATCAACAAGGCAGCCCAGGCCTTGGTTTGTTGGGTGGGTTTTTTCCCTCTTCTTTCCTTGTCTTTGTTTTTATGAGGAACAAATAAACATTCAAAAGCATGTTTAGGGAAGCTGATCAGGATGGAGGCAGGAGCTGAGGAGAGTGAAGAGCAGCTCACAGCCCTTGTCTTCCCTGAGGGATGGGGCATGTTGATCCTGGGTCTCAGGGCTGTCACCTGGGCTCTTCCATCACTGGAATCAGGTTGCCTCATGGTCCTATGGTTTGTTCAGCTTGGGGATGCAAACAATTTGAAGGACTTTTTTCAGTGTACAAAAACAAGATGCTGGGCTCTGGAGAGCCTGGTGGAACAATGCTGTTCCTCCTTCACTGAGTGTGCTTCAGCCAGGCTGTTGGCTCAGGGGTATTGGTACTGAGAGTAATAAATGTGAAGCCCAGAGGGGACCATTGGTTTGTCCTCTCTGACCTTGTGCATGTCTCAGACTGTAGAATGTCCTCAGGCTGCTCCTCAGGAGTCACGCAGCTCCTGCTCCTCTGAGCTGGCTGTGCCTCAACCCTCGGAGAGATGAGGGTTGAATCACTTCTCTTTCTTTTAGTGCTAAAGTGCTCTTCTTTCTTTCTTTCTTCCTCCATTTGTGACAAGTGTTTGTTGGCACCAAGATTTCTCTGTTCTAGGTGTTTATCCCAACATTAACGTTGTTCCTTGGTAGGGTGAATAGAATGACCTTAAATCTCTTGTTCTGTTGCACTGATTCAGTTTTCAAAGCTTTTTCTCCGTCCTTTATGTTCTGGATCTCCTGGTTTTGTGCTGTTTAAATGAATGCCAAAGTGGGAATACTTGGCAAAACATTCTAGTTCCAGTCTCAGCATATGAGGCCAAATCCCCTCTGCCCACTGCTCCTTGTGATGTGGATCTATGCCCAGTTCCCTGTCCATAACCATCCCTGAATGGCCAGGGCTCTCCCAGCTAAACTGGTGTTTCTTTGGAGTGTGCTGGCTGTTGTTCCTGTATTTACCCCTTGATGAGTCTCCACAAGGAGACGCTACAGGAAACGTTACAGCAAAGAGTCCCTTTCTCTCCAGATCTCGCTCCAAAGCCTCAGAGGTGTGCACGTGTGTATCCCAGAACAACGGGGGGTTTATTAAGGGTTTGATTTCCCCCACTTGTAGGATTCCTGGGAGGCTGAATGACAGGAGAACTCCCCTGGGAGAGCTGAACTGGATCTTCACCGCCATCACAGACACCATCGCCTGGAACGTCCTGCCCAGAGGTGAGGCCGGGCAGGGGAGGGGCATGAGGAGTCACATCAATGAGACACTGAAATGAGGAGAAAATTAAACCCTGCAACTGGAAGAACAGATCAGGATGGATCTGAAAGCGAGTTTGTTTTTTATTTGTTCTTTTTACCAGAGCATTGCAGAGACCTGATCATTAGAACCCAGAAAGGGTTTTTCTGTGCTAACACAATTGTCGTAGCTTGAATAATTCTCTTTCTTACTGTATTTGTACAGAGCAATCTGTTTTCTTCCAGCCTTGGTTAGTAGCATGAATAAAGGCTTTTTCTTTCCTCTTTGCTGGTAAGGCAGTTTTGTTTCCCATGAGTAACTTCATCCCTCATTTCTCTACCCCTGTTCTGCTCTGAATTGGTACTTCTGGAGCACAAGCAGCCGAATTTGTAAACAGTTCTCCAACCCTGCTCTTCCCAGTGCTCACACAGCATCAATTCTTCTCTGCCCTGTAGAAGAGAGCACATTTGCTATCTTTCAGGATTCATTTTGGCTTCTCATAAGCACATCAAACTGCCAGTTAACAGATGGATAGTTCTTGATTAAACAGTACACAGAGGTCCTGTTTCTCCCTCAGTAATTTTCCAAAAACTTAGTCAGGCTGAGCTGAAATGAAATGCCAAAAGGGGGATTTGATCCAGAAAAGGTGAAAAAGAACCCAAGGTAGAAAGTGTTTAATTGTGCTAACAAAGGATGGAGTAGCTTTGGTGCTTTGAGGGAGCTCTGAAGGCAGAATTTCCCTTTTGTGGTTGTCATCGTGTCCCTGCAGAGCTGCTGGAGATTCCTTGTTACTGGAGCAAAGTGTTAACATGGTTTTACGTCTTACACCCTTTTTGCATATTACCTGAGGTGCTGAAATGTGCATGTAGTGACTCCTGCAATCTCTTGGCAGATCTTTTCCAGAAGCTCTTCCGGCAGGACCTGCTCGTGGCCAGTTTGTTCCGTAACTTCCTCCTGGCAGAGAGGATCATGAGGTCCTACAACTGCACCCCCGTGAGCAGCCCCCGGCTGCCCCCCACGTACATGCACGCCATGTGGTGAGTGCTGGGCACTGGGAGCCTCCAGGGCTGGCACTGCTTGGGGTTTCTTGGGATATTGGGAAGGAATTCCCCCTGGGAGGGTGGGAGGCCCTGGCACAGGGTGCCCAGAGAAGCTGTGGCTGCCCCTGGATCCCTGGAAGTGTCCAAGGCCAGGTTGGACAGGGCTTGGAGCACCCTGGGACAGTGGGAGGTGTCCCTGCCATGGCAGGGGTGGTACTTCAGGGTGCCTTCCAAGCCAAACCATTCCATGATTCCACTTAAATCTCTGCAGTGCTTCCCTGGTTCAGTCAGTGCATCAGGAGTGGAACAGCTCGTGGCAGCCTAATACCCATCTCCAAAGCTGCTTCTGCTCTGGGCGTTCATAATTATCCTGTAATTCTGTGGTGCAGAAGCTGCAGTCCAGCCCTGTCATCTTTCACTCCAAATACCAAAGAAATGGGTCATCTGCTGCCTTTATTTTCCCGAAGGGAAGCTGGTCCCCTGGGATTGTGCAGGGTGGGAAGAGCCAAGGCCTGAGGGAGAGGTCCTTAACTTGTGTTGCTGAAGTAGAAGGAATTCCTGCTGTAGAGTTCCTCTACTTTTACTGTTGCTTTTAAGATGATTAATGGAAATGGAGGTGGCACAGTTATCAAAAAGCTCTTAAATGTAGTTCTGCCTATCAAACCAATGTCCCACGAACAATTATAGTAAAAATAATAATAATAATAACAGTAATAACAAAAATGCTGGCTTTCATTTTCTTACTCATTGTGATTAATAGAGCAGCACCAAACTGGGCCAAGTGCAGAGTGGTGCAGTGGCACTGAGGGGGCTCCTGGGGGACTGAACTGAGCCCTGCTGAAGGCTGAGGGAGTGACAGGTAAAGGCAGCTCTAGGGGCTCAACCTGCCTGCACTTCCAGAAGCCTTTTAATAGGTTTCCTCCATAAAAATGTGGAGGAAGATGAATGTAGAGGGTGATGATGAATGAGTGTGGCACTTGACAGCAGCATTGAGGAACTCGGATTCTCAGAGCAGCCTGGGACAGTGGGAGGTGTCCCTGCCCGTGGCAGGGGGTGGGATGAGTTGAGCTTTAAGGTCCCTTCCAACCCAAGCATCCATGATTCCATGGCGTGGTTTCTCTAGGGAATGGAGCCAGGCTGGCAGCAGGGAGCCCCAGCAGCCTTTGCAGGTGCAGGCAGACACTGAGGAGGCATTTGCTGGTACCACAAAGCTGCTTTAATTATTGAAAATCCTGGAGGAAATTGGGGAGCCTTTGGCTGGAGTTGTCAGCAGTTGGGCAGCTGAACAATCTGAATGCTGGGACGTGGCAAACAACGACCCTGAGTGCTTTGGGTCAGCAGCTTCTGAGGAAAACTGTTTCAGGCATTTGTGGATGGGATGAGCTGTCCTGTCAGTGTCACCCCGGGGGCTGGGACACTTGTAAGGGCAGAGCAGGAAAAGCCACCCGAGCGCCCGTGGTGACTCTGGGAGGCTGCTGGATGTGGCAGAGCTCCAGCCCTCAGCTGCAGTTTGCAAGTGCAGGAGGGTAGGACACGGTGTTGCAGGAGTTTCAAAATTAAACCAGTAAATTTCTGGAGTTATTTATAGCTTGCTTTTTGTCAGCATATTAAAAATCTATATTTTCTGTTCCTTATAGGGATGTAATTCATTCTTATTGCCAGCCTATTAAAAGCCTGTGTTTCTGGTTTCCTATGGGATTATGATTTGACTTGGAGCTGGTGTTGCCATCCATGGGTTGAACCACAGGAATGAAACTGGGAACTCCTGGATGCCATTTTTTCTCTCTTTCAGACTTGCATGGCAGCACAATGGGGTCTAGAAAGACATTTTCTTTGCTCATATTGTGGCTGTGGAGCAGAATGGTGCTGGAAATTCCTTTGGGAAGCTGCAGGATGGTGCTGGAGACACCTTTGTGAAGCCCCTCAGAGCAGAGCACGTTGGTGCTGCTTTTTAGGATTTACCAGAAGAAGTTCCTTAAGAGCAGTCACACAAAGGGCTCTGTTCCTTGTGAATCCCAAACACCGGTGAAGTTGAGAGCAAGGGAGCAGGGAACTGACACACTTTATTCAGTGCCCTCCAAAAAACGTGCAGTTTGCAGCAAATCTAGCAAAGGGGAAAATTCCACTTTTGTCCGAGGTAGCTCAGTGCAATATTAGGAACTTTTAGTAAGGACAGATTTAGAAACTAATTTAGGGCTCGTTTAAGTATTTTCTAAAAATAATCACTTGCCTATCACCTTTCACTCAGGAATTTTCTAATGGATCCCTGATCTGAAACCTGCAGACCCATTTTACAGTTTGGATGAGCTCGGTGTTGAGATGAGGGCAGGGGAGTTGGCCACAGGGTGCTGGAAAGGATGAAATTCCATCCACGGGGTTGTGGGGATCCCGTGGAACCAAGGCCTGTGGCTCTGGGTGGGGGCTGATCCAGCAGAGTTTTCTGATGGATGTTTTATCCAGACTTTTCCCAGATTTTTGGTCCCCAGGCAGTGTTTTGGGGAGCAAGTCTGGCTGCCATCACAAGGGATGAACATGATGGGAGCGACACTGCAAACAGTCCCTTACATTTGAGCATTGATTTTTACCTCCTGAATGATTCACACTGCCCTTTCTGGGGCAGCAGATCCCCCTCTGCTCTCTGTCTCCTTTGCTTACCCGTGTCTGCCTGGGGAGAGTTTTCCCCCAGGTCACACTGGGGTGGCTCCTGAGCTGGGGATCTGGCACAGGTGTAACAGGTGCTGAGGTTGCTCTGTCTTTAGCTTTAGTCCTCTTGAAAACAGCTTTTTAAAATGTTATCCTTTCAAGTTGGTGTTCTGGCCAATTCATTTGGGAGATCACAGTATCCTTTCTAGCTGGAACTTGAGGAAAAGTGAGAATTCCCATTTTTTGAGGGAATATTTGACCCACGAGCTGTCAGTCCCTTCCCTTCACCAAGAAGGGCAGTGTGCTTTGGAGTCAGGAGAGCTGATCTCTGTGGCTGTGCCCTCTTGGACAGAATCTGACATGTTATTTCTGTTTTTCCTACTTTTATTGGCTTCCTGAGTTTTCCCTGCTCAACCCCTTCCCCTGGGGCACGGGCTGCCTGTGTTTGTGTGGTGCCTCTCACTTCAGGGTCTTGGCTGCTGCAGGCAGTGCTCTAATACAGGATTAATATTAACATTAATATTAATATCCATTGATTGGCTGGCTGTGCTGCTCAGCTCGAGTCGCTCTGTCTATTGTGCATGAGAACAGAGTTCTGTCAGCACCTTGATCTCTGCCGTGATGGATTAGGGTTTATGCATTACTGCTGTTGCCAGCTGCTTTTATTCATGGCCTTTGAAAAGACCTAATAATGTGTTTGGAAATATTTCCTAACACAGGTCGTATATTAAACCCCAAGTACCTTAATTATGCTTTGGAAGAGCTACAGCCCATCCCTAATAGAAACACCGCGGTGTGTTTGCAGGCCATGAAATTCGGGTTGAAAGGAGTCATAATGTACTGCAAGTACAGCGAGCTGGGGATTCTGGCTGAAAACAAAACCATAATGCAGCAGCCCCATTAGAGGTGGAGCAGCACGGGAGGGTGCAGGATGGATCGGGGCTGCTCAGCCATCCCTCAGGGAAATGAGGCTCGTGGAGCTGCGCCGAAACACTCGGTGGCTCTGCAACAAGAAAGTGATTGTTTGAAGAGGTATTTGGGGCTGTTTGACGTTTGAGGGATTAGATTAGTTCAGATTACACTGTAACCAGATATTTTCTGTGTCTGTGTGTTAGTCTTAACATCTCCAAGTCCCATTATCGGACTGCAGAGACTTTGATGTAGGACAGAAATAGCAAAGCCTGTGCTCTGAGTTGTGGCTGGAGCAGGGGGATGTGCTGGGAGAAGAAAAGGATTTCAGACCTGTTCCAAATATTCATAGCAATAACTATTTTTTAAAAATAGCTGTGTCTGAGCAGCTTCCCAGCTGTGCCCAAAGCAGCTTAGGGAGGTGACGGGGTCACTGCGACACAGGTGAACTGGGGCTGGGATCTGGGATTCAATCACACAGGGCATGGCTGGCCCTGGACTGGCAGAACAAGTGTGGGGTGTCTTGTCCAACAGACTTGATGAGTTTGGAAATATTTAATGGCTCCAGAAATAGGGTTCAGAAGGAGGAGCTGCCCCGAGCCCCAGGACTGCACGTGGCCTCAGCCTCCCTTCAGCTGCCCCTCCAGGCAGGAACGCTCCTGTTCCCTGGTACCTGTGTGGTGCCAGGTGATGCACGCCATTCCAACGGGAACAGAGAACGTCGAAAGACGTCAAGAATACATTATTTAAAAAGGGACGTGAGAGTTAAAAGCATTAGACATTGAGTCAGCCCCAAAAATTTGAGTGTAAGAAAATCAGCCTCCACGAGCTGCCAGCTAATGGGTACCCGTGGGTGCAGACAGACACAGGCTCTAACTGTGCTGAGTTTCTGCTCTCTGAGTGTTTCTGGGGGTTTCCATTGCTTGGCAGTTCGTGGGTCTGGGCAATAAACCAGTCCCTGAGCAGGGCTGGGACTCTGCCTTCTGTTCTTTGCTTGAAGTCCAAACTTTGCAGCACCTCTGGGAAACAAAGAGGCAGCTGATGAGTTCATGTTAAATTATTAAACATTTAAACAGTCCTAGTGTAGTGAAAGGGTATTGGACTGAGCTGGGGTTCCCTCCACAGACCATTCCTGCTGTGGTGCTGCCTTGGCTTTGGGAGAAGCAAAATCACTTTTTTTAACTGAGCCAATCTTCCTGCTAAGGAGAGATTTAAACTTTGTGCCTACAGAGCAATTAGTTCAAGGTACTATTAAAAAAACCCCTCTTTAACACATTCTTTCATAGCATAACTCAGTTGAAGCACTGGGGTGTTTCACAGGGTTGTCACCCCGTGGATACATCACTGTGTCACCCTGTCAGGGTGGAGCGCCTGGAGTTCCTGGGAGAGAGCAGTGAGGAGGGAGGAGAGAATGATGCTGAGCCCTTTTGGTCCCAAATGCAGTGAAAACAAATCTTGCAGAGCACTTTGCAGACAGCAATCTCTGCCGAGGGGGTGCACTGATCTCTGCTTGGCTTTCACAAATCACTTGTGGGATGCAGCTCCTCCCATCCTGGTTCCCTGGTTCTCCCAAATTTATCTCTTGTTTGTGTGATAGGAGTTCAGGCAGCACATCCACCGTGTGCCCACCTTTCCCATTCCCTTTGGGATATTAAAGCTGTCAGTCACTGCTGCTCCTCCCCCCAGCCATTGCTGTCAGCGGCACTGTGCCAGTGTTTTCCCTTCTCTTCCTCTCCCCACCCTCCGGGGTTTAGTCCTTTCCCATTCATTTGTGGCTTGGTTTGAATCTTGTAATTATTGGAACACGTGTTTAATGGCATTGTCTGTTCAGCCAGCACAGTGAGTTACCTGTGTGCAACCTGTGTGTAACCCTGAGGAGGGAGCAGCTGTTCCAGTGGTTGGAAATAGAGAAGTTTTACTTTGGGCAAATCTGTCAGTTGGTGTCCCATTGGCTGGGAGGATTTGTGATTGCCACAGACAGAGCAGAAGCAGCATGTCGGGTGGTTTGGAAGGCTGGAGAATCGTTTCAGGGCTGGTTTGGAATGGCTGGAGAAGCATTTGAAGTATTTGACTTGAGCAGAGTCTCTTCCACCAGTTGACATAATCAACAGCCCTTGGAAGGTTGAGTAGGTTTGAGTTGAGAAGGCTGGCAGAGGTTTGAATGGATCGAGTAATGTTGGCTGCGTGGCTCCATTGGTTTCCAACAGCCTGTTTTTAGAAGCGTAAAAAAGAGATTTTATTTTAATCTACTCAAATCTCTTTTTAAATTTTTTGTTGTTCTTTCTGATAACACTTAAACCCTTTGAGATCTGACCTCACAGGGCTGCTTTGGGCATTTTTGTAGCAGTATTAGTGCTGCTTACCTAAAATTACAGTGAAGAGCTCAGCATCTTCTCTGTGTGCTGCTGCAGTGAGTGACCCTCAGAAGCTTTTGTGGGCAGCCAAAATCAGAGCAGTTGTCTCTGATCTCTAAACCATTTTCCTTCCGTGTAGTAAAACTTACCTCAAAGGCCCTGTGGGTTGACATTCTCCAGTGCTGCAGAAAATTTCTTCAGGTGTTTTTCCCATTCCTCCCTGAAAACAGGGAATATCAAGCACTTCTAAGCCAGTCAGACAATACTGTCCACGTTCTTGTATGGTCAGAATTTCAATTTTCCTTGCTATTCCTTATGGATAACTTGTAATGCCTTCTCTTCCCTCTCTCCCCTCCCTGCAGGCAAGCCTGGGACCTTGCTGTTGACATTTGCCTTTCCCAGTTACCCACAATTATCGAGGAAGGAACTGCCTTCAGGGTAAGCTGGGGAGCGTCCTGAAACGTGGGCCCGGTTTCATGCGTTCTCTGACACCTCAGTTCAGCTCATCACTTCTGCTGGTGCAGTTTAAGGGCTTATGTTTTTGAAGAATTCTAAATGTCTGGCGCAGGTTGCCTGGAGAAGCTGTGGCTGCTCCAACCCTGGAAGTTGGACGGGGCTTGGAGCAGCCTGGGACAGTGGAAGGTGTCCCTGCCCATGGCAGGGGTGGCACTGGATGAGCTTTAAGGTCCCTTCCAACCCAAACCATTCTGGCATTCTGTGATTCTCTCTTAGAGGAACAGATAAAAATCAAGTTCAAACTCTTCCCTGCTGCATGATCCAGCCCACACATGGGGGTGAGCAGGACACTGCTGCCAGTAAAAGCAGTGCCTGAGACCTGACTTGGGACATTCCACAGCGCTCAAACTTGACCAGGTGTCGTTACCCAAAAGGTCCCAACATGCAGCACTATTTTTGAAATTAAAGGCCTAAATGTGAAAATTAGCTCTTTATTGGAGTTATTTTCAAATATAAAATAGAGTTTGAGGGTATGTCCACAGAGTTCTCTTAAGCTCAGTGTCATTAACAGGAGTCATTGGGGTTTTTTTCTGCTTTATTTAGTCTCAGAGAGCAGAAAAGTAAAATTTTTAATATATTTAGCTTAAATTCCTTTATTCAGAGTAGATTTTTCTTGATACTCCTTTGATATTTCATGAAGTGAAACCTTTAAATAATAATTACTGTACAAGCTCAGGTCCCAGTTCCACCCCAATATCTCTCTAGTTTTCAGTAACATTTTTGCAGTTTATTTATATTACCAAACTTCCAAAGGTTTTCTGGCTGTAATTGCAGGTTGTCTCCAAAGCCCTGAGTGCAGGAGGAGAACTGTGGGCTCCTGCCAGGCTGGGGGTTGATCAGGATGCCCTGAGGCCTTTATCCTCCCACCCCTTGCCTTCCTCACTGTGTGCTCTGGTTTAGAACATAAAAAATACGGTTTTTCTTCTCCTGGCTTACGTTCATTTTTACTTTCAGTCTCTAACAATATCATTGGAGGCTTTTTTATTAGTGTTAACCCTCAACTGGGCATTCTCTGTCAAGTGAGCTGAAATTCAGGAGATTTTTGAGTGTTTTGAGGTGGGAAGAGGCACAGACTTGCTGGGGATCAGACAGGAGGTCAGCAAAGACGAGTGGTCATTCTCAGCTGGAGATCAATTCAGGGTAGGCTGGGAACAATTTACAAGCTGGTTTTCAAGCCTGACAAATGTGGTTTATTGTGTGTTTTGGCTGGAATGGAGGCAGGTTGAGCCATCAGTGTGCAGCTGGGGCTGGGATCGGGAGTGCAGCGAGATTCCAGCCTGGTTGGAGGTTGGCTGGTGCTGGCCAGGGAGCAGGGAAGGGGAGCAGGGAGGAGGGAAGGGGACAGTCCCTGTGGCCACTGCCAAGCCTGTTCCTCCCTGCCTGGCAGAGCTGGGCTGGGTGTCAGGGCTGGGAACACCCGGGTGAGGCACAGGCACCTGCTTGGGGCTGGCAGTGCAGCCTGCCCTGGGTGCAGCCCTGGACAGCTCCCTCAGGGCTGGTGTGCGTCAGCAGCACACCACAAACCACTCCGGGGTATTCCCAGGGTGTTCTTGCCTGCTCAGACCTGGAAAATACAATAACCTGGTGGAGGAGGTGGTGCTCATACAGGGATGGGTTTGGGCTGGTTTTCTCTCCCTCCTCCATCTCTTCCCTCCCTCCTTCCCCATTGATTTCTGTTTCTCTGTGGATTCCTACCTGGAAGCTGCTGTGTGTTTTGGTCAGTGCATTCTCACCCCGAGCTTGTACCACGTCCTCAAGAGCGATGGATGACATGGGGAATTTATTCTCATTGCTCTTGGATTGTGTCTCTGGACCGGGCAGAGGCAGCTCCGAGTGCTGCTGCGGGAGCGGAACGGCCTCTGCAGAGCAGATAAATCCACTGCTGCTCCATCTGCTGCTCCTGGGGACAGAGCAGCCACACTTCCCTAAGACCTTCCATGGTCACTTTTCCTGTTTCTCTACTCTTTCCTTCTCCTTTTTTTCCAAACACATTTAAAGGGACATGTCAGTTCCTTAAATGCTCAGTCTTTGGGAAGTTTTTTTGCATTTAGAAAACCCCAAGCAAACATGCATCAGTTACAAATCACAGCTTTAGGAAACAATGAAGTCCATAGGTATGAAAACTCTTGGCTTCACTCCTTGTTGTTTAACCCATGCCTGCATTCCCACTTTGCTCCCCCAGCACAGCCCCTTCTTCGCCGAGCAGCTCACGGCCTTCCAGGTGTGGCTGACCATGGGCGTGGAGAACCGCAACCCCCCGGAGCAGCTGCCCATCGTCCTGCAGGTGAGTCCTGGGGGTGGGGGTCCCTGTCCGTGCCAGGGGTGTCCCTGTCCATGCCAGGGGTGTCCCTGTCCGTGCTAGGGGTGTCCCTCTGTCTCCCTGTCCGTGCCAGGGGTGTCCCTGTGTCTCCATGTCCGTGCCAGGGGTGTCCCTGTCCGTGCCAGGGGTGTCCCTGTCTCTCCCTGCCCATGCCACGTGTCCGCTGCCCATGCCCCTGCCCGCTCAGCCTCGAGCTGCCAACCCGATGGCCTTCGGGAACGTAAATTCCATGGGCTTCTCCAGAGCGAAGGAGAGCTGGTTGTGCGTTCACCAGACCCGTGTGGATGAAGCCAAAGTGCTTTTCCTGCCCCGTCCCGTGCCTCTGGTTGAGCCAAGCTCCTGCTCTGGTCCACGTCCGGCTCTGCTGCCTCGGGAGTCGCCGCCTCTCTCAGAGCAGCACATCTTCATTGTCTCTCTGGCATCTCCTCTGTATCCCAGCTCTGTCAGGCAGACTTTTATCTTCCCTGTTTTCAGAAGGTGGAAGTTACTGCAGCGTAAATCGTTTGGAAATGGCTCTTTCATCCGCCTGGTACAGCCTGGGAAGTGTTCCCTTTAATGAGGGGCTGAAGCCTTGCTGCAGGAACACAGAAACAGCTCTGCGGAGCGTGCCTGGGGAATGTGGGGTTCTGTGGGCACTGCTCAGACGAGACAGAAGTCACATGTTTAAAGGAGAGGCAAATCCAGGAAAAGCAGAATGTGGCGTTTCAGCTGATGTTGGATGGCAGGGCCAGGACTGCAGTTGTCATCTGCCAACCTGCTCTGGCCTCCCCTCCCCTGGAGTTTGTGCTGACAGAAATACAAACCCTGGCCCAGGTCCCTGTGGCTCTGCTCTACCAGCAGCACAGTTTAAAGCCTTTCTGTTAAAGGAATGTGGTCACAGCCCCTTGTACAGGGATCTGTGAGGAGACTCCCCTTCCCTGTCAGCTGGGTCTGTGACTGACAGCGCCATCCATCTCTGCAAGACCAAATTTTAATTTCCTGAGTCTCCCAAGCCTTGAGAGATGAGGTGGATAAGCATATGTGTGGTTTGTCTCTGTCACCGCAATGGAAGCGGGCAGGATTTTGCTCCAGCTCCAACTTTGCTGCTTTCCAATGGATTGTTTGGCACCAGCAGGCTCTGCAGGAGCGTGACTGCAGTGGAACTGAGAGGTCACCTGGCAAAGGAACCTGTGTTCCTGCCTGGAGCAAAACCGAGCTGGGACAGCGTAATTGTTGTTATAATTATAGCATATTAATTGTACAGTGGAATAAGATTAGTTGGTAACAGGTCTGAGGGTGCTTAGAATCCAAGCCCAGCTGATCCAGGCCAGGAAGGGAGGGAGTTTCAGACCTGTTTTGGGTGTCTTTTACTTTGACCCCATGGGCGTGCTCAGACCCGAGGGAGAGAAGCCATCAGGGAGCAGGCAGCACACACAGCCTGGCTGGGCCTCCATCCCTGGGGAGATTCCCTCTCTGTGGGACCTCCTGTGCGCAGAGGGCTCGTGGAGATCACTGCAGTCCCTGACTTCATCCTGCCTTTGTGAGGAGCTGCCTGCTAAAATACGGACTGTTACGTGTAAATGATCCCCCTGTGTCCTGCTTCATCCCTGATTTGCGTGTGTGGATGTAATTAACTCCCCGTTTTCTGTCTGGGAATCGCGACGGACGAATGCCGGTGACGCAGGGCTGCGTGCCTGGGGCGGCACACGAGCACTTCCACTGTCCCACCAGAAGGTCGTGAATTGTGCACTGACCCCCCCCATCCCCATCCAGGGCTCTGGAATGTGTGTCAGCTTGGGCTCAGGTTACTGTGCAGATCCGCTGGGGAGGTGGGAAAGGGAAATCCTGCGAGACCGAGGGCTTTGTTTGGGCTGGACAGTGACAAAAGGGAGCTTTTCAAGTCAGACACAGATTGCTCTGGGGGAATGTCCTGTGGGACGGTAGCAGTGTGGAGCTGGGGTTTGTATCTTCACCTAGACAGCCTTTTCAGTTAGTTCCATTTCTTGACAGAGTTTGGAGTTCCTTGGTTTCTCTGCAGGTTGGAGGGTCCCAGCTGTGCCACGTCTGTGCCTCTTGCCCCTGCCAGGTCCTGCTGCTGTCCCAGCCCTGCCCCAGCCTCACCTGCCCAGCTCTCTGCTCCTGCTTTAATCCCAAACAGCTGCTCCTGTTATTCCCGGGCTGGTTTATGGAATAGGCTGGTGCCAACTAGGGCAGGATGACCAAAATCCTTTCTTGTATGACCTGTCCTGAGATCTGAGCTCTGCTATTCAGAGTGAAACCACAGGAGTAGTTACCACATCCCCCTGCTTTCTTCTGGACTTTTCCTGCACCTCAGTATCCAGTACCAGTCATCCAGAGTGAGACGTGAGCCAAGTAATTTAGTTATTCTTCAATATTAAACATGAAAAATAATCTAATTTCATTATGCGGCATGCAAAAACACTGAGAAGGGGATGGAGTTGGGGAGGTAAATCAAGGAGTCTCTTTCCCTGAGATCCATGCTGAAGGATGTTCCTCAATTTAAACTGAGGATTAAACGTTGCATTCCAATATCTTACATCTGTTAAAGAGATTAAGAACTGCAAGTCTATCTGTTAATATTTCACACCAGGGTAGGTATAAGCCAGTAAAGCACCACCTCATTAGCGTTGTCAGACTCCATTTTAATGAGATTTTTATTAACGACCAACATGACCTTTTGCTCCCTCTTAAGTCTCTGGAATTGATTTGCCAAGGAAAGCAAAGCCTCTTCTTGCGCTCCTGAGCTGTTGGGAGCAGCGGGAGGCTGGGCTCTCGCTGCCCTTTGGGTGCTGGTGCAGGGACCATCACGAGCTTGGCTGGGAAAGGCAGTTGGAATCCTTAGGGATTGCTTCCCTGGCGTCTGGAGCAGCTCCACAAAGGAGCGTTCCCGGGGTGCGACCCCTCGCTGGCAGAGCCCTCACGGAAGGGTTTGTCAGTGTCCCTTCCCTGGGCTCTGCAGGCCTGGGGATGTGTTTTCCCTGGACAGTAACCCCCATCCCTCTGCCCTGCAGGTGCTGCTGAGCCAGGTGCACCGGCTGCGAGCTCTGGATCTGCTGGGGAGGTTCCTGGACCTGGGGCCCTGGGCTGTCAGTTTGGTGCGTGGCAGCTGCACGTGGGCTCGAACGCTCCCGTTGGTCTCAGCAGGGGTGACGAATACAGCTGGTGATCTAGGGAAGGGCGGTGGGGAGGATAATCCACAGAGCTGACAGATGACCAGGTTTGTGTGGGAAATGGAGCAAGTGTCCCTACAGGAACAGAGGTTTGCGTGAATCAGATTCGTTCCCATGTTCGTTTCCAGTATAGCAAAGAGGAGTTCCTTGGGAACAGTTTAGTGTAAAATAATGGAAGGGACAAACCAGGAGGAAATATCTGGGGCAAGTAAGAAGGCTTGTCATATAAAATAAATAGCCAAAAAAGCATATACATTTATTATGTGTTCTTTCAGCTTACTGGCTGCATCATTTTCTTCTCCTTTATCTGTTTAGTGTCTGGATTTTACAAGCTCTTCAGAGCAGGCAGCAGCTGCATTCTGCAGTTTGGAAAGTGGCAGGACAGTGTGGAGCATAAATAAGAATTAAACAGAGGAGCAGTTTAAAGCACTCCCGTAAATGGAGCTGTTTGTTGATAAAAGTGATGAAGGTGAAGCATCAGCTGGTCGTGGAGCAGCTCAGTGATGGGGCTTTTTAGTGGTTTGCCTTACCTCCCTCCTGGAGTTAATTTCCAGTGGGAAGGCTGGAGTTCCTGAACTTTATGACGTGTTTAGCTGGGAGAGCCAGCAGCCCCAGCGGAGGCAAGTGAGGACATGGAGCATAAAACAGCCCGGGCTGTGAGGAGAAAAAGCTGGTGCTGGATTAACTCAGAGTCTCCATGGACCAAATGAGTCTGAAAATACCTGGTGACACTCGAGATCAAAATGAGCAAGAGACGAACACAAAGGGATCCCCTCTTTACTGGAAACGTGTGAAATTATTTGCTCCCAGATCTCTCAGCTGTGTCTGTAAAGATGCTGCATCCTGGGCCCTGCTGGGGGGCTGAGCTGCCAGCAGGGGGGTTGCTCACAGGGTTTTACTGACAGGGGTTTGCTCTCTGCTTCCCAGGCCCTCTCCGTTGGCATTTTCCCGTATGTGCTGAAGCTCCTCCAGAGCTCAGCCCGTGAGCTGAGACCTCTCCTTGTCTTCATCTGGGCCAAGATCCTGGCAGTGGACAGTGTGAGTATTCCTGCCCCTGCCCGGCTTGGGGGCCTCAGCAGTGCGCTGCCTCAGCCAGGGCTCTGCTTGCTGGTGTTTCAAATAAATAATTAAGCTGGTAAGTAATTGCAGATAAATTTGTTAGAGTCGTATCTCTGACTCAGTGGTTTGTGGGTGCAATTAGTTGAGCACTATAAAATTATTAGGAGAGGTGCACACATTATTCAGGCACAATTGCAAGTCCATGTAGGATATCTGAACTGCTGTGGATGTTGGATCTTTCCTCTTTGGGGGTTATTTTTGTACCTCTCCTCCATTTCAGGATGGAGAATAGCACAGAATTTGTGAAGTTTTTCCTGATGTTGATCCAGCACTGTCAGGTTTGGTTTTATAACAATATTTTCATTAACATCCTAAGAGGATTTGGGAAAGAAAAGAAAATGAAAACTATTAATCTTGGAGGTCTCCTGGAACAGCTCATCTGTGGTGCAGCCCAGGCTGGTGCCTCAGCCCCAGGTGTGTGTCAGGGGCTCAGGTGTGATTCCCATGTGGTGTCGTGCCCCCCTCCACTCCAAGAGGGCTCTCACTCCCCTGCCCCTCACACATTCCCTCCCTTGCTCTGGCATTGCCTCACTTGTTTGCAGGCTCTGCTTTACAGCAAAACACAAAAAAATACTCTTAAATAGTGGACTTGGGTTTCTTTGTGCTGTTTCACTCACTCATGGGAAGGGAGGAGGGGGCAGCTTCCACAGGGAAGTGCCATGGACACTGCTGAGGGAGGGGACAGGCAGCAGCTCCTTGCAAACAGAGTATTTTCTGTAAGTTCTGAACTTGCACACCAAGCCTGCAGCCTGGTGTGGTCGTGTTGTGTTATTATTCGCAGTGGAGCTGCTTATTCCGTGAGGAGGAGGAGGTGTCAGTGGTGCTGGGTTCCCACGGTGTTCCCAGGATGTCAGCAGGGAGGGGTTCGGCTCTGGCTTTGCGGCCATCGCCTCCCTCCCTGAGCCCCAGGGACGGGGCAGCAGAGGCAGCACAGCGAGCGTGGAGCTGGGCACCGCCCCTCTGCTGGTGTCCCTGTGCCTGCATTAAATTCTGTGTGAGGAACACAAAGTGTTCCCACCGGGAAGGCAGAGGGGGACAGGGAGCCTGGAGCGTGCGGTGCCACAGGAGTCGGGGAAGCCTCTCGTAGCTGCAGCCTGGCAGCAATCCAGGCCCTCTGCTCCTGGGTCTGCCAAAACCAGCAGCTTCACTCTCTTCAGCACTAAAATATTCTCTTGCATCTCTGCCTTGCCATCCCCTCCCCTTTCAGCAATTAGTTCCCTCCTTCACCTTCTCCTCCTGATGAAAAATGCATGATCCTGCCTCTGGCAGAGCTGTGTCACAGGGAGCTGGGTCAGGGTTTCCTCCCTTCCGTTTTCACTTTCTCTGTGTGTATCCTCTCAGAGTGACCCCAAAACATCAGCCTGGAGCCTGAGCTGGTATGTCAGCAAAGCCCTGTGCTCTCCTCTGAGCCCAGCCCAGGAACCTGCCTTGTGCTCCCCAGGGGCTGGGTGAGGCCCAGAGCTGCTCTGCAGTCTAGGCTGGGTGTAGTGGGAGATAGAAATGTGCTGGGGAGGTTTAATGTGGCACAGAGATGCCTCCTTTGACTCTTCCCCACAGCAGGAGTTCCCATTTCCAGCTGCTGTTTTTGGCACTTTCGGGCTGGCAGAGGCTTCCCTGCTCCCTCCCTGTGGGACTGTTTGGTGGCAGCCCCCAGGAAGGGCTTGAGCTTTATTTGGCTTCTCAAATGAAAACAAGATTGGAGAAAAATGGTTAAGAAATGAAACGTTTATACATCATTGGAGGAACAAATGTGTGTGTTGTGGTTCTCATTGTGGTTTTCTTGGTCTCTTTTTCAGTCGTGCCAGGCTGACCTGGTGAAGGACAATGGACACAAGTATTTCCTCTCGGTCCTGGCAGATCCTTACATGCCAGTAAGGACAAGTCACAATTATTAAACTCTTCAGCATTTGCTCCCCTTGTTTTAGCTGATGTGCTGCTGTTCTGGTGCCCCGTGGGGCTGCCTTTGCCTCCAGTGGCACCCAGTGCTGTACTGGGAGAGTCACTGCTGAGCTGTGTGACAGAGGCAGCCAAACCATCCGAGGCTTTACAAACTCACCTGGAGTTCTGCAAGCAGAGTCCCTGTGAGGGTGGGAGCTGGGGCCTCCAGGATGGCTGCAGGAGCAGGGAATTGCCCCATGGCTTTGGCAATTCCCTCTGCAGCAGCTGGGTTCCCATAAGGGGTGTTGGGGAGTCTCCCCAGAGCAGGGCCAGGCTGGCTGGGAGGATCCTGTGGGCAGCTGGGGAAGTGTAACAGGGCTGATGCCAAGGGGGGGAAAGAAAGCTGGAATTTTCTCGTTGTTTTAACATGGCACAAACTGCACTTAGGTTAATGCCATGTTTCAGGGTGGGCTGTAGCTGTTCCCTGCCCTGTTCTCCAGGGAACCCTCAGTCTGTGTTGTTTTCAGGCTGAGCACAGGACGATGACAGCGTTCATCCTGGCTGTGATTGTCAACAACTACAACACTGGGCAGGTGAGTCCCAGCAGCCTCTTGCCTTCATCCTCTCCCACCTCTCTGTGCCTCATGCCTTTGCTTTGATAAAGAGTCCTGGCTTGCACTAAAGCACAAACCTGAACTTGGAAACAGATCTGGGACGTTGGTTTTTGTTATTTCTGTGTGGATTAACGGAAGAATTGGCCTGGAGATGTGACAAAGACATTCTGTACCCGCACCTGGCAGTGGGGGACAAGGACAAGAGTCCCTCCCCAGCCACTGGCACATTGGGAAGGAAAGAGTTCCTGGTCCCAGCCTGATGGCTGGGAATGGTCTGTGGAATGAGCCATAAACCCTGGGGCTCTGACAGGTGCAAGGAATGCTTCCAAAGAGGAAAAACCAAGCTTTATGCATTACAAAAAGCATTTTAATGCTCAACTACTTAATCAACTCTAGCTGCCTTTCCCTTCATGTTGCTGGTATTCTGTAACAAAATCAGTCTGGAACCACAGAATGATTATTTTCTCTTGGCTTCCTGACTCCTTCAGAAATAGTCTCCTTCTGTGGGGATGAGGTGGGAAGCTGTCATCCCAAACAAAAGCTTGGTTTGTGTTGCAGGAAGCCTGCCTGCAAGGGAACCTGATAGCGATCTGCCTGGAGCAGCTGAACGATCCCCACCCGCTCCTGAGGCAGTGGGTGGCCATTTGTCTGGGGAGGATCTGGCAGAACTTCGACTCTGCCAGGTGGTGTGGAGTGAGAGACAGCGCCCATGAGAAGCTCTACAGCCTCCTCTCAGATCCAATCCCAGAGGTAAAAATCCAGCTCTTTTGGTAAATGCTCCTTGAATTGGCAGAAGGACAGAAGTTCCCGCAAAGCAGGACCTTCCAGAGCTTTGTGTTTGTGTCTGGTTCTGAGAAGGATCTTGCTGCTTTTTCTTCAAGGTGATGCAAATCAAACAAGCCCTACAAGAGGAGCTTCCAAAGAAATGCAGAGAGAGTTCACAGAGCCCCAAACCCCTGGGATCTGGGCACTGCAGTTAGGAAATGCCACAGTTTTTGCTTCCTTGCATATCAGAAGTTGTTAAAAATGTGGTCCCAAAATTCACTGTGTGCAAAAAACCCTCTAGTCTTTTTGTCCAAGTATGAAAACTCTTCTCCCCCTGCTCATTGCGAAAATGCATCTTTAATTGGCTGTGTGTTACTTCTGTGACACTCCCAGGAGAGGAGGGATTGTGCTGGGCCTGGCAGTGACTGACGGAGCCCATCAGACCCAGCACACACACACCTGGGAGAAGGGAGCTGAGATAAACAGCTCTGATAACGTGCAGAGATTAGAGATGAGATTCCCCTCTACATCCGGTCTCTGTCCTGCATCCTCCTCCTCTTGTCCCTGGCCCCATTCTCCCCACTTTCTGAGCAGTGTTTCTGCAGAGGTGGGGTGGCTTTCCAAAGTTTTCCCTGATTTTTCTCCTTTTTTCCATCATCTACCTTCTTACGAGCCCGTACTTGAAGACCGCAGTCAGCACTCCTGTAAGAGATCCACATCCCAACAGGAGCTGTGTGTACCTTATTCCTGTTAATTAATATTCAAGGCAACACCAACTGGAAGAGTCACCCATGGGAAGGTCACTGAATATTCTGGGAAACGAAACTTATCCTGCATCTGTGAATGCTCAAAACTCAGTTTGCTGAGGCTGCTGGGGTTGCTGCTCCCCACGGGTTCCCTGCTCACCTGACACAGGAGTTCAGGTGTCCAGAGCTCCCATTTGTGGGGATAAATGAAATCCCCTGGCAGCAGAGGGGAGCACCCAGGGCTCTTTGTGTCCCCAGGTTCGCTGTGCCGCAGTCTTCGCTCTGGGCACCTTTGTGGGCAACTCAGCGGAGCGGACGGACCACTCGACCACCATCGACCACAACGTGGCCATGATGCTGGCCCAGCTCATCAACGACGGCAGCCCCATGGTCCGCAAGGTACGGGCAGGGCGAGGGGCTGCGTGTGCTCCGTGCCTCCCGCTGCTGGCCTGAGCCAACCGACTTCCAGTGAGTTTGGCTGTGGAGAGAATGTGAGAGCTCTGCTCAGTGAAAAGCCTCCCTGCCTTTAGAGCCCCGGGGATGGATCACAGACTGCTCCGGAGTAGCTCTCCAGCTTTGGGAGAGTTACAGTTTCTGATGCACCATCGTACAGCAATAGTACATTAAATGGTTTTTGACATTCTGGGTTGTTTTTGAGGGCTGTTCTGAAGTGTCCTCATGCTTGTGTTTACTTTACTGGAACATCAACACCCTGGCAGTTGTCACCAGCATTGCAAAGATTCATTTCTGTTGTCTCGTTCCAGCATTTAATCAGTTTAATTCAAGAGAGAGCTGTGTGTCACACTGAATGCTCGGTGAGATTCATAAATCTCTCCTTGGGAGATCATCCCTGAGCAGAGACAGCAGCCAAAGCCAGCTCTGTCTCCTGTCTGCTGTTCCCAGGGGCCAGGCAGGAGGTGCCTCCTGGAGGGGCTGAGCTCCGTGCGGGGCTGGGCAGTGCCGGGAGGGTCCGGCTGTGCCACGGGGGGCTGAGGACCCCCAGCCCTGGCACAGCCCCTGCTCTGAGGGAGCCACCCACGTCCTGGGGGCTGGGGACAGGTCAGGGCTGTCTGTGACACTGCATCAGCCTGACAACATTGGGCAGAATCAGCCACAGGACCCCAGGATGGTTTGGGTTGGAAGGGACCTTAAAGCTCATCTCGTTCCAACCCCTGCTGTCCGTGGGCAGGAACACCTCCCACTAGAGCAGGCTGCTCAAAAGTGGGGGGAAGCCTGTCCAGGTAGAAAAGGCTTGTGAAGAATTAAGTGTGAGACGGAGTCTCTGGCTTTCTGCAGTTCACCCTTGTGAGTTAAGGGAGAATTATCACTCTGGGTGGCCCCCCAGTAATACCAACGATACTGGTCTGTGTTTGCCTTCAGTCTTTTGCTTCTCACCTGTGTAACCTTGAGATGTTTCCTGTGCTCTTTCCCCAGGAGCTGGTGGTGGCCCTGAGTCACCTGGTGGTTCAGTACGAGAGCAATTTCTGCACCGTGGCCTTGCAGTTCATAGAAGAGGAGAAGAATTACCCTCTCCCTTCCCCAGCTGCTCCAGGTGGGGGCTTGGCTTTGGGTGGGCAGGAGATGTAGGGCCTGAAAGTACTTGGGAATTATTTAAGGAACTTTCCCAGCACAGTGAGCTTCTTGCTGGTGGGGATTTATCAAAGAGCCCTGTTGTGACATGGTGAACGACAAGGTGGGGAGATCTGGTGTCTGTTCAGCCCTGTGAGGTGTTGCACAGGAAGAAATCCATCCTCCACTGCATCTCCACATAAGCCATGGCTGTAGCTCACCAGGAACCTCCTGCCCCATTCAAAGAGGTTCCCTTTGACTCAAGGCTGAAGGATATTGGTCAAGGCAACACACAGGCTTATTTTCTTTTTCCCCTCTCAAATCACACCTGAACGTTCAGTTGGGTCATGTTGACCTGGTGAGAGCTCCAGCACACCATGAACCAGCCCTGCTGCTGTGAGAGCCAGACAAGGAAGGGAAGAACTCTGTGCTCTGAACCTGTGGCCTCATCCCTTTTGTTGTGTCTGTGGCTTTATGTGAGGAATGAAATGTCCTGGTGAAGTTGTCACTAACCTCACCTTTTCTTCAGATTTAAACTGCAGTGGAAATCCCGAAGGATAACAGGACTGTTACAGAATCTTGGAGACAAGACCATATGCTGTCTCTGCACGGAGTGGTTTAGTCTCCCTGTTCTCTGAATAACTGAATCATATTGGAAAATGAGCTCCTCCCCATTTGCTGCAGGAAATAAATACTGCGTGCAGTTTATACAGTGCTTTTTCCTTATCCAAAAGAATCCTGAAGCAGGATGCTCTGGAAGCATTGGCCCCCCACCACAGTGCAGCCACTCTGCAGGGAAACAGAGCAGCTCTTCTGAGGCTGTGGGACTGTGTATGCTCAGGGTGAAATATGACTTGAAATCAGGCCTGAAGTTTGGTCAGGAAACCAGAATTTTCATAGCTCCTGATGATGAGAAATTCCAGGGGGAGTCTGACGAGCAGCAGCAGAGAGGAGCCGGCCAACGCTGCCTCAGACTGTCCTGGCACAGGGGCTGGGCAGTGGCCCAGCACCACCTGCAGAGAAGAGTCACCAGAGCCCCTGGGAGGCACTGGCAAGGCTGAGCTCACCAGGCCTTGTTGGATGTCCCAAACTCCCAGCCTGGACAGCAGACACACGGGGTCCATGCTGGATCCACTGCTGTACCTTGTTCCCGTTTAGCCTGACAGAGAATTACAAATTCTGTTCATGTTGGTGGTGTTTTAGGTACTTATTTGCAGGGAAATAACCACGGTGCTGTGGCTGGGTTTGGTTAGAGCCATAATTGCTCCTTTTGCCTCACAGAGGGTGGGAGCCTGACCCCGGTGCGGGACGGGCCCTGCACGCCGCGGCTGCGCTCCGTCAGCTCCTACGGGAACATCCGCGCGGTCACCACGGCCAGGAACCTCAACAAGTCCCTGCAGAACCTCAGCCTCAACGAGGAGTGTAAGAGACGCTTCAGAATTCTTCCATTTTTCATGCCCCTTGTGCCAGCCAGGAAACACCACGTGCAGGACAGCACAGGCTGGAACTGGCTCTTCAGCCCTAATTATCCAGCTCCAAGGGCTTGGATGAGGAGCCCCCCTCATAATTAGTTGCAATTTTCTGGTCATTAGTATTGATTTTTCTGAGTGTTTGGGGACCAAAAATGTGCCTTCCAGCTTCCAAGCATAAGTGGATTTTTAACTTAATCTTTTGCCTATCCTGTGTTTAATCGTTCAGTATTAAAAAGGGGAATTGTGGCTTTGCCCCCTGGGTAAGGGGTTGCCTTCCCTGAGTGTGGCAGGATTTAGAAAAGGGCTGTTATGTCTGGGTGAAGATTGTTCTCTGGCCAGTCCTCGTTCCAGCACCTGCTGTTTTGTCCCGGCAGCTGGAAGTTCTGTTGCGTTTTCCCCTGGGAACCTGAGCACGAGCAGCAGTGCCAGCAGCACGCTGGGCAGCCCTGAGAACGAGGAGTACATCCTGTCCTTTGAGACCATCGACAAGATGAGACGAGTCAGCTCCTACTCCTCGCTCAACTCCCTCATAGGTGAGCACAGCCCCTCCTGCCCTTCCCTGGGGCCCCCTCTAGCGTGTGTGGAAGGTTGGGATCCTGGCTCCTGCCTGATCTTACCCCAACAAAATTTCTCTCGCTGTTGTGTGTGTCTGGGTCGCTCCGGTGGAGGGATGGGAATGGGAGCTGTTGGCTCCAGTTCTAAGCCTCACTACAATCCTGTTAGGAATTCAGGCACAAAAATGTGGGGTGCCACAACAGCTTTGCTTTAAACTACCTGTAGCTTTTCAAACAATCTGAGCCATTTTGGCTCAACATCACAGGCACCGTGCAGAAGGACCTGGCTTTTGGAATGGCCTCCTTCCAGGGAAAGCAGCATGCACAGGGAGAAGTCTCTATATTTCCTCTGTAAAGGGCCCATATTTTCACAAATCAGTGCAAAGAGAGTAACTCGGGGAGGAATCACCTGGGTGATAGAACTGCCTTGACCAAAGAAACATTTTCTCTGCTCTGTTTTCTAGGAGAATTAATGGTGATTTGGCTCTCCCGAGTTGAAAGATTCAGGGATTGTAATTACAGAGCCCCTGTGGCAGTTTAAAATCATGAGTTCATTAGGAACTTGATCAGTTAATTTGCTTTTGATTATCACTAATGACATTAGATCTTCTGAAGCATGGCAGGGATGTTAGGAAATGTCTCTCCATCTTGAGGTAGGACTTGAGTTTTCCCATTCCCACTGGTGGCTGCTTGATGGCTGATGTGTGTCTCACAAGAGCTGTGCAGCACAGCTGGAAAAGGCTCTGGAGAGGAGCTGGAGATGGTGAGGGGAACCTTGGAAAGAGAGAGCAGCTCTCCAAGGCCTCCCTCATTCCTGCTCCATCAAAGAGCTCAGACCCAGCTGGAAACGCAGAGCTTAGAGAAGTGTTTAAAATTCATGACTCGCACAGAATCCCATTACCTTCCCATTTGCCTGCTGCAAGCCAGGCTTTTCTCGTTCCTTCTGAAGCATCACCATCCTCCAGCCCTGTCTCCTGCTCCCCAAGGAGAGATGCCACCAGCCCCAGCCACCCCCACAGCTCTGCAGCCCAGGTTAACCCCATTCCTTCATGTCTGACGTGCCTCAAGCTGCTGCTGCACAGCCAGCGAGGGGAGCTGGGGGAGCCCACCTGGGGGCTTGTGACTGAAGGAGTGTTGTGCTCTACTCTGTGTCTTCTGAAAGAGGAAGTGGGGCTTTGGCTCTGCAGTAACGGCTCTGTCGCATGTCTGAGGCAGCCAGAGCAGTGAAAAGGATGTTTGGGGCACGTGAGGAGACTCCAAGTGAAGCAGAAATTTGGTCTGTGAGAGTGAAGGAAAAATTTTCAGCCACAGTTTGTGTTCTGTGCTCTGCGTTCCCTAAGCTGATTCACTGATCACAGAATTCCAGAATGGTTTGGGTTGGGAGGGACCCTAAAGCCCATCCAGTGCCACCCCTGCCATGGGCAGGGACACCTTCCACTGTCCCAGGGTGCTCCAAGCTCCATCCAGCCTGGCCTTGGACACTTCCAGGGATGGGGCAGCCACAACCTGCTGATGCTCAGGTCTTTGTTCCTCTTGGCAGTTTTAGGAACTTGGCATGTGAGGGATTGTTCTGGATCAGTCTCTACTGGCACTGAGACATCATACAACGTACTTCTTCCCAAAAACTTGAGGAAAACCTCTCCGTTCCTCCTTGTCCCATTTTACAAACAGTTCCTTGGCTAACTGTGGGCCAAATATCCCCGTTATTGCTCCCCAAATGCAGCAACACACACTCTCAGCCGAGCTCTGTGTTCTCTGGCAGCTGCTCCTTGGCCAGACAGGCCAGTACCAGGAGAGACATTTATTTCTGGCCCGGTTCTCCAGCTGGCAAGAGGCAGTTTGTGGTTAGTCAACAAAGACATCATTTAGGAAGGGAAACTGAGCCTTGCTGCTTTTCCATACAGCCACTCATTAATCTTGGTGTCCTGGAAATGTTCAGTTTTAAGATAGGAAGAGGGATGGGGTTTTGTATATCTCGAGGCTGATTATTCATATCCAAACTGCACGATGAAAGCCTTTGTCCTACAGAGAGCTGCGCTGGAAAGATTATCTTAAGGAGTGATCAAAGAAGCAGGAAAATAAATCTTAGAGCGATGAAATGCTGGGGAATAGTTGTCTTTTCCAGCGGGAGAGGCTGGGGGTGGAGAACTGTTTGCCATTTCCCAGGATCTGCCTCAATGCACCAGTGAGGGCGGAGGTTGCTGCAGTGAGGACGAGGAGAGCAGAGGTGGAGGTGGACAGTGAGGTGCAGGAAACAGTTTTGGGACAGGGGAGCCTCCTACTCTCTCCATGTTTAAATGCACGGAGATAACGAGAAGGAGCTGGTCAGCCAGCAGTGTTTGTGACAGGCACAGCAGCAAAGTGCAGGCATTTGGGTGGGGTTTGGAAATGGAAACCTGCTGCAGAGGCTGCTCGGAGGGGCTGTCTCCCTGCTGGTGACGCCAGCTCTGGCCCAGGGGTACCTGCTCTGCGGAGCTTCCTTCTCATGAGCTGCTTCTGGCTTGTGTGGAAGCACGGAAAGCTCCAGCTGTGCCGCTGGAATTGCCGAGGGGTTGGAGTGAGCCCCTGTGCTGTGCAGGGCCCCAGGCGGGGCCAGGTGGGCAGGGACTGAGCTGTGCCTGCCCGAACCGGGCTGTCCCCCCAGCAGAGCTCGGAGGATTTCGGGTGTCCCCTTCAGCCGGGGTCCCTCCGTGTCCCTCCTGGGATGCACACTGATGGAGCAGGTGTGGTTGGCACTGATGGGAAGCAGCTCCCCGAGTCCTCGGGGCTGTTCAGCCTGAAACATTTCGGCTGCACTTCCCTGCAGCCGAAGGCGCCTTTCCCTGTCCCCGTGTGCCTGTCTGAAGGTTTCATTCCCTGTCCCTCCGTGCCCATCCCAGGTTGCAGGCCCTCCCCAGGAGCTGACTCGGGGCCAGGTGAGCAGCAGGGTCTGTTGGTCTGTTTTTGCTGCGGTGCCGGTGGGAAGTGGAACTGCCCCACCTGTGGAGGTCAGGCCTTGAAATCACTGCAGTGATTTTTACAGGGGATTGGAAAGAAACCCTGTCCCAGCCTGGCAAATCAAAGTGAATAAATAAAGCCATCAGCAGTCTGGTTTGCACCCACTGAGGCTCTCCCTGGAGCTGCTGGAGCCCAGCCCGTCCTCGGGGCTTGCAGGTGAACTGAACCCCTCGTGTGCAGGGAAAATCAAACTCGGGGGAAAGGCAGGCAATTTATTTTTGACGTTCTTAGCAGAGAGGGATCATTTTGTAAACATGAGTCCACACTGCAAGGGGCGCTGAACTGGCTGGGAGTCGGTGTGACTAATTACAGAGCTGTCTGCTTCGATTAACGCCCGGCCCCTGCTCGGCTCCTGCTTTGCATCTCGGGGACAGTTTGGGCACTGGAGTCCTAAACGTGAAACTGAGCTGCTGCTCCTCCTGCCACCTCAGCTGCGCGCCTTATCCCGGGGACTGGAGCTCAGATCTGACAGGGAGCTGTGTCAGAGGTGTCGCTGCTGCATGACCAGCACTGACAGCGGGACGGTGGCAGCGGGAAGGAGCAGCCTTGGGAGCACCAGCCCTGAGCCCCAGGTGCCTTTGTAGAAATTCCCTGCGTTCTCCTCAAAGGCTGCCAGGTGAAGGGGGAATTGCACTGGCACAGTTCTGCTTAAAATTTGGTTTTTCCCTGACACTTAGATGTATAAAAAATGTCGTTGGGTTTCTTTCTCCGTGAACAAGGTGGTTCTCACAGCCCCTGGGAAATCTGCTGGGTGCCCCCCTCACTCTTCCTGCTCTCCCCTTCCTTTTACTCTCTTTCAAGGGCTTTAAAGAATTGAAGGCATCCAGATTTCCCTCCGGTCCTTATGTAACAGGCTGGAGTGTGGGAGGCAGAGCTCTGGGCACGGCTCTGGGCACACCTCAGACATTACCTGGCTGCTGCTTCACGAGCTGAGCCTTTTTTCCTCCCACACTTTGTAGCACTTTGCCTCTCTCCCTTCATGTTCTTTATCCTTCCCCCCTCCAGTTTTTCTTTCCTTGGTAATAGAAGCTTCCAGGATTTAACACTGTTATATATTTACAGCCTTTGCAATTTTACAGTATTATATAAATATTATACAATATTACCTAAATATATGTTTACAGCCTTTACAATTTACAGCCTTATAACCATTTACATTGTTAGAGGTTTTACAGCCTTGCCAGTGCCTAAAGGGGCTCCAAGAGAACTGAAGAGGGGATTTACACAAGGGCCTGGAGTGCCAGGACAGGGAGAAATGGCTTCCCACTGCCAGAGGGCAGGGTTAGATGGGATACTGGGGAGAAATTCTCCCCTGTGAGGGTGGGAAGCCCTGGCACAGGGTGCCCAGAGAAGCTGTGGCTGCGCCATCCCTGGAAGTGTCCAAGGCCAGGCTGGAATAACCTGGGAGAGTGGAAGGTGTCCCTGCCCATGGCAGGGGGTGGAACCGGATGGGCTTTAAGGTCCCCCCAACCCCAACCATTGTGGGATTCTCTGGTTTGTCAGGCCCTGTCTCTGGCCTGCCTGGGGAAGGTTGGGATCAGCCACAGGAGTCCCTGTGGGTCACCCCCAGCACACGAACAGCATGGTCCAGGTGGTCCCTTCATGAACACTTGTGAGATTTCCAGGTGCAAATTGAAGTAGATGTCACTTGGAACATCCTTTGGATGCCAGGTGAGAGAGGGAGGAGCTGGGTTATGGGTGTTGGCCCTTTGCAGAGTGATTTGTCACAGTCTGGGCACTTGGGGCAGAGGAAGGTTCCCCTTTCAGACAAGCATCCCAAGGGCTGCCTGTGGGCTCCTGCAGCCTGTTGCTGCCCTCAGCCAGTGCTCAGAACTGCTCTGTCCCAGTCTGCTCTGGTTTAGGAATCAGGTTTGGCTCTGCCAGGTGAGGAGCTGCTTGGTGAACGAGGAGCCCTTTCCACCCAACTTTATATTTAGATGCCTCTAGAAACACGAGAGGAAAAGCAGTAACAGCTTGATCTGTCATTTACCGCTGATTGTGACTCATCTGAAATCTCTGTTTTAGCTCCTTTTTTTTGTTAGTGCAACCACTTTAACATTGTCCAAATGGCTCCACTCCCAGCCAGGGCGTTGCACGATCAGACACCAGCAGGGTTCGGAGGCAGAATAACAAATTCTCGCCCAAAAGCAGCAAAATAAAATGTTCACAGAATTTTGTCAGTTGTTGCAAATGCTTATTAATTTGATTTGTACTTTGAATCTGTCAGTCCCTTCTGCTGAAATACTGAACAGCTGATATGCTCATTAAATCACAAATTGGAGGAATTGATACAAATGTCAATAGGAAAGACTGAGCTGGACTCGCTGCTTCCCAAAGGCTCAACTCCTAAAGCTTTGCTTGAAACATTCAGTAAACTTTTAGAGTGTAAAAACCCCTGAACAATTCAATAACAATAACCACAACAATGTGAGGCAGGAACTGTGGGCTTATACCATTAAGTATTTCAGCTCAGGAAATCCAGACATTATCCACTTGGCCTTTCCAGGTGATTTGCTTCAGGAGCCTGGAAAAGCAGGAGCTTGACTGGAGATGATTTAAGGGAGTCTTTAATTTATTTTGCTTCCTCCCACTTTGATTTCACAAGCCCTTGCAGAGTTCACAGACAGGCAAAAGGGAGACAAAATGCCCACGTGGGGTGTTTTTGAGCTCCTCTCTTGATGTTCCCTGAGATGTCATCAGGTTGTTTGGAGTTCTAATGAATTTTCTCACATCAGATCAAAGAATTGGAGTTGATGGATTGTCATGTGCTGCAGGGCTTTGGGGTTTGTTGTGTTTTTTTATTATTTTAGGTGTGAGCTTCAACAGTGTTTATACCCAAATTTGGAGAGTGCTCCTTCACCTGGCTGCCGACCCCTATCCTGACGTGTCCGACCTGGCTATGAAGGTTCTCAACAGCATTGCCTACAAGGTATGTGCCTGTCCCTGCTCACCTGTGCCTGCCAGGTGTTTGGATGTGGATTTTTTCATGCTTAGGCAAGGCTTAGGCAGACTGACCTGGATGGGTCCATTGGAGGGCTCTGCCTTTTGCAGAAGGAGCTTTTAATGCTTCACGATGATAAACTCTGCTCTGAACTCTTGATCAGGTAAAATGAATAAATGGGGGAGGGCCTGGGGTTGTTTTAGGGTATAAATTAGGTGCAGACCTCGGACAGTAGGTCTGGTTTAGAAGTCTACTTGTCTAGATCAGTCCCTGGGATAAACCTTAAGTATCCTTCATTAAATTATCCGTTTGCAAACTGATTTAGATAATGCAAGTGGGACTGGCCTGCAGACTGAAGCCACAACGGCTCTCCAACCCAGGTGAACTAGTACATGTGAGTCAGCATGCAGACCCCTGCCACTCCTCACCCCAGCCCAGGCTGGGTGCCTAAACCTCCATCCTCATCCCATCTCATCCTGGGGGTGACAAGATGTCCCTGGAGGTGCCGCCCCTGGGGCAGCGCCTTCCCCCCGCCCGGGCCAGGCCACGCCAGGACATCTTCTCACCCCTGCGTCCCCTGGCTGGGCACAGAAAGCTCTGTGTGAACCTTTCTGGCCACTCAAGCATCCAGACCATGAACCATTGCAGTGGGAACTCTCTTACTGGGCCTTTCCAGGGAATAATCCCAGATCCTCAGCCTGGGGCTGCAGAGCTGAGGCTGCAGTAAGAGATGCCAGCATTGTGCACTGCCATCTTAATGCCTTAGAGATCTCTGCTTCAAAATCACATCTTCTCGTGAGACAACAGTTACTGACTTGAACTCTGATTTGTTTGAAGTGCACGTGCCAGTGAGTGGTAAGGGCTGGGTGTGGGACAGAGAATTCTCCTGGCACTGGGGGCAGCAAGCTCAGCCCTTCCCTGGTGAGACAGGGGTACAACAAATGGCAGGCTGGAGATGCCAAATGAGGGGAAAAAGGAAAGGAAAAGGTGGAAGATTTCCCTCTCTCTGCTCTAGATGCATGAAACTGTTTCAGTCCTGTGTTCAGAAGGCTCTTTGCAAAATGGAATGTTGCTCCTACTATTAAAAGGGATATAAAGAGGAACCAGATCTGCTTTTCCTGACTTAAATGTGTTTTCAGGAGTTGCTCCCTGGCCAGTAGAGAGGTGGATCGGTATCGATACTGATATCGATGCTGCTGTGCCAGCAGGAACTGTGATCATTCCGTTGTCATATCCCTAGGGAATGTTGTGACTGACGGGGAGAATTCTGTGTTGACTCTGACAAATTGGGACCTGGCTGTGCTGGTGCTGACCCAAGTCCCAAAGCTCATGTGATGGGTCTCATGCATCTCACTCTGCGCAGCCGGGCTAGCTGCTCTGCCCCTGCTTCCTAAGGCAACGGCTCTTCCAGCGGGCTTGGAGAACAGGAAGCATTCCCATTTACAAGGGTTTTTATCTAGGAATGCTTCAGCAAACAAAACTGATTTGTTCTTCTTTGCCTTAGCCTTGAGATCCATGAGGAAAGTGTTCAGTCCTGGACTCGTGCCATGGCTCGGGCGCTGCTGCGCACCTCGGGGGCTTTGCTTTGGCCAGGACCACCTGCCTGGGGTGGCTTCTAACAAGGCGTTCTAAAGAAAGCAAAAACCCCCAAAACACAAACCAGCCGAGCTGCTAACTGCCCACCACAGTGGGCTTTAAGGCTCAGATCCTGGCCTGGCCTTTACTGGTCCCATTATGGCCGTGCTGTGAGCGGTGCTGCAGGACTGCGGCCAAGCTTGAGGCTCTGCTGGGAGCTCAGGCAGGAGCTGGCCAGTGTCTAATGCAAATCAGTGACAATTAAATCTTTGCTAACCGTGTCCTGAGACCTTTCCTTGGTGGTGATGCAGCTTTGTTGGATGTAGGAGGGAGCGCTGGACGTGGCCGTGGGCACTGCTCCTCCCCAGTGTGTGCAAGCACTGCCCACTCTGGGGGTTGAATTTTATCAGTGAATGCAAACAAAAATTGTTTTTCTTGCTGAAACAAAAATACTGCTTCAGGTGATGTAAAACACTTGAATGTTCCAGGGGTTTAATGTTTTGGTTTAATTACTGTAAAATTCAGGGAAGGAGAGGCTTCATTTTGGAGCTGGGCCAGCTGAGGTTTTCTTCCATTGGCCTACAGTCTGGGGGAGCTGGCTGGGGCTGGGGGCTTCAGTGGGAACAGCTGGGCAAACTGTCCATGGGCTTCCACCTCTGGAGAGCAGTGGGCGACTAAATATTGCAGAACCATGGAATGGTTTGGGTGGGAAGGGACCTTAAAGCCCCTCCAGTGCCACCCCTGCCGTGGCAGGGACACCTTCCACTGTCCCAGGCTGCTCCAAGCCCCATCCAGCCTGACCTTGGACACTGCCAAGGATCCAGGGGCAGCCACAGCTTCTCTGGGCACCCTGTGCCAGGGCCTCCCCACCCTCACAGGGAAGGATATCTCAATATCCCATCCAACTCTGCCCTATGGAGCCATTCCAAACCCCTCTGGACACGTTCCTGTGTCCCTTGCTCCAGGTGGCCCTGCCTTGGCAGGGGGGTTGACCTGGATGATCTCCAGAGGTCCCTTCCAACCCCACTATTCTGTGATTGTTGTTATCAAATGAGACCAGACCGTCCTGCTCAGGTTTTTCACCAGAGCCAGGGCTGTGGATCCATTTCTCCAGAAGGGCTCCTGGCTCTGGGGTTGTGCTGGGTGTGAGCAGCCGGTGTGTGGGCTGCCCAGGCGTGCAGCCTTCCTGCGGGGAATCTGCTGCTGCTTCATTCCCCGGGCTCATTAGGCACTGCTGGGCCTCACCCAGGCTGCGGCTGGCTTGGGATTTATGTTTATGATGCAGATGGGGATGGTGCAGTTCTCCTTCCTGGCCTGAGCCTTGGAAAATGCCTAAACCTGCTTTTTGTGAGCACCAAAACAGCAAGGACCCAGTGTTCAGTGTTGGCCCCTAGAGACTTTCTGAAATCAAAAAGTCTTAAAAGGAAAGTTTGCTTCAGCCCAGGTTGCTTTGTCTAGGTGTTTCAAATGGAAGGATGGAGGCTGAATCACAGAATCCTTTAGGCTGGAAAAGCCCTCTGAGCCCATCCAGTCCAACCGTTCCCCCAGCACTGCCAAGGCCACCCCTGCCCCACGTCCCCAAGTGCCACATCCACACAGCTTTGAAATCCCTCCAGGGATGGGGACTCCACCCGTGCCCTGGGCAGCTGTGCCAGGGCTGGACAGCCCTTTCAGGGAAAGAATTTTCCCCAATATCCAACCTAAACCTCCCCTGGCACAACTTGAGGCCATTTCCTCTTGTCCTGTTGTTCCCTGGGAGCAGAGCCCGACCCCCCCGGCTGCCCCCTCCTGTCAGGGAGTTGTGCAGAGCCACAAGGTCCCCCCTGAGCCTCCTTTTCTCCAGGCTCAGAACGTGTGTTGAGTTACGGTCATGAGGTGTGAGGGAAAGGCTGGTGGCTGTGGGGAGCCCTGGACAGCTGAGGGGACCCCAGCCTGTCCCCCTGCCCTGTGTTTGGGGTGCTGGGGCAGGTCCTGGCTGCAGCTGGCTCGGGGAGAGGCTGGTTGTTGCTCAGAGCCATTTCCCTGCAGGCAGCAAAGGCACTCCCGGTAAGTGTTTCTGCCCGGCCGAGCAGTGGGACCACCTCGCGTGTTGGGAGCAGCACAGGGGCTTTGTTTGACCCCTCACCCCATAGAGAGCTCCCTCCCTGCCCCGGGCTGGCCGTGCCGGGGCCGTGTCCGGCTGGTCAGGCTCCGTGTGTTCCCCCCAGGCCACGGTCAACGCCCGCCCCCAGCGCATCCTGGACACCTCCTCACTGACCCAGTCGGCCCCTGCCAGCCCCACCAACAAGGGGATGCACATCCACCAAGTGGGGTAAGTCCAGCCCGGCCTTCCAGCACCTTCTGTGGGCGGGGTGGGTGCTCCCTGCCCGGCCCCATCCCGGGGAACTGCCCCGGGGACAGGGAATGTGGCTCCTGGTGTCAGCAGGGGTGAGGAGTCCAGGAAGGAAAGCTCTGGGAAAAGGTGGGGAGTTTCTTCCTGTTTTCCTTTAGGGCAGAGAGTAACAAGCCCCTCTGGGTATGTAAAGGTGAGCTGAAAGGAAGGGCTGACTTTGGCTGCTTTTACCTTTCCTGAGCTGTGCTGCCCAAATTCCCACTGACGTCTGGATCTGCTGCACTTGGAGCTGATAAAAGCCGGGGTTAACTGGTGGCCAACACACCCTGCCTAAACTGGGAAATGGAGAGTGGCGTGGGCAAAGCTGGGGGCTGAAAAATGGGATTATTTCCCAAAGCTCCTCTCCAAGAGAAAACACCACACGTTAGATCTGCTGGTCCCATAACCAGTAAGATTCCAGGTTGGAATAGAGGGCCCAGGACTGCACAGTGATGGGGTTTTTAATGTTTTCTGGTAGTACAATGTAGCTGTGCAATAAGAGAAATCTAAGTTAATGTAAATTCAGATGGTTTGAAGCTTCAGTCCCCCCAAGGAAATGCAGTGCCTGGTCAGGGTGACTTAGGTCAGGCATCACAGATTCCCAGAACGTTAAGGTTCATCCCCTCAGTCTGGAGTTGGCACAGTCAGGGTTCACTCTTGGTTTGGGGTTGGTTTGGCCTTTGGAGGGGACGTGGGAATTGTAATGTTTCTGTAGAGGAGGCACCGCAGTGAAACACAAATCTTGTGAGAAAGAAACAAAGTAAAAATAACATAATTCACATGCAAAGGTCTTGTGTCCAGCGATACCCGAATCCTGTGCCTCTCTTTTGTCCCTCAGAGGGTCCCCTCCGACCACGAGCACGAGCAGCTCCAGCCTCACCAACGAGGTGCCCAAGCAGCCGGTGAGCCGGGACCTGGCGTCCGTGCGCCCCAACGTCACCAACGTGGGCGTCCAGTACACCCCCCACTCCCACCAGTTCCCCAGGACAAGGAAAATGTTTGATAAAGGCCCAGAGCAGGTAAGGAGACTTCCCTGTCAGCTCTGACAGCTTCTCCCCACTGGGGTTTGTCCCACATTCTGTTGGTTGTGGTTTATTTCTGTGCATCCCTCGTTTGCTTCCAGCTGCTGCTAATCCAGATTGGCTTTCTCTAACCAGCCAAATAAAAATTGATTAATTTATTTTCTTCAGGATAAATCACGTTTTATAGCTTTTGATAGGGCATTATTCACTGCTGCCACTAAGCAATGTGTCTAATCAGAGTCCACAGCTTACTCTTCTGTAAACATTTGTCTGCCTGAGTGATAACCCAGAGCCAGTCCCCGACCGTCGGGGGCTGCTCTCCAGCCTCAGCAGAGCAGGGACAAGGGACAGCTGTGACCACAAGGAGAAAGCGCTGCAGCTGCAGCAGCAACACCTTCCCTTCTCAGGGCTTTGGCAGCACCAGCCTGGATCGTATTTCTGAAAGCCTGGCTGAAACCTGAGGGAATGGAGCAGCTTTTCCCTTTTCCCGTGGGGTGTCCCGTGCTGTGTGACAGACACTCATCCACGTGCACCTTGGCACGAGCTGTGTCTGCATCCTGAGTCATCCTCGCTGCTCCCCACACCACATCCTTGGGGGACTGTGACAGAACTCCTCCTGGGACCTCCCTGCGGTGCCGTGGGGCTGCTCCAGCCCCGATCCCTGCGGCTGAGGGAATGTGCACCTTTCCAAGAGTGACTGTAACACCTGATCCCAAAGCCGGGTGCACAGAGTTTCCTGTCCTGGACAGGGTGTTTGAGGTTTTTCCTGCCTGGCTGGGGCAGTGTGGGTGTCCCTGGGGGTGTCCCTGGCCCCTGCAGGTGGGTGAGCCCTGTCCCCTCCCCACAGACAGCCGATGACGCTGACGATGCCGTGGGACACAAGAGCTTCATCTCGGCCGCGGTGCAGACGGGGTTCTGCGACTGGAGCGCCAAGTACTTCGCCCAGCCCGTCATGAAGGTAACTCTGGGGGCCCCTGGGCTCGGCCCTGCCCTTTCTCCCTTCCCTTTCCTGCAGTCTGGGGAGGCAAAGGGATGGATTTCCTTACATCGTGCTGCTCTGGGGAGCTGTGGGACCGCTCGTCAGTGAGAGGGAAGTGACCAGAGGGAGCAGAAGGGTCACTGTGGGTGGGACAGTGGGGTATGGCCAGGGACAGAGCCCAGGGGAGAAGCTCTGCTCCCCGTGGAGCGCAGTCCACAAAGAATGTAGGCATGGGGAGAGGTTCTGTATCCAGATCCCCCAGTTTTGCCTGGCTGCACTGCAGAGTTGTTCCATCTGAAACGCTGTGCTTCTCTGCCTGTGGAAAATTTCATTATAGCTAAAATTAATTGGTTTTTTAAATAAATAAATGGAATAAGGAAGGCCTTTTTTTCCAGAAAGGGCAGTGAGAGGCTGGAGAAAGAGATGCTGTTTTCATTCTGACATTCCAGCTGAATCTCCTGGCTGTGGTAAAAGAGGCAGAGAAATGGTGGAGGGAGGCTGCCCTGGGGGAGGCCACGGTGTCCCAGAGGCAGCAGGACAGACCCTCTGCCTCACTGTCCTCAGGTGGGATTTGGGAGCTGTGCTCTGCTTCCAGTGCAGACACCTTTGACTTACAAAGTGAGAGTGGCTGGATGCCCACAAGTGCCTGGGTGAAGCTTGGGGAGCATCATTGTTGGGTTTTAAAGTTTTTTAAAAATTTAAGAAGTTGTGCTATAGCAGAGAATAAGTGTGCTAATAACAAATCTGCATCCAGATCTCTTCAGAAGTGACTTGTTTGGGTAACTAAATTATCTCCTGAAGTGAGAGAGAAACTGAAGGCTTGTTCCAGGAAAAACCCAAACCAGAGCTCTTAAGAGATGGGCAAAGATCATCAGTGACTGGAAAGAGAAGCTGCTAAATTCCCAGAATGTTTTAGCTGTTAGATTCCCAGAATGTTTTAGCCAAAGCTCAGGTTTCACGTTTAAGTATGAAGCAGGACAAGCAGTAAATCTCCCTCATTAAAGGAAATCTTCAGGTGCTCTGGGAGCCCAAACAGTGTCAGGACTTTGAGCTCCATCTCTTGGAGGAATTGCTGTGCCCGGCAGGGACAATGCCCAGGCTCCATTAATGCCTCTCCACAGCGGATGTTTGTGTCCAAGCACCGCTGTTGAGATCATGAGAATGAGGAAATTGTGTGGTTTTAGTGCTGCCTCATCCGGGAATTGGGGCTGAGCCATCATCACCACTCTCCTGGAATGTGCAAGTGTTGGGGTGAGGTAATTGCCCAAGTTTAAGAATATCAGAACAGGGCAGGCTCTTGATTTCCAGAGGGAATCAGCAGTGAAGTGATTGCCTGACACTTCCTCAGCTGCTGTGAAATTCCCTTTCTGCTGAAAGCACCGAGTAATTCCTTAGGACACATGTGGGATATGGGGTTGGGCTGCCTGGCCAAGCTTCAACCAGGGCTTTTTCTCCTCAAGATGAGTTTCAGTGTCTTGATTCAAGTCCAGACCAGAGCACAAGAGGAGGAAGATGATGTTTGAGCTCTTAGTTCTTATTAAAAACATTTGTCTGCTCCTTAAGGAAAGCTCTTCCCAGGGAAGAGGGGTGTCTTTATTAGTAAAATAAATCAGAGTAGGCAGCCAGGCACGGGCAGGGGCAGTGGGGACGTGGGGAGCTCTGAGGGGGGTGGCTTTACTACTACTTCCTGCACATAAAATAGACTAAATTGTTTTAGGGGAGGCAATAAAAAACGTGGAGCATTCCTGTACTAATTCACAGGAGCCAGGGAGGGGAGGAATGGAAATGGGGGTTTCCTGGAGCCCCAGAGTGCTCTGTGTGTCCCAGGGAGCAGGAGCAGGGCACAGCCCTGGCTCTGGCAGGAGCTTCCTGAGTGTCTTGGGCTGGGAATTGCCCCTGCCTGGGGCTGAGCTTCTGACCATGAACTGTCCCCACCAGCCATGGGTGAAGCTTGAGCAGAACCAAATCTGTGTTTTCTCATCAAACAAGGGAGAGAATTTATTTCCCTGTTACTTCTGCAGAGCAGCTTTGAAAGGCCAAGGAGAGGGAGTTTTCTGCAGGGGTTATCCTGTCCTAACAGGGAATTACAGGTAACTGTGGAATTAGACTGGCTGGTGTGTGTGCAAGGCACAGGGAGAAATCCCTCTGTGAGAACTTTGTCTGAGGTTTCTTGGCTGGAAATCAGGGCTGACAGCTCGGGTGCTGCCTGAGTTTCCATGGAGTCTCTGTTCCTGCAGTCCCTGTTCCTGCAGCGACAGGAACAGTCCTGGCTGGTGGCTGCTGCCTTTTGGGAGCTTCAGCCTCATGAAAAAGGCAAAGAGTAAAGTGTAGCAAGTACTGATGGAAAAAGATGACATTGATGCGTAATTCCAGCCGTTCTTTCGGAGCTGCTGCCTGCCTTCATAAACAGGGAAAGACAAGACAACTGTTCCTGTAATGAATAAACATAAAATGACTGTGAGTGCATCTTAGTCATACTTAATTTATGAATTTAGTTTTGCTTCATGGACCTTGCCCTGAGAATGCTTTCACTGGAAAGACTGAGGGATTAATTTCCAGTGTAAATCAGGGGCTCCGTTTCAAGCCATCATTCCAGGTTTGATTTATTGATTATCTAATCAAATAAACGGGGAAAGAAAACGCTGCATTGTAAATTCTCTATGTGCCAGGAAAAGCAGGTTCCTTCCCCGCCTCTGATCTCTGCAAAAGCTTTTCCTCTTCCTGCAGTCCCTCGTGGCACGGGGCTGTTCTGGGAGCCACGGGGCGCAGGAAAGCCTCGGTGCCAGCTGTCAGGAAGTCCTGAGTCAAGGAGAGCGGGAGCCAGCATCTGTTACTGCCAGGGCTGGCAGAACATGCAGGCAGGAGCTGGGAAGGATCCTGGAAGGTGAGAATTACATAAGGAGCCCTTCCTGATAAATTCCTGCCGGAGCTGCTGCGCTGTGCCTTGGCCCTTGGTCGAAGTCCTGGGAGAGGAGTGAGATCCTGCAACTGCTGCAGGAATGGTAACCCGGGGAAACTGGATTTATCTCTGGAGCCAAGTGCCAAGTCCTCCCTGCTCCCCTCCTGGCACCCACTGCCACGGGGAGAGGGAGAAACACAGGGCAGAGAAGGAAAGCTTTGCTGGCAGGGCTCGGGTGCTCACTGGTTCCTGTCTGGTGGGAGCTGGAGCCCTGGGAAGCACGGGCATGTCATGGTCCCCATCCTGCAGCTGGAGTGTGTCCAGGGCTTCCCTTTTCATTGACCCTCCTGGCAGGATGATCTCCAGAGCCCCACAGGAGTGGGTGTGGGGGCCAGGACAGCCTTTACCTGCATGCTCTGACTCTGCACTGGTACTCCAAGGGCTCTTCCCTGGGCTTGCTCTAATTTATTCCCAGAGAAGCTGGATTTTCATTAAGGTGTAGGTGTCATCTCTCCCCTCTCAAGCTCCTTTGATGTATTTTAGCTCAGGTTTGTTTATTGCTTTTCATTAGGGGTCGTTTGTCATTGCTTTTCTAATAGGTGTTGTGCTGAAATAAAGTGCTTTTTTTTTTCTGCCAGGAGGAGAGGTGGAGGGTGGGCTTCTTATTTTTTATTTATTTTAAAGAAGCAGAAGTCCAGCTCAGTAACAGCTGTGTTCCAAAGGATAGCATGGTTTGAAGGCAGCGTTTGTAATAGTGACAGATGATTTAAGGACTTTCTTATTCAGGGAAAATAGGGTTTGTTTGTGGGGCATTTGTCTTTCTTCTCTAAGGGTTTTTCCTTTGGAACAACCAGCATCAAAGGGAGGTGGATCAGAATCCTGTAGCTCAGCTCCTTAACTGATCCAAGGATGCTTCTGGAGCAGGGGAGTATTGGATAATTTTTTAAGTATGAAAAACACCACATATGTAGCTCCTGCCATGGTTTGGGGTGAGATCTTAGGAGTTTATTCCTTTTGATCCTGTGCTGTGACCAAGGGTGGGAATACCCATGGTGGGAGCAGCGCTGGGGCTGCTCCATCCCGGGCTGGAGCTGCCGAGTCCCGACCTGGCCTCGTGCCTGGGGCACAGGTTTTGTAGGGAAGCCATGGAGTGCTGAAACCTGGAGCTGTGGGGTGTGAATAAATATCATCAAATGGCTCAGAGTGGCTGTGACTGCAGGGCCACGCTCCAATTTCGGGGGCATTTTGTGTATAATCAAAGCCAGGTGACACGGGGGCATCGTTGTCCAGAATGGGGAACCAAATCAGGCTGTTCCTGGTAAATGGTGGTGGGAACCTGCACATCCCAGGGATTTGGGAATGTGGCTGTGCCCTGCTCGGCCAGCAGCCCTTGATTAGCAGGGAAAGAAAGATTTCAGTGTGTTCTGAGCTGGCTGTACCAGGGCTGTGCTCCCTCTTTGATCTCGGGGTTGCTACGTGATGCTTCTCTGCTGAGGAGAGTTAGGAGAGAAATCCGTGTTGTACCGAGATCAGACCTGCAGTGTTCAGAGGGGACAGGAGCCACGGACACTGTGGCATCTCTCAGCTAATTCCTGGAGTTCTGGTGGTCACTGGTTCTGTTTGTGTGGGTTCCTGTCTTGGCAGATCCCTGAGGAGCACGACCTGGAGAGCCAGATCCGCAAGGAGCGGGAGTGGCGCTTCCTGCGCAACGCCCGCGTCAGGAAACAGGCCCAGAAGATCATCCAGAAGGGTGAGTGGTTCCCTTCTCAGGACACTGGACTGTAAAACCCCAATTAGTGATGATCCCAGTTAGTGATGACCCCGTGCAGCCGCTCCCACTGGTGCCTGTTCCCTCCCGGTGCAGGGCAGGCGATGCTGCTGCTGCTGCAGGTGTGTCACCGGTGCTCCCCCACCTTTCTGTTCTCAGCTGCTGGGCCTGGTCACCAGCTCAGGTTCTGTTTCTAAAGGGATGGAAGGTGGAATGCTGCAGGATAAACTCCAGAGCTTGCAAGCTCAGGGTTTGATGTGGGACAGACATGGTGATGGCAGACCAGCCCTGGAGCTGCTGGACCTGTCCCCCCAGCTCCAGGAGACACCTCAGGGACGTCTCTCACATCCCCTGCTCTGCTGAGCTCTGTAAATGATTGTTCACTCCTTATATCCCATTTATTTGGAACATTTGTGCGTGGTGTGTGTGCCTCAGGCCCGTGCTGCGTCAGTGGGAGCTCCCAAGGAACCTGGGATTGCATCTTTTTAGGGCTCTCTGAGGCAGCTTTGGGCTGGAATTCTCTCAGCGCAGGAGTTTATTCGAATAAAGTGGAACCTAATGAAGCTTCCTGAGGAATTTGCATTCCTCAGTTATCCCTGCTGGTGTGCCCTGAGCAGCAGAGGCTGGGGAGCCACAATTCCAGGAGCTCCTGATGTCCTCCTGGCGGCATTCCCGGGAGCAGGTCTGGGGGTGGGGGCTGCTCCTCCCCAGGGATGCTGTTCGAGGCACACAGAGCTGGAAATCCCCGTGTGCTGAAGGAGAAGTGCCCGGGGCTCAGTCCTGCCATTGGGAGGCTGCTCCTGTGAGTGAGTGTGGAGTTTCGTGCCGGGAAACTGCGGAATATCATCAACTGGAGAAACAGAGAAATGATCCTGGAGCCCAGGAGATGGCCTGGGAGATCTGTTGGAATACAAAGAAGGGGATTTTTCATGCTTGCCTGGAGAAGTTAAATCTCTTTCTAGACAGTCTTGCTTGACCTGAGTGACTAAAATGCCACTATTCATTAAAAAAATAATGAAAATGTGAAATATTTAAAAGAATTAAAATAGACTTACAAGCTTTTAATGAAAATTAGATTCAATGGATGCATTCTAAAACAAACTCGAGCTGAATGGATGTCTCCTGGGTTTAGGGGTTTGTATGATGAATTCGAAGAGTGCCAAAACCCAGCAGTGTCAGGGGTCCCGACACTGTTTGTGAATAGCAAACTGCTCTGAAGACAAGATGGGAAAAGTCTTTACCCATCATTTTAAGGTCTCCATGGAAAATACATTTTTCATTTGCAAATTAACCTAAAATTTAAGGGAACCGAAATGGAAGGTAAATAAATAATCTACAAGCTACAGTGAAATGCTGGACTTTAAATTGAAAAAAAAAAGGCATTTTCGTATTTTATATTTTGAAGAAATAGTGTTGGTTTTTCCCTCAACACAAACTAGCATTTCCCTGGGTTTGGCTGTGCTTGTTGTCTGTGGTTGCCAGTGTGAAGGATTTGTCACCACAGTTCTTGGTTTGTACCTCAAGCCCTGAGACAGTCGGGGGTGGCTGAGAAGCTCCTGGAAGGAGAGAAGTGCTGGGGGTGTCCTGGTGAGGACTGGGGCAGGATGAGCAGGAGGTGACTCGTGGCACTGGGAAGCTGGGGCTGTCCAAGCCCCGTCCCTGGGGGACATCGCCGGTGTGAGCTGAGCTGCCTCCTGTCCCACAGGCATTTCCCGGCTGGACGATCAGATCTTCCTCAACAGGAACCCGGGCGTCCCCTCCGTGGTGAAGTTCCACCCCTTCACCCCCTGCATCGCCGTGGCCGACAAGGACAGCATCTGGTGAGGGCTGGGGGTCACAGCAGGGACAGCCGGGCCTTTGTCCTGGTTCTCTCTCACAAGGTGGAGGTGTTGAAATCCTTCCCTGGGAGGGTGGGAGGCCCTGGCACAGGGTGCCCAGAGCAGCTGTGGCTGCCCCTGGATCCCTGGCAGTGCCCAAGGCCAGGTTGGACGGGGCTTGGAGCAGCCTGGGATAGTGGGAGGTGTCCCTGCCATGGCAGGGGTGGCACTGGATGAGCTTTAAGGTCCTTCCAATCCAAACCATTCCATGATTCCCTGACATGTCATTAATCAAATGATGCCAAACTCCAACAGAGAAATCCAGACTGAGCCGATATCCATGAGATGCAATGGGGTAACGAGTGCCTCTCTTTACAGCTTGCACAGAGAACTGAAAACTCATTTGCTATTTCTTCCTCCCACAGTTTTTGGGACTGGGAGAAAGGGGAAAAGCTGGACTATTTCCACAACGGGAACCCTCGGTACACCCGGATCACAGCCATGGAGTACCTGAATGGCCAGGACTGCTCCCTGCTGCTCACTGCCACAGGTAAAGGACACATTGTCCCGCCAGTGGGGCCAGGACGGGGGGCCTTGGCAGAATTCCGGTCCAGGTGAGCTGTTCTGGACCTCGTTCTCTCCCCTCCATGGATTGGTCCCAGCCTGACTCGCCCCTCCCTGTCCCTCCCTGCCTGGTCTCAGCTCAGGAGGCCATTTCCAGGATCAGACTTGCAAGTTCTTCCTGGCAGTACTGAAATCTCAAGTAGGTGCTGCAAAGATTTTCCAAGGACTGACCAGTCCAACTCTTGCTGAAGCCATTCCCAGCTGAGTCTTTGCTTGTCATTGCGAGATTGTGGTCACCTCCTTCTGTGGCACGCCTGGGGAAAGGTGATTTTAGTTGGTTCAAGCTGCTGGCCAGAGCTGAAATCGTGCAGCAACCAAAATACAACAACTCCAGTTCTGTTCCTTGTGCTGTGTCCACGTAGAGCAGGCAGGGCTCAGCTTCAGCACCGAACTGCTCAGGTGGTTCTGAGTTTCTCTCTAGCCCATATCTCACCTGAGCAGCTCTCCAGTTGTATTGAGGGGGTTGCCTGAGGAGATCTTGCCCAGTCTTTGTTCTGTAAAGCTGTGAGTCAGATCTGCTGCTCTCCCAAGGAACCATTCCAAACCTGGCACTCAGAGTGTTTTCAACAGCTTCTCCAGCTTCCTGCTCAACTGTACAGGTTGGATAATTCAGGGAGGGGGAAGGGGAGCTGAGAGGGCCTTTAGGACATATTTCTTTCAATTTATTGATTCTTAGCACAGAAGTTTCACAGATGGGGAGCAAATTGAAAAAAATACACAATGCTCTTGAAAGATTTGCTGCTGATGGGCTGGGCTTTGCTGCTGCTGCTTCTGTGGGGCTGTTTTGTGCTGAGTGGGTACTTGTGTGGCTCTCAGCACCAATCGTGAGGAGGACAGAGATGAATCCTGGAGAAAATGAATGTCAGGGAAATGGAGAGACGTCGAATGTCAGGTGTTATTCAAGGGAGGAGAAAAGCTCTTCCAGAACAGCTACAGTAGAACAAAGCTTTAGGTTTCTTGGATGTAAATTAGAGAGGAAAAACAACTCCCAGCAGAAAGTGTTCAAAGTGATACCCTGAGTTTTGGGGTCTGTGTGACTTCAGTTCTGCTTCTCCTCTTGTTCCTCGTGCACAAGGAACTGTGGGAGCTGCACCAGCAGTGACTTTGCTTTGTGTTCTTTCTCCGTGCTCCCCAAGACGATGGTGCCATCAGAGTGTGGAAGAACTTTGCAGACCTGGAGAAGAACCCAGAGATGGTGACAGCCTGGCAGGGGCTGTCAGACATGCTGCCAACCACACGAGGTGGGTCCCACTGAGGTTTAGGGGGGGGGAAGGTGAAAATCAGCCTTTGTGCAGCTTTGCACGTGGCACCCGTGACCTCCTTTAGCCCCAGCTCCAGTTTTGGCACTTTTCTTCCCTGTTTGTTGTGGGTCAGGAGGTGGCAAAGGAGTGTGTGGTCTAAATCTGGCACATGCAGAAGGACAGCACAGTGAGACATTGGCCTGCTTGGAGCGTTAGGAAAGCTGGGCAGAAAAGGGTGTAAAAAGGAGCCTTGGCATCCAGCCACACATGGGATGAAGCCAGAAAACCAGTTTGCATAACCCTGAAATCTGTTTTAGGACTTTACAGGAGGTTTTAGGACATTACAGGAGGTTTTAGGATATTAAAGGAGGTTTTACAACATTCCAGGAGGTGGATGTTCCGTCCTTCCCAGACCCCATCAGGTGCTAACGCTCTAATGGCAATTCTCTGTCACCTGAATATTTTTAATCAAGGCTCCAGGTTTTTCTGTGTGTGCTGTGGTTCAATCAGCACTTTGTGGGACTGATGGAGGAAGTGCTGGATGAGGCTGCCTGGCCCGTGCTGTGCAGGAGGTCAGATGAGATGACCATCATCATTCATCCTGACCTTAAAGGCTGACAGTTCTCATTTCTGAGCTGATGTGGTTCATCCCAGGAGCCTGACACAGCTCTTTCAGCTATTCATTGGATTTTCCTGGGGCTGCCTTGCGTGTGTTGTTTTTCCCTTAGTACCTCCCCATTTCTCTCAGGGAAGAGGAGCTGTGTTTGTGGCACTCGAGGCTCTGCCGAGCTGAGGGCGGTGCCCAGAACTGATGAGGAGCTGCTGCGAGTTCAGAGCCTGCCGTGCAAATGGCAGAACCTGCCCTTTCCACGGTGGCAGCAGGAGCAGGAGGGGCTGCTGTGAGCAGGCAGGGCCTGGCTCTGCTCGGGCACAACGTGCCCAGGAATTGTGAGGAGTTGCCCTTTGTGGTGTCATTCTGTAGTTCTGTGCCCACAAACACCAGCTTTCCTGGCTGCTGGCTGATTTTTCCCATCCCTGGATTCAGGATCTTATTTTTTGGTGCTGGGAATGCCCCCGGGCTGCCCTGGCCGTGCCTCTGATCCTGGGCAGGGAGGATGCTGACCCCAGAACTCCCTCAGCCCAATCCCACTGTCCTGCCTTCCCTTCCACGTGCACTGTGCCAGGGCAGAGCCTGTGCTGGTTGTGCCTCACTCTGGACAGGATTTAACACCCAGAAAGGATTGTCAGTGTCTGACACTGCAGAACAGGCTCAGCTGAGAGAGCTCTGAGAGCTGGGTGGTGGCACCTGCCAGAACAGGACTGGGGGAACTTTTAAATCTGTTCTCTTTAGGATTGGGGTATTTTTCCTTGGCTCTTTCTTTCCCTTATGGACTGAAGCAGTCTGGGGCTGCTTTGCCGTCCACCTTCCCAGGAGATTGGGCAGAAGAGAAGGACAGATCTGTTTGTGGAGAGAGAAATAAATGTAGCCACTTCAAAAGAGCTAAGTGGAGCAAGTCCCCGTGGAGATGAGAGCCTTCAGAGTCATCTGCTGCCAAGACCACAGCTGTGGTCCAGCACTGGCTCAGGAAACTGAGGATGCATCTTTGAAGCTGCAGAGCTCAGGAGTTTTACTGGAGTTTGTTTGCTCCCACTACTGATTTCCTTCCCTCCTCTTCCAGCTTTTCCCCTGTGTCATAATGTCACACTCACCTCTGAATTGCTCTTGAGAGCAGCCAGAACATGACCAGAACATGACTTTCCTGGGCCATTTTCCCACTTGGAAAAGGGGAGGGGAATATGTAATACCTAAATACATCCTTTGGAAGCTTGAAAAGCACCCCTGGGTTGTCTGAGAGATGGGAGATGGACAGCAACACACCCAGGGGCTGCCTGAGAGGGGGAGCAGCCCAGGGCAGGCACAGAACTTTTACACATTTCCACTGGGAGGTCAGAGCTGGGCTGGCACAGCCGGGTTGGGGTTAAACTTGGTCCCAGCTCTGAGGAGCTGACTCGGTAGGTGGGTCTGGATTTCAGCACTGGGCCCCCTCTTTGTTCTGTGTGAGGTGTTTTGCTTCTGATCTTGTTTAGAACTGATGCACCAAGAAAAAAATTCCATTGCAATCAAAATCAGCGTGTTGAAAGCAGGATTGGTTCCTGTGTGAGGCAGGGGCTGGGAACCTCCAGCGTGAGAGGTGGAGGGAGCTGAGGGAAAGCCACAACTCCTGAGCTTCCTGGGGTTTCTGGGTGGGGGAAAAGCAGCATTTTCTCTTGAGCAGCGTAGGAAGAACATTGTCCTGACGTGCTCTGGAGCTGTGCTTTCGCAGCAGGAGACTTTGGGAATTCAGGCAATTTCCACAGAAAAGGGTGTTTGCAGGCTGTGGAGCAGCACAGGGACCGTGGCCTGGTGCGAGCTCTCGCACAGCAGCACGAGCAGACGTGCCACAGTGGTGTGGTGTCTCTGTGGTGAGGGAACAGCCACAGCTCCACGGGCAGAGTGGCTTTGTCCTTGAAAGCAGCACAGTTCTGGAATTTGGGAAAATGCCCAAGTGTGCCCAGCTGGCTCAGGATGACCAATTGCCAGCTGTTCCCCCCAGCTCCTTGAGTGCTCCCAGCAGATTCCTGCAGGTTTTCCTTCTCCAGCCCAATGAAGGGACCCAGGAGATAATTTCTGAAGGGCTTGGCAGGGTCCCTTCTTGAGCACCTGGAGCTCCCTGTGCAGGAGAGGGTGGCGAGGCCCTGGCACAGGGTGCCCAGAGCAGCTGTGGCTGCCCCATCCCTGGAAGTGTTCAAGGCCAGGTTGGACGGGGCTTGGAGCAGCCTGGGACAGTGGAAGGTGTCCCTGCCCATGGCAGGGGGTGGCACTGGATGGGCTTTAGGGTCCCTTCCGACCCAAACCTCTCTGGGATTCCATTTCACGATTGTGTGATTCTCCAGGGTGACCTGTGGTGCCTCTCACCCCTTTGCTGCTCTGCTCCCATTGTCTGGGGGTTTCATGGCGAAGCCAGTCCGTGTCTGAGGGGAGCTCTGCAGTGTGAGCTGTCTGCCCTCCCAGAAACCCTGACCTCCCATGGCAGGGGCCCCATGCTCCCACGGATTTGTGCAGGTCCCAGGAGCTACTCGGGTTTCCATCTGTCTCTCCTCGATGTGCTGGAGAGCAGGGCCCAGCTGAGGCAGAGGATGGCTCCGTGTTCCTGCCGAGCTGTCAGCTCTGTGCTGCTGTCAGCCAGCCAGAGCCTGGCTCCACACAGGCTGCTGGCTTCCTGGGAATGCTGTGCTGGAGTGAGGGAGGGAGGCCTGTGCTGCTCTGGGTGCTGCTGCTTCTCTTTCATGTTCTTCAGTCTGTTGCTGTTTCTAGTCCTTGTTTTAAGCTGGTTTTTGCTCTGGATGACCACTCACCCCGAGCACCAACCCCTGCTCCCTGTCTCCTCACAGGTCTGGCCCGAAGGGTGTCCATCTATCTGGACAGAAGCAAGCAGGGAGGTGAGTGCTGTTCCTGTTCCCTGCTCAGGGGTGGGCAGGAGCTCCTCGGCCCCCTCAGGGGGTTGGTTGGGGTTTTGGTGTGGCTGGATGAGTGCTGGGTGCCCGTGGTTCCTGGGAAGCTTCACTTCCACCTCTGCCATGCCCTGCCTTGTGTCTGTGTCCAGGACAGCCCTGAGGGAGGCAGGGAGGGATCTGTGCTCCCTGGGCAGGCACAGGCCCTGCTGGGGTAAGGGAATCTTCATGCCAGCCCCTCTGAGCTCCCTCAGCCACAGGAGGTGTGGGGGGATTTGGGAATCTCTGTTCCATGGAGATTTCAAAGCATCCCTGGACAGAAGTGTTTGAGTTGCAGGTTCCAGATGGGAGCCACCACGGAGCTGCTGTGGGTTTGGCTGGGGTTTATTTGGACCACACCCGGGCTGTAAAGATCCTGTGGAAAGGAGACACTGGGGAGTCTTTCCCAGGAGCCTCAGAACTGTGGACTCTTGGCAGAGATCAGCCAAAAAGGAAAGAGGGGAAATTTAGGTTGGATCTATGGAAGGAATCCTTCCCTGTGAGGGTGGGCAGGCCCTGGCACAGGGTGCCCAGAGCAGCTGTGGCTGTCCCTGGATCCCTGGCAGTGTCCAAGGCCAGGCTGGACATTGGGGCTTGGAGCAGCCTGGGATAGTGGAAGCTGTCCCTGCCCATGGCAGGGGTGGCACTGGATGAGCTGTGCCCAACCCAAACTCCTCTGGGATCCTGGGACTCTAATAAATGTCACAAATTTCACTCTGTCACGTGGAGGGAAGGTGAAGGAAGTCCCCAGCCTTCAGCCACAGAGGCTGTGCAGGGTCTGTGTGGCTCTGGATCCTGACCCCCTTTCCCACAAGGGAGCAGGTGGTTGATGTGTCAGGGCATCCCGGGGGGTCCATCTGGGGCTGCTCGTGGTGATGTCATCACCTCAGGATGTTCATCAATTATTGATATTTGCTGACGGATCGGAGCTGGCTGTGTCTGCATTGATTAATCACCCCGGCTCTTGGCAGGGCCTGATTCAGAGCTCGTTAGTGGAGTTTTGCAAATCTCTGCAGCTGTGGGAGCTGGGGCAGGACTGAGCAGAGCTGATGTGTGGCTGGCTCTGAAATCCACCAGCAAAGGCTAAAATTAGCAGGACTTGGCTGCAGGGAATCCCCGGCTCAGTGAGCCGGGTACGGAGCACTTTGAGGGAATTCTGGAGCCGGATTGATGCCGCTGCTGCCAGGCCATGGCAGCCCCGGCTCATGGGCGGGGCAGGTCCATAAAAGCCTTCTCCCGCTGCTTCTGGTGACACAGACAGCACAAGCATTCCCCCTTCCCTCTGAAGAACTGGAAAAATGTATGGAATTAGTGCTCTCCTGACAGCAAAGTACCTCAGCAATGTTTAGATAGTGCCCCGCCTCTGGAAGTGTCCCTGGGCAGGTTGGATGGGGCCTGGAGCAGGGGGACAGCTCCAACCTGCACCGGGAGCTGGTCAAGAGATCAGACTCAGGCTCGTCCTGGGGACCAAGGGGCAGAGGGAGCGGCAGGGAGGCTTCCCACATCTCCCAGGAGTCCACATCGTGCCTTTCAGGAGTGAGGACTTCGCAGGGAGCGACACAGTTCTGCTCAGGTTATTTTATGGCAATAAAATCATCGGAGAAATCGCAGCTCCAGGGGTTTGTGTTCTTTTAATTGAATTCCCAGCATCCCAGCTCCTGCTGTCGCTCACTGCGGAGTCCTTGGCAGGAGGAGGGTGACACTTTTTGAGAGGATGTTGTAGAAATTAATGATGAGTGAGGTCATCCAACCCTCCCACTGCTTCCTGGAAATTAAAGCAGGGATGTGCTTCACTGCTCAACCAGGAGGGCCCGTGATTAAAAAATGATCAGTCAGAACCCAGGATGCTTTTATACTGTGTTCCATGTAGGTATTCCTGATTCCACTGAAATGCCAAGGACAGACTGGCCACGTTCCCATGATGTTACAGGGGAGCGCGGTTGGGAACGCAGCTGCTTTCACCACGTTAGTGCTGGAATTCATCCATGGAACTGTCCCATCCAGGCAAATATCTGTGGCTCAGGGGCAGTCCTGAGGGAACAGCCGTGGCAAGTTCCACCTTCAGGAACAGCTGTTGGTGTGTGCAAACTCAGCCATACACAACTGCCAGTGCTGGCTTTAAAAGACTCAAAACCAAAAAACCCCAAACCAAGAAACAGCAACACCTCCACCACAGACATTTAAAAATTCCTTTCCCTGAGTTGTGGAAGATTTGTTGCTCATTATCTAAGAACATAATATTCCTATGGGGAAAATTGTGCTCGTAGCTCCTGATGCATTGCAGCAGTGCAGGGCTGGTTTCTGCAGCTCCTGGGTTCTGGGAGCAGCAGGATTCCACCAGTGGCCTGTGTCAAGGGCTGCGACAGCACTGGCCCTGTTTGGTCCTGTAAGGAGGTGTGAGGGTGGCAGGTCAGAGCCAGCTCTGGGGCTGTGCAGGTGCTCAGAGCAGCACCTGTGGGCAGGAGGGGCTGAGGAGCAGCTCAGGTGCCAAGCCCAGGAGCCAAGGCCCGGTGGGTGGGCTGCAGGCTCAGTTGTAACATCCTGGAGTAGGACCTCTGTTAATTAAAAAGGAAATGATCATTAGTATTCAATCCCACGTTCGCTCCTCATCCCAAAATACTATGAATTGAGCATGGAAACATGAGCCAATCCTGTATCATCTCTGCCATGCAAACCTTTGCTTGTACATAGAAATAGTTCAGCTATTTCTGTCTCCTTCCATACTGTGAGTGCCAGCTCTGGATGGAACATTTCGCAGTCGGAGGAAGCTTTCCTTCCCCTTACACACTTCCAAGTGACTGACATTTATGTACAAAGGCTTTTCTTCTCTTCAGACAGGCTGGGGTTGTGGTTCAGCATTCCCAGTTGTGTTCCCTTTTTGGTCAGGACGTGACTGGGGTGCAGCAGGAGCAGAGCCCCAGCCCAGGGCTCAGCGTGGGCACCCCTGCAGCCAGGACCCACCACCTCCAGGCAGATACTTGCTTTGGGATGATCCTGCTCTTCCGTCTCCCAGCAGTTATCACTGAGCTGGACTATTTAACTTTTAATAAGAAAGGCAGGAGCTGCAGGATCTCAAGCCACACCATACCCAGCATCATCCCTAGAAGTGTCCAAGGCCAGGTTGGGGTAGGGGAAGGTGTCCCTGCCCATGGCAGAAGTGGAATGAGATGAGCTTTAAAGTCCCTTCCAACCCACACCATTCCAGGATTCCATGATCATCTCCCTCCTTTCTCTCCAGCCTGGTTAGGGGTGAACCCTTGTCCTTTCCATTTGCTTGTCCCTCATGGGAATCTCTGTGCAATCCCTCTGGAACCTCTTCCCTCAGTGAGACTTTCCCTGCCCTTCTAGATGGCATTGCTGAATATCCTCAGTGACAGACTCCTGACAGGCACACCAAGAGGGGCACCAAAAATGCCACTTCTGCCCCCAAACTCACCTTCCCTGTCCCCCTGCACAGAGCAGCCCCTGGAATCACAGCTGGGTGGGACTTGGTGCTGATCAGACAGAAACCTTGTCTTCAAACTGGGGAATGTTCCTGGGAAATTGGGAGCTTTGGATCTGCCTCGGAGCTCTTTGCCTGCTAAACTCCATCAGGAGTGGTAATGGCCAGATCCATCTCAGCTGCCAGGTTTGTCCTGTCACATGGGCCGTAAACAGATGACAAATGCAAACACTTGAGTGGTGTTTATCATCTCCATCACTGCCTGCTTGCTTGCCTTGGCTCTCCTGCCCTGCGAGCTGCCAGGCAATCTGAAGGAACAATCCATTTGACTAAAGACAAAGATGCGAGCTCCCAGATCAGCCCAGAGTCCCGAATTTCCTGTGTTGAGGTGAGGGACTGTCAATAAACATCAGCGACCTCCTTCATGGATGTGGCAAGATCAGGATGCAGGTCAGATGTGATGCTTAGGAAGGGGAGAGAGGCAGAATGTTTTCTCTGAAGCTGTGCAAAACAAGGTCATTCCATCATGCTGGAGGAGAACTCAGTGTTCGTAGCTGTGTCTGCTGCTTCCTTTGTGCTCTGTAACCGTGGATGTTCTGGTACAAGGTACTCGTGGCCCTTTGGTGATAAAAGAGCATATTGGGGCAGGCTTAAATTTCCTGCTGGGGATAATTCCTGGCAGTAAATCCAGACAAATGCACGTTTTTACCTTGTGGACAAGCACGTTGTGGAGTGGAGACACAGGGATGGTGCTGAAGGCACTGTGAGTGCTCGGGGCCGGAGCTGCAGTCCTGATGCATTGCAGAGGGTTCTGACTCCAGTTGTGTGGTTATGAAACACTGCTCAGCACCAGAGACTCGCTTTGGCACGGAGGAGAGGGTGGACAACTGCTCTGGGAGGCAAGGATGCTGCTGTGTGAGGCAGGAATTCTGCTCTGAGAAGCAGGAATGCTGCAAGGAGAGGCAGGGATGCTGCTGCTGCCTCTGCCCTGCCCGAGGGGCTGGAAACAGACACCAAGCTGGAAACAGACTCTGGAGTTCTTCTCTGGTTCCCTCCTGTGGTGCTCCCGGAGTTTTTTGTTTGTGTTTTTAATGCAGCGTGGATGGGACACTGTCCTGAACTTCCCCTGGAGATTGATCTGTGCCCTCAGGGATGAGGAGCAAAAGCTCTTTGTGAGGGTGTTTGAGCTGTTGTCACTGCAGGGTGTTCCCCTCCTTACCAGTCTGTGCAGCAAACTGGTTTGTGCTCCCACCAGCTGTTAAATTCACTCTACTGCAGCCCTGACTTGGCTATTCCTTGTTCAGGAACATCTCCCACATCTTTCTGACAGAACAAGGAGTCAGTCCAGGCGCTCTCAGGTCGTGCTGTGTGAGGTGGCACCAGCTGAGTCTCTGCGATCAGCATTTAATGTTCTCCTGAAGTGCTGGGCACTGCGCTGACCCCTGGCAGCCCCAGCAGTTCCTGGAAGTTGTGCTCCCCTCCCACAGGGACCGGATGTGCTCGGCTTCTCTCAGACCAGGGGGCAAAGGCAGTTTGGACTGCAGTCTGGGAGCAGCTGATTCAATCCCGTCTGGAGGATGTGTGTGGTGTCTGTGTGTGTAATTTACGTTTCCTCTGACGGTGACAGTGTCTGGAACACCAGGTCAGGAGAGCTGATGCTCCAAGGAGTGCAGCTCTGCCCCTGCTGGCACTGATTTGCACCCCTGCCTTGTTGTGTCTCAGGAGCAGGGATGGTGGTGGACTGGGAACAAGAAACTGGGCTCCTGATGACCTCGGGAGACGTGAGGATAATCCGGATCTGGGACACGGATCGGGAAATGAAAGTACAGGTAACACCTGCCTGCTTGTCTCAGCACCTTCTCCCGGAGCACCTCCCATGGGCCCAGTGCCCCAAAGCGCCTGAGCCTGCTCTGTGAGGAGCTGCCAGGTCCTGGAGCTCCTGCTGCCCTGCCCCCCTGCCCCAAGATCAGTAAAACCACGCAGATACTCAGGGAGCGTGTCAGGGCTCTCCTGGAAGTTGCTGTGCTGTTCTGGGTGGGCAGCAATGCTTGGGGAAGGTGAGGCTGTGCAGTCCAGAGGCTGGCACTGGGATGCAGAAGCTGGCACTGGGATGCAGAGGCGGACACTGGGATGCAGAGGCTGGCACTGGGATGCAGAGGTGGGCACTGGGATGCAGAAGCTGGCACTGGGATGCAGAGGCGGGCACTGGGATGCAGAGGCTGGCACTGGGATGCAGAAGCTGGCACTGGGATGCAGGTTGGATTTCACATTAACATGTAACCGAAATAGTGTAAAAGTCTGTGGAAGCACACACGGCTTTCTGTGCCGTGTAACGGGGAAAAGGCCCTGCCAGAGTTCACGTCAGCCACAATCACATAGAAGTTTCTCAGAAATTCCAAGGAGAAGCAGCTGGGCGGTGAGAATGGAGGCACCATGCTGGAATAAAAAGGAAGTGGAGTTTTCAAAGCTTCTCGAAATTAATTACCCTTGGATGAACATTAATTGCGACACTTTGACCCTGCGATGCAGGATAATTAAGCCTCTGTTCGTCTTAATTACTTTCACATATTATTTTTTCTATGCAAATTAGGGAGCAGCAAAATTCAGGAGGCAAAAATCTTTTAAATGATGATGATTAATGATTGCACCGAAAGTATCTAAAAACATGTTGTTTCTTTTTTTAATTGCAAAGATTGGGTGTTGAAATTCAAGTGATTGGAACTTCCTGACTCAGTAACTGGGAAAGTGAGAATCAGCACAAAGAGCAGGAATAATCGAGGCGGATAAAGGTGCTTCCCTCTTTGAACTACAAAATCCCACACCTCTGGAAGCACTCGGGCTGGAGCTGGAGGAACAAGTGCTTCATTTGCACTTCTGCTGAGTGTTGCTGCTTCAAAGGAGGAGCTGGGGGTGGGCAGAGGCTGGAGCGGCCCCAGGCCTGGTGCCTCTCCCCGCTCAGCCCAGGCTGGAGCAGCTCCAGGGGTGAATCTGCACAGAGGCACAAACAGCACTGAGGTGTGGAATGAGCTCCTGCAGCTCCAGCGGGGCTCCTGCACACGGGCCTGGAGCACCCTTGGCTATGGAAGGTGTTCCCATGGCAGGGGGTGGAATGAGAGGAGCTTTAAGGTCCCTCCCAACCCAAACCATTTCCATGATTCCAGGATTGTCATTCCTGCTTTCGCAGAGCTGCTCAGCTTTTTTTCCTAGTTTTAATTGAAAGTGTTTTTCCTCCCGTCAGGCACAGGGATTATTCTGAGCAATTCTTTTGCCTCCAGAAGCAAAAAGGGGGAAGTGGCAGCGTGGGTGCCCGGCGTGTTCCCAGCACAGCTGTCCCTGCCGCTCCAGCTGCCTTTTCCCTGTCACTTTCCCACCACACGCCGTGTCTGGCGTCTCTGATGAGATACGCTGGATGTCCGTGTCACACGTGCCGCAGCAGGGACGGGAGGGGCACAGCACTGCCTGGCTGCTCCGGGGCTGCCGGGGGCCAAAGGGTCACTGGTGGGGCTCGGGGGCACCGGAGCTGCCTCGCCCTGCTCGGTGTGAGGATGGGGGGGAGGAGGAGGGTGGGGACCTCGGTTTAGGGCCCCGAGCAAAGTGCCCCGAAGCCACGGCGTGGTGTCTGTGTGCTCTCTCGGCAGGACATTCCCACGGGAGCTGACAGCTGTGTCACCAGCCTGTCCTGTGACTCCCACCGCTCCCTGATCGTGGCGGGGCTGGGGGACGGCTCCATCCGTGTGTTCGACAGGAGGATGGCCCTCAGTGAATGGTAACTCCCGTCCTCCCCGGGCTCGGGGCCCTCTCGTGTCCTCCTCACCTCACACGTGTCCCTTTGTCCCCAGCCGCGTCATGACCTACCGGGAGCACACGGCCTGGGTGGTGAAGGCCTACCTGCAGAAGCACCCCGAGGGCAACATCATGAGCGTCAGGTACACGGGATTGCCCTCCCGAGCTGTTTTCCCTTGCACACGGTTTGGTTTTCCCTTTAAATTCTGTCACTGCTATTCCAGCAGCTGAGAGGGTAAAGCTCTTGAGTTTGACATTTGCTTCAGTAATTAACTCCCGCTCCAAACTCGGTGGAGAGGAGACAAAAAGGGATGTGGAGCTTTCCTCGGAAGGCCGTTGGTGTGGCTTGGGAGTAAACAAGGTGCTGGAATTCCTTGTGCTGGAATCACAAGGTGTGTGAGGAGGAGGGGAGGGAAGCAGGAGCTGGGTATAGAATATCTTGTGGTGGGGGGGCTTTACTGCCAACGTCTCCGTGGGGTCATTTGGGAGAGAACAAGAGGAGGAGGGTGGGTGGTGCATCTGTTGGGCACGTTCCTGGGCAGGATTCCTGTGCAATTCCCTAAATCCATTCCTGCTGCCTGGTAAATGCTGCGGCCAGAGCAGCAGGTACTGATTTGGCCATTAAGGAACAGCAGAACAGAACTTACTGTCACAAAGCCACTGTTTGCACACAATGAGCCTCTTTTTCTTGATTAGAAAATGGAAACAAAACATAATTTTCTGGGATTCAGAACATTCCTGAGGCGGGGGATGGGCCAGCAAAAATGTATTAAGATTTTCAGAAAGGGGATTATGTGATGCAGCCGCCAGATTTGTCGAGCTCCCATATTGGAGTTTTTAATCTTCCTCTCCATAAGCTCCTCCAGCAGCTCTGGGGTCAGGTCCCTGTGCCCAGGGCTGAGGTCCCCTCTCCTCAGAGCTGCTCCCGGGGCTGCAGAGCTGTGAGGGAATGTTGGGCTCCAAAAGGCAGATCTGGGCTCTTCCCAGAGGAGCTGAGCCACCTCACTTCCAGTTCCTCCCAGTTTCCTCTGCCTTCCAGTGACAGCAAAATCCAAGGAAAACAAATGTTAGGGCACAGTGAGATCCTGGTGTCCAGACACTTGGAGTAAAGGATGGCACCAGCACATCCCCTCTGCCTGGAGGTTTCTAAGGCAATTTCCTGCTGTGCAGAGCACAGGAATTCGGGGCTGACATGGAGCTGGGTGTACTGGGTGTGACAGGACAGGGAGGACACCCTCAGTGATGGGCTGGGAGCGACAGAGGCAGTGGGGGATCAGCAGTGTGGGATCCATCCTGAGCTGTTGTTTCAGCACACAGCGTGCTGTGGATGGGATCAAATCACGGCACCGGTGGGAACTCGGCCATGTCCCAATGCCCCGTGGAGGGGGTTGGCTCATGGACAGCCCTGTGGCTCCACTTCCTGGGTTTGGGATGGGGCTGGGCACAGCCTGACCCTGTGGCACTGTGTTGGCAGCGTCAACGGCGACGTGCGGTTCTTTGACCCCCGCATGCCCGAGTCCATGAAGGTGCTGCAGATCGTCAAGGGGCTCACGGCCCTCGACATCCACCCCCAGGCCAACCTCTTTGCGTGGTGAGTGCTGTTACCATTCCTGCAGCCCCAGCACAGGGAGCTGCTGGAGTGAGTCCAGAGGAGGCACGAGGGTGATCAGAGGGATGGAGCAGGGCCTGGAGTGCCAGGACTAGGGGGAATGGCTTCCCACTGCCAGAGGGCAGGGTTAGATGGGATACTGGGGAGAAATTCTTCCCTGTGAGGGTGGGGAGGTCCTGGCACAGGGTGCCCAGAGCAGCTGTGGCTGCCCCTGGATCCCTGGAAGTGTCCAAGGCCAGGTTGGGCAGGGCTTGGAGCTTGGATAGCGGAAGGTGTCCCTGCCCATGGCAGGGGGTGGAACAAGGTGGGCTTTAAGGTCTCTCTCTACCCCAACCATTCCATGATTCCATGATCCCTGGAGAGAATGATTTGTCTCCACAGGCATCATTCATGGGGTGGTGTTGACTTTACCGTTTTTAACCTCACCACAACAGTGCAGCTTCTTTCCCATGTTTGCTGCTCAGGAACTTTATCCCTTTATCCATCAGTGAAACCCTGGACACTGGATCCCTGTTCAGTGTCTGTATTTCTGGGCTCTGAGTGGGGACCAGAAGCTGCTCCACAACCCCATGGCCTGGAGCCTGTTGGGGATGCCCTGGGTGTGTTTGGGCACCAGCTCTCCGTGTTTTCCTGTCCCAGGTGACCATGGGTCCCTGTGGTTCTGGCCACCAGTTAATGGTCTCCCACTTGGGGAAGTGGCCACACTCTGGTCTGGCACACAGCTGAGCCAGGGGCTGCAGCAGCAGTGTTGTCCCCTCCCAGCATTGCCAGTGACTCCATGTTCTGTCCCTTCCCTTCCAGTGGCTCCATGAACCAGTTCACTGCGATCTACAACGGGAACGGGGAGCTGATCAACAACATCAAGTACTACGATGGGTTCATGGGACAAAGAGTGGGAGCCATCAGCTGCCTGGCCTTCCATCCTCACTGGGTCTGCATCTCTGCTGGCATTTGGGGTTGGCATGTCCCAGTGTCCCTGTGGGAGGAGGGGATGGCACAGAGATTCCCCCCAGTGGGAAGGGGAGCTGCCCCAGCCTGGTGCTCTAAGCTGACTCCCTGGCCAGCTCCAGACAAGCACACCAGAGGTGCCACTGGAGCTGCAGGTCTGCAGGGGACACCTGCAGCTGCACAGGGTTCCAGCACCTGAGCCCTTCCAGCTGAGCTGCAGTTCCCATCCCGGCTCTGCAGCCTGGCTCAGCTCGGACTCCTTGGCCTCAGGAATTGTCTGAGGTGACAGGAGAAATGCAGGATCACACTCCCAAATTCCATGTGCTCATTTACTCCCTGCCTGGGCTCTGCAGCTGTGTCTCACTGGGGCTGCTCTCACACCGCCTTACGTAAGGCTGGTGCTGTGCAGGGGAAAACTGCACGTCAGGAAAACGGGAGAGCTGCAGAAATTAAAGGATTGAGCTGATAAAGGCTGGAATGAGACAGAACCAAAGGAGATTTTGGAGTGTTCACAGCTGAGGGGCTCTGCAGTAGTTACAGAGAGAAACTGGTTGCTGCTCAGGGAGGAGGGAGGTCCCATCTGCCTGGTGGACTTTGCTCACCCAGGGAGGAAAATAAATGGAGGAGCTGGAAAACCTGAGAGAACAATGAATGGATGGGAAAACAGGAGGGAGTTGCAAGAGTTATTTTAGAAACCTGCAGATCAGCTCACAAATATTTAATATGTAATAGGAAGAGCGGTTTGCTCTTTAAACACCCAAAGCAAAGCCCTGTCCAGCCGGGCCAGGTCCCCTCACTGCAGGAAATGCTCATTTTCAGCCCAGGCATCAGCTCCTAACGAGCAGATTTGCAGTCATTTAGAGAAATTATGTTGGCAGTTGGCAACTAATAGTGCCCATAATTTTTCCCTGTGGCTGAAATGGGCCCATAACTCCTGCAGAGCTGTGGATCAGCTGGATGTCCCTGCTGGAATGTCACTGCTACCTGTGCCTGTCACCGCTCCACACCTGGACCTGGACTCAGTCACAGGAGCGGCGGCTGAGGGAGCTGGGAAAGGGGCTCAGCCTGGAGAAGAGGAGGCTCAGGGGGGACCTTGTGGCTCTGCACAACTCCCTGACAGGAGGGGGCAGCCGGGGGGGTCGGGCTCTGCTCCCAGGGAACAGGGACAGGAGGAGAGGGAACGGCCTCAGGCTGGGCCAGGGGAGGCTCAGGGTGGACCTCAGCAGGAATTTCTCCATGGAAAGGGTGCTCAGGCCTTGGAACTGTCCAGGGAGGTTTGGAGTGCCCATCCCTGGAGGTGTCCGAGGAACAACTGGACTGACAAGGGTGGGGATCGGTCACAGGTTGGCCTCAGCGATCTCAGAGGGCTTTCCCAGCCGGGGTGACGCTGTGACTGTGCCTGTTTGTCCCTGTGCTCTCCCGCAGCCCCACCTGGCCGTCGGCAGCAATGACTTCTACATCTCGGTGTACTCGGTGGAGAAGAGGATCAGATGACGGTGCCCGGCGCGGCCGGAGCGGCTCCAGGGCAGGGCCTCCCTGTACATAGAGAAATCATCGACTTGAATGTTTCATGTTGGCTGCTGCTGCACCCCATAACTTGAACATTTGTTCTTCTGACTTAGCTACTGATGGGTTTGACAAGGGGAAGAGACAATCTCCTGGTTTTGTTTTGTTTTGTTTTCCAGCTATATCCTCTAAAAGCTACAGAAAAGGAACATTTATTTTTGTTTCCAGTGGTTGGCTTCTCTGTCAGAAACACGGCTCCTGAGCTTGGAAGGACTTGGATGAGGCAACGCCCTTGAGAAGGGTCTTGTTTTAGTCTTTGTTCCTTGTTTTGCTGGAGTGTGAGTTCTTCAAGGACTGTCAGGACTCACCTACAGCTCCACGGGACCCTCCAGCTGCTGCCAACCCTGTGCCAAACCCAATTCCTGGGACAGGGCAGCGCGACCCGAGCATGGGATGTACCTGCTCCTGCTCTGCTGAGCAGGGCCGGGGAGGCAGGGAAGCGTCTCCTCTGCATGAACCTCCTCCTCCCTCCCTGCAGCGTCCTCTCCTCTGGAAGCAAGGACAGACGGGGACCTGGTGGCCTGGGCAGGCAGGGATCCTGCGGGAAGGGGCTCAGGGAGATGACAAGAGCAGGGCAGGATGTCCCACTCCATAAAGCTGCACGTGAGGAAGACGAAGGAAGAAAGAGAACAAAGATCTCCAACATCCCAGTGAGCCTGGAGCAAGTCACTGGTGTCACCACGTTCCAGCCAAGCCCACGGTGCTGCTGGGGAGCTGGGGGCACCTCAGGCACTGCCCCTCCTGCTGCCACTGTCCCTGTGCCACACAGAACTCCACACCCACATCTGGGCCCTGGGAGCTCTGCCCAGCGAGGGAGGCTCCAGGGCCCACCCTGGGCTCTGTGTGCTCCCCACGGCTGCCGTGCACTGAGGTGAGGGCCGGGATTTGGGCACTTGGAGCTGCAGACGCCGTGTGCCACGGCTGTGGCTCATCTGCCCCTTTGGAACCAGGCACGCAACCACCCGGGCACAGAGAATCACCGAGCACGAGGAAGGCAGCGCGTCACTGCTCTGAACAAAGCGCCCTCATCCCAGCTGTCCAAAGCCTGCTCCGTCTTCCGCACCCTCCACGTCGGAATAATGAATGTTTTGTCCCTTGGGATCCGAGCTGGGTCTGGAGATGGGTGTGGGAAGGGAGAGCACAGCCGAAGGACAGGTTCCCTCCCGGAGGTGCAGCCGGGGGCAGGACTCACTCTGTGCAGAACTCACTGCGAGGGCCCGGAATTCCCAGTGATTCTTCCAGCCACTCCCACGGGATCCGCAGGCTCCCAGCAAACTGCCAGCCGTGCTGGAGGGAATACGGTGAGGGAAGGGGTCAGAACCCTTCTGTCCCTGTGCTGACGGCAGCTGCACCTCTGCCCGCGGAGCGCCCGGCCCGTCACTGCTGCTGCTGCCCCTCGTCACCGTGTCCGTGCGTGCTGGGGCACCCGGTCACGCCGGGGAGGGGCCCTGTGGCCGCCCCACGGTGCCACAGGCACGTCGGGACTCTGGCTTGGGAGAGGGTCCCCAAACCACGGCGGTGGAGCCGATGTCGGGTCCCCCCAAGCACCGTCCCCGTCAGGGAGGCCGAGGGCCGCGTCACAGGATAATGAATCAAAGGCTTTAAACCTAAAAACTACCTAAAAATCCACTTCTAAGTTACCCAAAGTTAATTATGGTCTAACAGAGCTGTGCTTCTTCCCGACCCGCTCCCGGGCTGTCCGCGGGGGTGGAGCCAGTTTGGGATCTCACGTAACCCGTTAACATTCACAGCTTCAAAAACAATAGATTTTTAACTTGTATCAGTGTATTTGTGAAAGGAACAGGACATACCTGGCGAGAGGGGAAGGGGCGCGGTGGGAGCCGCTGCTCCTGCCCGGCTGCTCCCGCCAGGCTCCGGTGCAGCCCCGCGTCCAGGACGTGGGATTTTAAGGAATTGGGGCTGTTGGGCTTTTACCTGAGCGTGTGTGGGCTGTGCTTCCACAGGTCTGATGCAGAGATTCAATCATGGAATCACAGAGTTTAACCAAGGATCTGGAGAGTGTCCTACCTTAAAAGTTCACTTATCTCTATTTATTTTACAAAAATAAAGTTTAAAAATATATATAAAAACCCCCACACGATTGTAATGTGAGAGTAAAACGATTACAGACAAATAAATGGTTAATAAAAAATAAATGCAGAAACGCTTCCTGGTGTGAGGATCCTTTCGTGGGGCCGGGGGCAGCTGTGGCCCAGGAAGGAGCCGGGTTGGATTTGGGGTGCTGGGCTCTGGGTGTGGGCAGTGCCCCAGGGAAGAAGCCTCACAGGGCCGGGTGTTGGTGACGGATGCGTGTCCCAGCCCCGGTGGTTGCTCCGAGGAGCAGCAGGAACACCGCGATCCCAGGGTGCAAATCCAGCTCTGGAGCGCTGGCTGCAGCCCGGCTCGCTCCGAGGAATGAGCTGGATTGGATAAATGGATATCCTGGCAGTGCCGGGGGAATGGTTGGACTCGGTGGGCTCAGAGGGCTTTTCCATGACTTTTTCCATGACTCTATGGAAGAATCGGTGTTGTCCCTGTATCCCCCAACCCCTACATCTTCCATCCCATACCTCCCATACTCCATATGCCCGTTCCCTATATCCCATTCCCTGTATTATCCCCATTCCCAGTTATTCCCATTCCCTATATTATTACCCCATCTCCCTNGGGCCGAAACAGGGCTGGGGCGGGCCGGGCCGGGCCGGGCCGGGCAGGAGCGGCCATGGGGAACCTGTTCGGGCGGAAACGGCGGAGCCGTGTCACGGAGCAGGATCGGGCCGTGCTGGTGAGCGGGGGGGCACCGGGCCGGACCGGGCCGTGCTGCTGAGCGGGAGGGATGGACCGGACCGGACCGGCCTGGCCTGGCTCCGGGCGCGCCCGTGCGGCTTGCCGGGTCCCCGCGGCGGTGGAGGGGCCGGGCTGGGGCTGAGCGACCCCCGGTGCTGTCGGGGACACGGCGGGGGGGGAGCGGGCGGGGGGGGGGGGCGGCCTGAGG
>VXAD01013062.1:0-50386 GCA_013399195.1 Dicrurus megarhynchus | reverse complement strand
CCCCCCGTCCCCCCCCCCCCCCCCATCCCAACTGCCCACTCGGCCACACTGGGAACCAACCACTGGCTCCTTCCCTTTCCCCCTTCCATGTTTTCAGTGCCCTGGTGTCATGCTGAGTCACCAGCAGAGCAATAGGAGAGGCTTTGGCAGGGAACAAGCCCAAGTTTTGATAGTTCAACTGTGGGAAAAAAAAAAAATCAGCGCAATTTCCTAATTAGAGCAGCGCTGGGAACAAAGCGGGTCTGTCCGAGCGCGGCGCGGCCGCGGCCGGGAATGTGACCTTTGCTGGCTCGTGGTGCCAGACGGGAGCTGCCGGTGAGTGGTGGTGCTTGGCAGGGGCTGAAATGCCTCAGCAGGGCCTGCTCTGACGTAGGAGCCAGAATTCCCCCTCCTGGGGGCCGCGGGACCCATGGCAGATGGGTGGAAGCAGCTCTGGGAGATGGCAGTTGTCCCTGTGTCACCACTTTTGCTGCCCCAAACGGCCCTGGCTGCCCTGCCCTGCACTGGAATGTGGCTCCTCAAGTCGTGGGTGAAGCCGTGGCCTCGCCGGGTGTCCCCGAGGGCCAGTGCTGCCGCGTGATGGGTGTCCCCAGCCTGCGTCCCCGGCCCCTGGCTGCCACTCAGCAGAGCGATGCCAGGCTGCTCCGGGGCTGGGGGAGCCACAGCCCAACGCTCCGTGATTAATTAGAGAGAGAGGAAACGAGTGGAGATCAGTCCCAGAGCTGTGCTGTGCCTGGAATCAGGAGGAGCCATGTCCCTGTGGAAAGGCTGGAGATGCCGTACAGGGAGCTGGGCGGCCTTGGGGCTGGAACAGGAACAGTGGGAATTTGGCATCGCGTCCTTCAGGCCCGGGATCCAGCGTTTTGCTGCTTCCTGGGAGCTGGGCTGGGCAGCCACAGCCATCAGAGTTGGCCATGGGACAGGCAAACGTGCCCGAGGGGGCTCTGGGGCTGTGACCAGCCCAGGGTCAGCTTGAGGGACAGAAGGAGGGACACGGGCAGGGAATGGCAGCGGGACCTGATCCTGTCCCTTCTGCCACCCCTCTGTGACCGGCCGGTCCTTCCCAGGCAGGGCTGGGCAGGGGGTGGGCAGCCCCACGAAGGGAAGGTGCCCACAGCCCCCCAAGGTGCCCAGAGCCCCCAGCAGCACCTTGGCTCTGCCCCGGACGCTTCCCCGAGCTCAGCAACGTGATGCAAAATCCCATCATGCCAATTATGCAAATCGCATAAACTATTCCTGTTATTCCGAAGGATCCCCAGAGAGCTCCTTAGCGCTGTAATTCAGCATTACTCACTCGTGGAACAGGCGCTGGGGCAGGTGAGGAGGGACAGGGGCTCGGGCTGGCAGCGAGGGGGACCCGGCGCATTTTGGGGCTCCCCCGGAAAACGCAGCTCTGCTCCCCCAGCCCCCAGCGGCGCACGGCAGAGGTTGGGTTTGCTGTGGAGCCCTCCCAAGCCTCCCCAGTCCCCAGGGATGGCAGCACGGATGTGTCCGACTGTCCCACGGCCGGTGCCAGCCCCACTGCCCCTTGCCCTCGTCCAGCAGCCACAGCCGCCCCGCATCCCTCATTCCCACTCGGTGCCTCCATCTTCCCAGGCCCCACCACAGCTCTGCATCCGCAGCGCTTTGTTCTCCCACCCACTCCTTGTTTCCTCCGTCATTCCGGCTCCTCCCTGTGCCTGCGGTCCCCGGGAGCCTCCCGGGAGAGCCGAGGCTCCTCCGGCCGCTGCAGCCGTGCTGGCCAAGCCCATGGCGCCCGGCAGGGCAGGGCCGGGCACGGGGGACACGCAGGGGACACGAGGCAGGGCCTGTCCCCCCAGCCGGGACGGGGTAGCCAGAGGTTGCCAGGGCCGAGCTCCAGGAGCGCTGCTGGCAGCAGGAGTGTCCCGGACCCCGACCAACACCCCCTCCCTGCCGCCTGCATCCCACGGCCGCGGGGGACGCGGGAGTGGGAACAGAGGGGTCCTGGGGTCCCTCTAGGGATTGCCATCGGTGCCCCCAGGGATGAGACCCTGTCCCCAGGCTCTGCAGCCTTCGGCGTGGGCAGGGCCGGGTGCTCCGAGGCAGAGAGTGACACACGTGTCACATCAGGGAGCAGAACTGTCCGCAAATCCCTGGGAACAGCAGCTTGCACTGCTGGGAGTCTTGCTCAGATGCTGCTTCCAATGGGATTAGGGAAACCCTGGGATGATGAGAGGCCAGGTACTTTGTCATGCCTCAGTTTCCCCCTCAGTGAAATCACCCCATCCCACTTTGTGAGTCCCACTTGCCCAGGTGTGAGGTGGGAGCTGGGAATCGCTGGATCCAGCACTGCAGCTTCCACCCTGCAGAATCAGGGCCTGAATTGGTCATCCTTGGCTAATCCCCACTAAATGGCTTTGCTCGGTTTGCCGGTGGCGCTCGGGGGGATTTAACTGCTGGGAGCTGCTGGCACACGCAGGACGTCTCCAGCCCAGGGACAGCTGCTAAATCCTGACCCTCTGAAGATTCAGGGACCAGCTCCCATCAGCACCAACAGTGACAGAATCATGGAATGGGCTGGGTTGGAAGGGACCTTAAAGCTCATGGGACACATTCTGATAGCCCAGGTTGCTCCAAGCCCCATCCAACCTGACCTGGAACACTTCCAGGGATGCAGCAGACACAGCTTCTCTGGGAAACCTGTGCCAGAGCCTCACCACCTGCACGGGGAGGAATTTATTCCCAATATTTAACCTAAACCTACTCACTGTCAGTTCAAGGCACCTGCTGGAATCCTGGTGAGCGACAGCCGTGCTGCAAAGGGGAGGCTGAGGCTGAGTTTGGGAGGATGCTCCAGGACCTGGGTTCTGGTGTGGGGTTTGCTGGCCCAGCTCCTTAATGAGGTGCTCAAAAGGAAGTGGGGGCACAGCCTGGGGTTGAGGAGGGGCCCCCCGAGGAGGGCAGGAGACAGAACTGAGTGAGGTGTTCAGGGAAAACACGTCCTGTGCTCGCAGGGGGTTGGTTTGGCTCAAACCCACCTGGCTGTTTCCCCAGTGACCCCCAGATGTTAGAAGAATCACGTTTAGATTATTTTCGAAATAAAAACTTCCTGACACAGCACAGGGAGTGCTCGCAGTGATGTCAGGGCTCCGATGGAGAAGCCATCTGCCCGGGACCACAGGACAGGCAATTCCTGGGAATCTCATTAACACGGTGACACTCGGGTACACACCTGCCCTGCTCGAGCTGTGCAGGGCACCGAGGGGTGGGTGGGCTCAGCCTTCCCCTTCAGCACATACTGAAAAGGAGGAACAGAGAGCCAAGGGCTGCCGCAGAGCCAGTGGGACTGAGTGGACAAACAGGTGAGATGGAAATGGAGGTGGCTTCTTCAGCCTAGTCCTGTTCCCTGCCTGGTCTCTCCTGCTCTGGCAGTGCCAGGAGAGCCCAGTGACCACCCGGAGCAGCTGGGGCTGGATCTTCCTTAGGAAACTGCAAGCATGTTCTCAGGGACTGTGACAAAAACCAGCACCGGTACCATGATGGTCCCTCTGCTTCCTCCTCTCTGTGCTGGCCAGTGACACATCCCACTCAAATGCACCAGCGGTTCTAACCCACCTTTATTTCTCCTCTTTCCATGTCACCAGAGGCTTCCCGAATCGCTGAGGATGTGGCAGCTCTCGGTGACCCTGCAGTGCCACGTTCCCCTCCCTGGGCAGTTATGCTGCCCTGCAGCACCTCCCTCCCGTGTCCCTCCCTGGCAGCCACCGCACCCACCGGGGCGGCATTTCGGGAGCAGGGAGAGCGTCCACAAGCTGGGAACACGGAGGGGCTGGTGGCCAGAACTGTCCCTCGGTGCAGCTGCTGTCACTGCCCTCGGACACCGCTGCTCCAGCCACTGCTGCCCTGGCCATCACTGCCCTCGGCTGTCACTGCCCTCGGCTGTCACTGCCCTCGGCTGTCACTGGCACGGCCGTCCCCGTCCCGGCCATCGCTGCCCCGTCCCTACCCTCCGTCCCTGTGCCCGGGCGCGTGACCCGGCCGAGAGCGCTGGCGTGATGCCACGCTGGTAATTAAGAAGGAACCTAATGAAACTTCGAAAATAGCACAATTTCCTCCCCACACCTGCAGCCGAGCGGGGTGGATTACATAAGTTATTGTTGCCACAGCAACTTCACTCCACCCGGGGCTGGAGGTGGCCGGTGCCGCGTGTGCCGCTGTGCCGTCACCCCGGGGAAGGATCGCTCCGGGGATGGGGCGGCTGCCAGCCCCGGGGCTGCTGCCTGCCCAACCCACCGCTGTTCCCAGTCTGGCGTGGTGGTTCCCCACACGGCACCCACGGGGTTTTGCCCCCGTGCTGGATGGTCCCGCCTTCAAAAGGGCACATGGAGAAGGCGCCGCGGGGATTCAGGAAACCCACGGGGACTCTGGCACCATGGTTACCCTGGGCACGCTCCAGCTGCCGCCGAGCCCCGGGGAGTGAATCACCCTGACAAAAAGGCAGCGAGCAGCAGCCAGGAAAAAAAAAATAAATAAAAGGCAATCATAGCAAATGCTACGGCACGAGGCAGCGGCAGGTTTTTCCTGCTGAGAATTCCCAGGGTGCTGTTGTAGGCTGCGGGGCGGCAGCGCTGCCTGGGGCTCGGGCACAGCTCCGGGCCGTGGGCAGCACGGGCAGCCCGGCAGCGCTGCCAGCCAAGGGGTGGTGACACGGCAAGAGCCAGGGACAAGGTTAATTTGCTCCATGTGGCTCTGACTGTGGGGAAATGAACTCCCTGGCTACTTCCAGGCATGGAGCCTCTCTGGGAGCAGGGAGGTATGAGGGAGAAAGGTTTTCGGCACTCAGATTCCAGGCGATAAGGAAAAGCAGAGCATGGGAAGAAAGTGGAGCGGCTGTCTGCGAGCAGGCCTAGATGCAAGAGATTCTTTGAGGGTCATCCCAGAAGGCCTCTTTTATTATCAGAAATTACAAATTATTTTATCTTCCTCACCAGAGGAACAGCTTGTTTGAATTGCTGGGCTGTCACACTGGAATTAGATGCAAGAACCCCCCACATCCATGACGTAGCGAAGAACTTACATAACGTAACTAAAAATAAGGTGATGGAGATGCAGAGAGAGGCACTCTACTCCTGGATGCTTGATCCTGAATCCTTCACCGACACTGGAAAGCCAGCAAGGTGCTGGTGTCTGGCTGGGGGAGCGGCATCCTGACAGAGCCGACTGCAGCCTGGCCACGTGGGATGGAGAGGGATGGAGAGGGATGGAGAGGGATGGAGAGGGAAAGTGGCACCATGGTATCCCAGCAGCGATGCAGGCAGCCAGGCATTCCCCTGGGAACATCTCCCAGGCAGTCCTGTTCCCACAGCTGCTCCCTTTCCTTAGTCCCAGTGGGAAAGGGTTAACTGGTCACTCCAGAAACACGAGAAAAATCCTTCTCAGGGGCTGTAAATTCTTTGCTGTGCTTTGGAGTGTGGAACCTCTGAGGGAGAAGCCAAAACAGGACCCAAATGCAGCCAGAGGGAGCAGCTGCTCTCGGTGCCCTCCTGGTCCTCGCCAGGGCTGGGAGGGAGAGCGGGAAGGGGAACAGCAACGGGAGGTTTGGGACCAAGGTATCGACCTGGGCTCCTTGTTCTCGGAATTGATGGAGAGGGTGGAAAACAACATGCTCAGCTGCTTAACTGTTTCACTGCTTCTCACAGCAGAGAGGAGGGAGACGAAGGCTTGGCCCACGGGAACGGCCCGGCCGTGAGGCTCCATTCAACCGCGGATCACCCTGCGGAGAGCGGCCGTCCCGGCAGGGAGGACTGTGAGGCAGGGCACAGGGATGGGGGCACTGGCTCTAGGGCACGGTCCTGCTCCTCGTGTCCCTCAGGACCTGGACAAAAGTCACTGCCATTGGCCCGAGGGACGTGAAGGACAGGGATCCATGGCTTTGCTGACAGCCGGGAGCTCTGGCAGGAGCCTCCCATGGGAATCCTGGTTCTCCTGGCTGGCCAGGTGGTGGACAGCCTGGGGACAGCGAGGTGGCAGGCAGGAGCTGCCTCTTCTCCTGCCTGGGCTGGTCTCCCTTGGGTTGAGCATCCCAAGCAGTACCTTGTGGTGGCAGCTCATCCCACCCCTGCTCTCCCGGCCTCCCTAGATAATGTGCACCCTCTTTCCCAACACTCCATAAACCACCGGCTGCTCTTCCCTTTCCGACTGCTCCTCACCCATCCACTCCCCACTGCACAGCTGGGGATGGAGCACAGCCCCGGGAGTGGGGGGTACAGCAAGGGTGGGGGTACAGCGGGGGCTGGAGAGTGGGACAACTCAGGGATGTGGGGCACAGCGAGAGATACGGGGTGGGCTAAAGTAGGGGGATAGTGTGGGGCCGTGGGCTGTGGGGTGAGGCACGGCAGGAGTGTAGGGTAGGTTGTGGGGTGAGGGATGGTGAATGGGGTGGAGGAGGGGCATGGGATGTGAATGGGCTGTGGAATGGGGTACGGCATGGGGAATGGGGCATGGGATGGGGCACGGGGGGCACAGTGCGGTGCATGCTCTCCTGCCCCCGCGGGATTCGCAGCCGTCCCGTTACCGCCGGGCCGGGGCGCGGAGCACGGCACAGCCCGGCCCGAGGCGGCTCCTCCCCGCGGGNCACGGGGCGGGGGGCACCCCCGAGCCTTCCCCGGGCACCCCCAGCCTTCCCGGGGGACCCGCGGGCACCGGGGCCCGCGTGGGGATGTCCGATCGCGGGGTGGGCAGCGCTGTCCCCGCATCACCCCGGAGCGGGGCAGCCCCGCGCCGCCGTCACTCGCTGGTCTGCCACAAGCCAGAGCCATCAGAGCCTTCCCCATCTCTTGGAGTTTGGGAATCTCTCCGTTTTGCCTTTCTGCTTTGCTCCCGGTGTCCTGAGAAAATACAATAATTTATGTGGTTTAATTTCCCCCCGAAGGAAGCGGTTTCTGCTCTGCTGGGTCTTGAGACCAAGACTAATAAAACTGCTGTAGCCTAACGTGTAACGCAGGATGTCGTTTGTTAAACTGGGAAGCTTGCACGATTTCCTGTGATTTAAGGGCTTGGATTGAGTTACCTGGGAGCACAGAGCAGGAAAAAAAAAAAGATAGAAGAACGTAGTACAAAAAGTACCGAGGCAGTGAAGTTCTGAAGTCTTGTTTTTGGAGATTCTGGGGTGTAACAGTTGTTCAGCGCCTTGGCTGCTCTGAATCTCGGTGGCATTTGGCTGGGGTCTCTGGGGCTCCCTCCCACCCTCCCAGGCAGCTCGTGCACCCGGACTTGCCACCGTGCAGGCTGTCCTTGATTTCGGGCAGAGCTGGCACCGAGGGTGCTCCCGGTGTTTGTGCATCGGCACCGCTGGGCCTGGAGCCGCCTGGGCAAACAGGGCGAGAGGGGCCGGGGCTGGGGGCTGGGAACAGCCTCAGCGGTGACTCAGTTGTTGTTTGAGGTGTGTTGTCCTCGAAGCACGGGGCTAATGACAGGTTTGGGGAGCAGGTCACCGTCTCCCCGGGCACGGCCCTTAAGGAGCGCGCGGGGCAGTTTGTGCTGTCCCAACACCTGCGCTTGGGTGAAGCCCATCCCCCCAAGAAACGAGGGGTGAGGGGTGAGTGCTGGCTGGGCTCTTCCCTTCCTGGAGCCGGAGCGGAGCCCTCAGCCCGGAGCGAGGGGCAGCGCTGGCTCCGTCGGCGCCTGGCTGACCCAGGGCAGAGGTGCACGGGGTGCCTTGGCCCCAGCAGCCAGAAATGGGCTTGGGAAGAGTCCACAGGTCTCCAGCAGTTAATGAACGCTTCAGTTTCTTGGGATGTCAGTGGGAGCAGCCAGATGCAGGGAATGAGAAGGTGGAACTGGTGAAGATCTTATGGGTTCACCCAAAGTCGGTGTCTTGGTGCTGGGAGCTGGAGGAGGATGGTCCTGACTCCATTTGTGTTCCTTTGTGAGAACAAAGTCTCCTCTGAAGCCAACAATGCTTTTCTTGGCTTCTGGAGATGTGTGGCATGTGGTGCCTGCAAGAACCTGGTGTGTCCCTGTTCCATTGAGGACTTCAGGCACCCCTGAGCCCAGCGTGACAGCTGGGGGCTCAGGGACTGGGGTCTTCTGGATCTCCTTAAGCTTTGGAGTCTCTGAATCCAAAACCAGTCCCAGTGCTTTAATCTCTGTTACCCAGGTATTTTTTTGCCCCGAGCTTTTCTGACCTGTGCAGGAGCCTGAACACTGCCATGGGCAGGAGGAGACAACCCCCAGGAAGGGCACAATGCCACTGAGCCCCAGCCCGTGGGGACCCAAGATAGGTGACTGACCCTTGCTTTGCCTCCTCCCGCGGCCGCTGTCTCACCGGGGTTTGGCACCAGCGGGACCGGGGCTGGAGCGGGAGCAGCAGCTCCCCATGCCAGGCACCCGCTCCCGCGCAGGCTTTCCCGAGGCGTTCTGCTCGGGAAGCCCATTGTCATCGTTTTCCAGAAGCAGCGCTCACCCTCGGAGTGACTGTGCTAATGAGCTGGTGGAGGAGCTGTCAGCCGCCCCCGAGCCGATGCTGCCACTACAGGCAGCTGCCTACACGCGGGGAGTAATTACAGAGGGAGACGGAGGCTGCTGGCACCTTCCGCCAACGTAATCCCACCTTCCCTGGTGCTGATTCACTCCCAGGACCCCAGCGTAGCGGCACAGCTGCCGGGCTGGGCTCTGCTGCGAGCCCCGGGGCTGGAGGTGCCGGCTGGGGTGTGAGGACGGGCAGCTCCCTCTGCTCCCTCCCCGCTCATCCCTTGCTCCGGATTGTCTTTTTGCAGAAAGCAGGGACTGGCAATTCTTCCTTCCCCCGAAGACAGATCTGTCTCCTCCTGCCAGATGAGATTATTGCCGTTTACAGCCCAACCTCCATTTCATTTTAAAGCCATTTTTTCATGCGGAAGATGGGTTTGCAGTGGTGTGCGAGTAGCTCCATGTTTGAAGATGTGTTTGCCTAACAACACCCCGAACTCGAAGCTGAATTGTCGTGCAGAAATGTGGACAGAATTCCTGAGGGTCCTTTGCTCCCCATCAGCTGTAATCGATGTTACTGTGGTATCACAGACTCCTTATCTCCAGGTCCAGAGGGATGGGAGCGATTCTTCCTCAAGTGGTTCAGGAGGAAAAACTGTGGCTGGTTTGGTGTGTTGGCAGTGGAGGGATGATGTGTGCGGCAGAGGAGGCAGGAGCCAGCCTGTGCCACCCCGAATTCCATGCCCTGTGCTCCCTGCTGTCTCTGCTCCCTGCCTTGAGGCTTTCTGCAGCCCAGACGTGGGAAATCTGTTGGCTGCACCCCGGGGGCTCTGAGCATCCCAGGGATCGGTGGCACCGCTCCCATCCGTGGTACCAGGGCTCCGTGGTGGGCTCGGCTCCGGCACTGCCAGGGGCTCTGAGGTGGGAATGCTGCTCCATCCCCTTTGCCTGCAGACTGGGAGAGCATTCCCAGCCTCCCTGGAGATGGGACACCTGCAGACACGTGGATTACGAGGTGTTACAAAGCAGTAGCTCCTGTCTTGCCGGAGGTGTCCCAAGCCTCTCCCTGCGCTGCCGCAGCTGGGTGCTGCTCCCTGGGATGGGGCGGCCGCTGGCTTTGCCCTCAGTGCTTTGTTGTGCTCGTGGTTAAGGTTTCAGTGCTGCTGCTCGTGTTGCAGGGCAGGGCACAGGGCAAACAGCTCCTGCTCCAGCTCCTCTGGCTGCAGCCTGGGGCCCAGCCGAGCCCCTCGGTGCCACATCTGTGGGGAGGGGACTGGGGGACCCTTCTGGCTCCTCAGTGGAGATCCCAACCCCAAGGACTTGAGGATGGCCCTGCCTTGCAGGGGTGACCACTGGTGGGTACTGACAGGTGTTCCCGGAGCGCTGGGGTGCTCTGTGCCCCGTGTGGATCCTCATCCCAGTTCTCTTCAAACCCAGACCCCAATGCAAAGATGTTCAGAGCTCTTGCCCTGAAACTTGGGTCCCCTCATGCCCTGGCATGACAGCCAGGAGAAACTAAATGCCTTTAGATGGGGACTGTTTCTTTCCCTGATTTTGCCTGTCCAGATGGGCTCCTTCTTGACAGAAACTTGGCTCTTGAAACCCCCAGGGCTGCTCCTGATGGCGCCGGGCGGGACAAGCTGTGATGGAGGAGGCAGCGCTGGGCTTTGCTGGGCATTAAATATTGATACCGAAATGATGAAGGTGCTCCTGGAGCAGGGCTGACCCATTTAGGCACAAAACTTCCTTAGAGCTGAGCTGCTTCTGCAGCGTGGCAGCAGAGAGTCCCCAGGTGCTCTCCCTCCGTCCTGCTCCTCACGGTCACCCAGGGAAGCCGTGGGTGGGCCCAGGTCCCTGTGCAGTGTCAGTCCTGCAGGGAGCCATAAAATCCTTAAGAAGGTTGGAGAAGCCCTCTGAGACCATCAGATCCAACCATTCCCTCAGCCCTGCCACGGCCACCCCTGAGCCACGTCCCCAGGTGCCACATCCATGTGGTTTTTGAGCACTTCCCGGGATGCGTTCGGAACGCCACCCTTCAGCTGTTGTGCAGGAGAAGCCTGAGCCACGTCCTCTCCCAGCTTGAGTAGGACTTAAACTTAGGATTTAGGAGCTGGACTTCCACGATCCTTGCGGGCTCCTTCCAGCTCGGAATATTTTATTCTTTTCCATGATTCTAAACTTCTCCTTATGGGCTGATCAATGGGATTGGAGCATCCTGGCTGCAGATGGAGTGTGCTCAGAGGGGAGAAAAGGGACCTTGTTTCTGTTGCCTCTTCCCCCACTGAAGGGAGCAGGGCCGTGTCCTGGAGACCTTGTGCTTTGCATTAGTTTCATTTTTGGCAGCTGAATAAAGCCGTGCCAATCCCAGAGAGCTGACTGGTATTACCCAGGGAATTCAGCGCAGTGGAACAAAGCAAAGCCCTTTCAACTCTTGGCTGCCAGGTTTTGTGTCTGTGTTTTTCTGAACTCTGCCCAGGCAGCCCGTGGAAGGCAAACAACTTGTGGGTGCTGCTGAGGGGGCAAAATCTGGGGAGAATGAGATTTGCTTTCATTGCCACAATGTTGCTGAATATTTGCTTTGCTGTTGGTGTCCTGCAAACCTGGATTCACCTCTCCTCTGTGGGACAGCCCTGCCAGAGCCCCTCGTCCCCCCGTGGAGGGGGATGAACCCCGTGTTGCCAGGGGAGCAGCTCCAGCACATGCCTGGGTGTGAGGGGTGATGCTGTGGAGCCATTCCACGGCACAAATCTGTTAATTTCCCACTATTTCTCCTTGGCAGGTCTCGGGCTCTCACCTGGAGGGGGGTGCGAAGGCTCTGGAGTCACCTTCCCTTCCCACCCTGGGAGTGAGAGGAAGGCTTGGAAAAGGCTATTTTTGTCTCTGGAGTGAGGAGCCCTTTTCACTGCTCTCATCCTGCCAGGCTGTTTTTGTTGGAGGCTCCAGACAATGTTTTAAAAACATTCACTTTCAGCAAACTTCCTCCTGGGGGTTGGTGAATTTTATTTGGCCAGCACAGACTCACCTTCCCGCTCCTTCAGCCGGTCCATGAGACCCTTTGGGGGCTCTTATCTCTTTATTTGTTGGTTTAGAACGTCTCTTGTGGGTCGGTGGGGAGCAGGACCTGCCCTGAGCAGTGCCAGGGCTGGGTTGTGCTTTGATTCCCTCTGGTTTGGGGAAGATGTGCTGAATTCTGGATGATGCTTTGTCTGGGGATCCTGTTCCATCATTAATTCCCTCGGTTTCATGCTCAGGACGATGTGTTTACACGGGCACTACTGAGAAAATCACACTATTTACATATCCCTGTGCACATCCACGTACACAAACACTGCTCTGAACCTGCAAACCGCCGGCAAATCTCCTCCCTGCAGAAATTCTGCCAACATTTCTGCTGCTCAGATACTGTTCAGCCTCAGAGAGCTCAGGCTGAGCTGGAGCGTGGTTGAGGCTGCAGCTGGGGGTCTGCCAGAAGTGGGGACGTGTCCCTGTCCCTGCCATGGGCAGTGATCCCACACCCCCAGCCGCTCTGTGGGATAACCCAGGGAGATTTTTGACTGGAGGTAAACGTGACGCAGGCAGGATGGAGCAATCCTCACCAGTGGTAATTAACTCCTGTGCAATTGTCTCCTACATGTTGGAGAACACCTGGCTTGTTGCTACAGATTCATTTTCTCCTTTCATGCTGAGCACATCCACCAAACTGCTCTGAGCTGCCCCAAAACAGCTTCCAAGGGCCCTGAGTTGTTGGCCTGCAGTCTTAATTAGCGGGGCAGCTCCTCATTAGCCTCGTCAATCATCTTCTGCCCTTTGCAGTTGTGGCTGGTGCTGTGAGGACCTGGGAGCTGCTGGGGACAGGCTCTGGGGACACTGCAGCCATCCTCAGCCTTGTGCTCCTGGCAGGATTAACGGGATTTCTCCTGAAATACCAGCACTGGGCTGATGCCACCCCTCTGATGGGTGCCCCACACAGGGTCCTGCCCAAAGACCCAGGAAGGGCTGTTTGGAGCCAAGAAAGCTCTGGCTGAGCCCTGCACACGTGTGGAGAAAATTCAGACTCAAGGGCCAGGCAGCAGGAACCGGGATAAAAATGCCTCAGGCAGAAAATGAGCTTTATAGTGTTCGGCCAGCCTCAGATGAGGTGACAGATGCTTAATCAGCTTATTCCCCATAAGTGTCTGCCTGTCTTCCCTCTCCTGCCCAGGGTGGGACTCTGCCAGCAACCTGGGGGTGCAGAGCCCCCATTCCCAGCAGGAATGCCTGTGGTGCCTCCCTCCTCAGGGGCGTCCAGGCTCTGAACTCCATTTTTGGGTGGCACCTTGGTGGGATGGTGTCCCCAAGGTGGGGCAGGGGATTGGGACCAGCTCTGGGGCTGGAACTGGGCTTGATCTGGAGGATTCCCAGGAGAGAATGGAGGTTGTGCCTCTCCCAGGCTGGCTGGGATTGGTGTCGGGGTGAGGGCCCTGGCAGGGAGGGCTGTGGCTGCAGGGCCAAGCACACAAAGAGCCCTTCTTCTCCCTGATCCGATTATTCCTTCCCCCATCTTAACTGAGGGCCTCGGAGCGAGGCAGGAAAAGCCCAGACAGCGCTGCCCGTGTTCACCCGCCCTCTGGGCAGGTGGGCAGTGCCCCCAAGGGCCGAGGGACCCAGGTGTAACTCCTGGCACGTGGCCTCAGCGGGGCTGGCACAGCTCGGGGGTGCTGGTGGCTTCACTCTGGCTCACTCCTGGCTGCACATTTGGAATTCTGCTCTTCAGCCCTTCCTGCTCGTCCGTGATGGGCTGGGCTGGTGCTGCTCTCCGTGGCCATCCTGGGAGTGGGACATCACCTGCCACCATTCCCCAGATCTTGGGTCACCTCCCTGGTTGGTCTGAGGGCTGGGGCTGCCCCAAACAGCCACTTACAGTTGTTATGAAGGTTATTTTTGCCGTATCTGATGCTTTTCTGGTTGGGGCATTCACTTTCCTCTCCTGGGGAAGCATCTCGTGCTGGGGCACTGCAGAGCCCCCTCATTCTTGTCCCTCGTGGTGCTCAAACCCAGCTTGGTCCTCCTCAATGAAGCTGCAGGATGAGGGAGGATCCTGGGGCATCTTCTGGGGAGCTGGGAGGATTTTTTGCTCTCTGTGCTTAACAGCACAGAGCTGAGCATGGAGTTGTTCACTCCACTTCCCATCATCCCTGCTAATCCCAGCGATGTTCTCTTCCCTTTAGACGATCATGGAGCAGTTCAATCCCAGCCTCAGGAATTTCATTTCTATGGGGAAGACCTATGAAAAAGCCTTAGCAAGTAAGTGACACTGCACTGTTGGCATGGTTGGTGCTGGAATGCCGGGGGCTGCCAGGCTGGGGAGGGGGAAAGCTGGAAGACCTTTGTTTTTTGTTGAAAATCTTTGGGTTTTTGTTGAAAAGTTCTTAGTTCCCATGGGGAGGGAATGGGGAGGATGGTTCTTGGACCACGGTGGGATGTGCAAGGCCATGGATATGGGAGGGATTCCAGGGAGAAAACGTTGAGAGGCAGCAGGGTAACGAAACACGTCTCCAAACAGTTCATCTTTGAATGTTTGTTTAAAATATTGAGAATTGAGATTTTAAGCTCTGTTTAAAGAGGTGTTATTGAAATGTTTAAGTTGCCCAGAAGAATGAAGAGAAGGAAAAAGCCTAAAAGTCTTGATGGCAGCTCTTGATTGGGAATGCAGGATCCTATTGGGAGCCATTAGGGAGGTGTAGATTTAAGTGATCAAAAGGAAGCTAGGAATTGACTAAACCCCAAAATGAACTATTTTGACTAAAACTGGCTTTGTGCACTGCCTGGGCCCTCCTCAGCTGGGTTTTGAGGAGGTTTAAGCTTTGCTCGACCCACAGCTGTGTTCTTCCAGGGAGGGCTCTGCTCCCTTCAGAGCTGCACGTGTCTCCTGGATTTTATTTTTTAATAATCCCAGTGAAAATGCCCGTGGGGGAGAGTCTCTCATCATCTTCAGCCAGCAGGGGAAAAACACTTTGGTGTCTCATGCTCTCAAGATCCGGGCTTTGGGATCCGACCTTTGGGAAGGATTGCTGCTCCTGCTCCCTGCCTGCAGCACATTTTCTTTCCCACAAGCCAAGTGAGGCTCCCGGATGTTTCCATGAGGATTCTTTAGGCCCTCCCCCTGTTCCCAGGTGTCCTGCCAGCGCTGGGCACTGGTTTGAACTGGGATTTAATGGCTCACCCAGCCATGACGGGGAAGTGCCCGTCCACCCCGGCCTGCCGCACAGGGGCTGCGGACTCTGGTCCCCAGGGAAGGGGCACAGTGCACCCCGGGAGCAGCAGCCTTTCCCAGAAATTCCCAGGGATGCCAGCGGAGTGCAGTTCATGATTTGGGGGTGCTTTTCCCTGCTCCTGGCAGCAGGGAAGGGAGCAGAGGCAGGGTCTGACAGGGGGAAGAGGTTACCCTCGGGACTGTGCTTTTTATTTATTCTTCTGAAATATTCTACTGATAACTCAGCTTTAATTACCTGGGAGGTGGATCTGTTTACTCCGTGCTGCCCTCTCCCACCAGCCATGGCATTTGGGATAGCCAGTGTGATCACTGGGTTTGTGTTTTTCCCACATCCCTGCTGTGAAAACGCTTTGGAGCCAAGCATCTTCCTGTAATTTTTAACTTGGCTTGGGTCATCCTTGCCCTCGGATCCCCGAGCTGGGGGGCAGCTGGAGGAAGTGCTGAACCCGGGAGCCAGAGCAGAGGCAGCGTTGGAAGGCTGGAGCTGGGGCTGTACAGCGTGTTCTGTGATTAGAGGAAACCCCCTGCTTATCTGATTAGAGTCAAGTGTGTAGCTGGAATGTCAACAAACAAGGCTGAACTATAGTGAAAGTCTGTGATATTCAATTATTCCGCAGTGATTTCTCTGAGCAGCAGTAGCAGCCTGATGCTTGCACTGCAGTGAAAACCACCACAGTCCTGCACGTACCTTTTTTAATCCTAAATTACCCTGTAATCTCACTGCTCCAGCTTTCTTTGCTCACTTTTCCTTTGTTCGTTGTGTGGTCCCTCCCCACGGGGTTAAGGCCCTTGAGGTAACACCTATTTTAGTGTCTAGCATCTCCTGAGTGCCCCAGAAGTTCTAACAGCCATTAAGGAGAACGTAACCTCCATTTTTTGGTGCTTTTTAGGCATGACATACGCAGCAAAAGGGTACTTTGATGCTCTGGTGAAGATGGGAGAGTTGGCCAGTGAAAGCCAAGGATCGAAAGAATTGGGTAAGTCCCCAGTTTGCTGCTAAATGGAGTTGCAGATTCCCAGCCCAGGAATTAAATGGATCTTTGGTGCTGCTGGGGAGAACAAGCTCAGTGTGGAGCTGCTCCTGCCTTGTCTCAGTGGTGGAAGTGTCTCTGAATTTCCTGTTAATGTAGTTTGGAAAACCCCCTGGTACTCTGAGTGTCAGGGGTTTGGTTCGTGGCGTTTCTGGAGAGCAGCTTTGTGGTGGTTTTGTCTTCCTTTGCAAAGGAGAAGCAGCAGATTTTGACCTGGGAGCTGGGGCTGTGCTGCCCATCAGGGGCCTCTGGAGGGGAAGGGGAGAGGGAGGAATCTGGAGGGGGCAGGTTGGCTGCACTGGGCAGGGGCTGTGCTGGTGGAGGTCACCCCGTGTGTGGTGGGGCTGGGGCTGTACCCTGGGTGCAGCTGGAGCCTCCCTGTGCCACTGCCAGGGACTTGTGTTTGCTCAATCGATGGCAAACGTCAGGAGCTGTGGCACTCGGTGCCTCCTTCCCCTTTCTCACACTTATTTCTCCAGTAAATCCTTTGGGAGCTGCTTTCCCCGTCTCCCTATTGCCCAGACACGGCTCCTGTGTTCTCCCACCTCGAGCTGGAGGGTTCGAGGTGACCCTCCCAGCTCCCTCCCTGGCTCGAGGTGACCCTCCCAGCTCCCTCCATGGTTCGAGGTGACCCTCCCAGCTCCCTCCATGGTTCGAGGTGACCCTCCCAGCTCCCTCCATGGTTCGAGGTGACCCTCCCAGCTCCCTCCATGGTTCGAGGTGACCCTCCCGGCTCCTCTTGGGATGCTGCACTTTGTTAAGGCGCTCATGGAGTGAGATGGGCTTTGCTCTCGTGTCTGTGCAGTCCCAGGTGAACCCTTCCTCCTCCTCCTCCTCCTCCCCCCCCATCCCTCCCGCAGCTCTGGCTCAGCGGCATGGCAAAGTGCTCATTAAAGCGTCTCTCCAGGGCAGGCAATTAGCAGGGAGGTTGAGCTGAAACGACTCTAAAGGCTGAAGGAGTCGGGGAGCAGCCCCTGGGCTCTGGATTTGGTGTCAGACCCCGCTCCCCCCAGCCCTGCTGCTGCCTCGGAATTGTGCTGGGAAAGCAGTAAGTGTCTATGGAAACCGAGTCGTGGATTAAAGCTGCCTGGAGCAATCTGCTTCTGTTTAATAAATAAAACAAAGAGCCCTGTGTGCACCGCGAGGGCTGTGCAGAGCCTGCAGGGAGCTGCTGCTGCCTCTCTGGGGCTGAGGGACACCCCAGCTCTGCCCTCCTGCAAGGGAACTTTGGGGCAGCCTTATCAGAGGGCAGGAGCTTGGGGACCCCCCGCCCTGCTGGCTCTCCAGAGCAGCTCCAGGTTTGCTCGCACTTCAAACCTGGACTTGGGGACTTCTGGCCCTGGTTCCTCACTAAAGGACAAGGGTTTCACGTCCTTAGTGCCGTCTCCCCATGTGTGGCTCGAGTATTTTGTGGTTTAAAATGTTTCCAGATCACTGCTTCTTCCCCTCTTGGTGTGGACACATCTCAGGCAGGCTCCTGGTGGCTCCGGCTGCTCCTCAGCCCCGTGCTCTCTTGATCCTGCTGATATTTGCTGTGGCAGCTGCTCCGAGCAGGAGAAAGTTGAGATAAAATTTCTGGCTGCAGCTCAGTGGAGCTGATAACAGCTGCGACACAGCCCCCTCCCAGCAGATGTGTAAACAGGGGCTGAGAAATGTTCTGCATCGGGGCTGGGCTCGCCAGAGGTGCAGCTTTTCCTGGGAACACCTTTGCCTTATCGCTCCCTGGGCTGGGAATGCCGATAGTGCCAGAAAGGAGCTCTGGGTTATTTCATAGGATCCCAGAATGGTTTGGGCTGGAAGGGACCTTAAAGCCCATCCAGTGCCACCCCTGCTGTGGGCAGGGACACCTCCCACTGTCCCAGGGTGCTCCAAACCCTGTCCAGCCTGGCCTTGGACACTCCCAGGGATGGGGAATTAATTTTAGAACAGTAAACAGGAATTCTCTTAATTGCTGCTTCCATTAATGTTGTGCCCCCCCAGCTCCCTCCCTGAGTGGGATTTCCTTCCATGAGTTTATACATGTCAGCCAGGACCATGGAATGCTCTGGTCAGGATTGCAGTTCATGTTTCCAGCCTCCATGGACAAAAACCTGAGATCCTTGTTTTTCCTCCAAAACCCTCTCTTTCCTAGCCCGGATGCTTTCCTGGTGCCTTTCTGGGACAGGAGGTGCCCCAGCCCTCGGATGGTGCTGCCAGTTTGTCCCATGGAACATGGAGCCCTCTGGAGCACTGCTCTGGGCTCAGTTCCTAGCTGCCCACGGGGCTGCTTAGCACTGTGCATTTTTCCTAAATTCCCCATCAGATTTTAGGAACCGTGCGTAGACGGGATAATCCCGTGTGGGAATGGAAAAGTGGCGGTAAGAACGCGCTTGAGCTGTAATCGGCTCTGGGGCTGAGTTTTCGGGTGCAGGTGTCTGGTGGGGCTGTCTGAACCCCACTGCCGAGGTTTGGGGTGTGCAGAGTCGGGGCTTTGGGTTGTTCTTTACCCCAGTGAGGCTCTGAGCAGGTCCAGGGTGGAGCTGTCGTTGTCCCGGAGCAGCAGAGGAGTCACTTTGCTCTGTGCAGTTCCCTGCTGGCCAGTCCCTGGCGTTTGGGATTCTGTCTGTGCCCACAGGTCCTTGAGAGAGGCTCCTCGGGCTGCTCTTCACCCCCTTGGTGGTTGTGGCGGTGACTTTAGGGCAGATGAGCTGGTGTGAGGAGCGTGTGTCTGACCAGGGAAGGTTTGTTCCCAGCTCAGTCCTGGAGTGGTTTGTAGCCCCTTCCAAGAAGCTCCAGCCTCATGCACGAGTCCTCAGGTGACTTTGGCCCTTGTCCAGCTCCTACTTAGGTCCCTTGGATGCTGCTCAAAATGTCGTTTCTTTTGTCCTTCTTGAAAACTAGGCCATGACAAAGTCACGGAAAGGGCTTTTCTTCTCCTGATGAGCAGAGCTGGAGACATTTCCCCTGGGATGCAGGGGCTGAGCAGCACCTGCAGGAAACACCTCCAGGGCTGGTGGTGGATTTTGCTCAGCAGTTGTTTCTGGAAGGCCCCTTGGATGAGTGAAGCTGCTCTGGGTGACACACAGGCTGTGAAAGGGCAACACAGGCAGCAATTGCTCAGCCATTGTTGAGCTGAAAGGAGCCCCTGGCACATAATGGCTTTTTATTTCCACAATAAAATCAGGGGTGGCACCTTCATGGCTTGGATGGGAAGAGACTTCACAGCTCATCCAGTGCCACCCCTTGCCATGGCAGGGACACCTTCCACTATCCCAGCTTGCTCCAAGCCCTGTCCAGCCTGGCCTTGGACACTTCCAGGGATGGGGCATCCCTGAGCTCAGGCTCTGCCCTGCAGCTCTGGGGTCTGTCCCAGAGCTTTGTGCTGCACCGGATCCTCTGGGAACAGGGATTAATCTGTTAATTGGATTTGTGGTTGTTTTGGGTCGATGCTTCCTGCAGCAGCGGAGGTGCAGATATAGATCCCACAGGTGCCAAAGGTCGGCGTGGAGCTCCGAGTGGGATCGGGGACTGCTGGAGCTGGTGCTGGCTGTGTGTGGTCTGGGACCAGCACAGCTGCTGGTGTCCACTGGGAACCAGTCAGAGCAGTGCCCAGGATGACACAGAACTCCAGGAAATATTGTCCTGTGATTTGTGGCAGAGTGTCCCTGCAGTGAGGTCCCTCTGCTGTGCAGGTGAGCTCCTGGCTGGGAGCCGAGATCTTTTTGCTCGATCCTTTAAATTTGGGCTTAACAACGCACTTAACACCTCGTGGGTGACAGCTTTGTGCCGGTGGAAGAAAGAAAGCTGCAGGAATGGGCTTGCTGAGGGTGCAGAAATACAAGACAGTCCTCTCACAGCCTTCTGCTGCCTCGGGATGGGGCTTTTCCGCTGCCTGCATCCCTCCCATGAGGAGCAGACAGCCAGGGCTTGTTCTCACCAACCTGTGTTTGGTACGTGGTGGTGGAGGGTTGTAAGTGAGCATCTGTGAGGACCATGTGGCCTGGCTGGGGCTCCCAACGTGTGGCAGATGTGTGTAACGTCTGGGTTTCACCTTCCCTGGTGATGGTGACAACTTCCAGGATTCCCACCTGCCGTGTGCCCCGGCACCGCGCCTGGGAAGGATCCTGCAGGGATGCTCCCTCCTTCTGGGGGAGTGGAGGGGGTCCCGTGTGTGTCCATGGGCTGGTCTCTGCCGTCCATCAGCAATGGGGGGAGCTTGGCAGGTTTGAGGAGGGGTTTTGGTGGGGTGTGTGGTCAGCTCCAGGTCCTGGAGGTGTTTGCTTCCCCTCTGGAACTGCTGGCATGCCGGAGGGATTGGATCACTTGGGCCCAGGCTGGGCAGTGTGAGGGTGTGCTCTCCTGTGCTAATTAGCCCAGTGCCACCAGTATAGCTCCTGGTGGAGCAGCTGGGCACTGGGGACTCACTGGTCTCTGCATCCTGGTACAGGTCCAGGACTGGCCCTCATCCAGGGGGAGCGTGGGGGGCACGGAACATCCCGATCTCTGATGTACCCCTGGTGAAAGTGTCTGTGGTAACTGCCCAGCCGGAGGGAGCCAGTTACTGTGAACTGGGAACCCAAGCCAGGGTGCACTGGGAAGCTTCTGCTTTTCCCTTTACCTGGTCTCTTAATAAACAGATGAAAAACGCCTTAAGCTGTGCCAGGCGGGGCTGGAGCGGCGCTGAGCTCGTAGCGCTGACGGAGTCGCTGATGAATTATCAACACATCGCCCAGTCCTCTGGGGCTGGCAGGAGTGAAACCGTTGTGGAGAGGAAAGAGATGAGTCAGCGTGGAGAAGCTGGTTGTTTCCCCACACTCGTCTTCTTCCCCTGCACGCGGATCTTCCACGGAACGTCGGCGCTCACCGAGTCAGAGCCTCGGCCGGGTGAGGCGCGGGGCTGGAATTGCTGCTCCCTGGCACTTGGGAGCTGCTCTGTGCTGGGTCTGTGAGCCCGGGTCACAATGTGCTGCTGTGAGGGGAAGAGCAAAAAGGACTGCAGAAGCTTTCAGTGGAATTGTTTAGGTTGGAAAAGCCCTCGAGATCACTGAGCCCAGCCGCTGACCGAGTCCACCATTAACTGAGTGCCACCTCCCACCTACACTTGGTTTTGCCTTAAATCTGGCTGCATCCGGTCTTCAGCACTGAGGTGTTGTGTGAGCAGGGTTATTGCTGGCTGGTTTTTAGGGGATGTGCTCAAGCCCTGACCCTGGGAGCTTGAGCAGCCACAATGCTGCTGGTGGGAGATGGTCCCCTGGCCGCTGGCCACCTTCTCCTGCTGCCCTTGCAGGACAGCCTGGGCTGCTCCAGCCCTGCACCAGCATCAGCATATTCTGTCTCCTTGATTGATGCATAGTTGGTATTTTTATTAAAAATGGCCCATATCCTGTTTTAGAGGGGGGTCAAAAAATAACCTCGAGTCTCTGACAACTCCAAAGCAAACCCCTGAGAGCTGGGTTCCCACTGCTTCACCTTCTGGAGGGGCAGCTGGCTCCCGTGGTGCCAGCAGGGATGGGAGGGATGTGGAACAACCTGTTTGCCTGTTGTGGGCTGGGTGTGGAAGGGAAGGGCCCACAATAGCTCCTACAGTTCTGCTCCCAGAACGATACTGTGAGTCAGCCGCAAACAGCAGCTCCTCCTCCCCGTGTGCTCGGCAGCCTGCGGGGAGGGGAGAAACCCCGGCTCTGCCTCCTGCCCTTCCCCGACTCTGTTAGTACCTCTGGGTGTGGGTGAGATGCTCCACCCGGGGGTTCTTCACCTGCAGCATGTGTGTTTTGGCAGCTCGGTACAGCTGGCGGGGTGACCGGAGCTCCTGTCCCGCTGCGCAGTGGGAGTTCAGGTGTTTCACTCACAAATCTCCCTGGCAGCTGGTGCAAAACGCCCCTGGCGTGGGCGGCCGTGCTGCTGCCAGGGCTGTGCCCTGTGCCGCGGTCCCAGCCCTGCCCCTGAGCTCTGCGGGGTGCTCCCCGCAGCATTTCACGGTGGTACCCCTGGCACAGTGCCACGGATTCTTTTCCGAGCCAGGTTTTGGAATACTGAGCCTTTCCAGCTACCGTGGTATCCCTTAGTCACAGTTTAACTTCATCCCTGCAGCTCTGGGTCGGGTTTGGGGCGAGGTGTCTGTTGAAGTCTCACATGGTCTGTAGGTTTTTGTGAAGCAGCTCACGGCGTGCGGGTATCAGAGGTGCTTTGTGGGAATTCACACCGCGCTGCCGCTGGTTTTAGGGGATTTAGTTCAAATCCTGCCGCCCAGCTGGGCTTCCAGTGCTGGCAGAGACCACAGGAAGCCTGGAGCTGGTTCCTTCAGCTGAGGAGAGGCTCCGGAGGAAGCTCATGAGGCTCCGGGCAGGCGTCCAGCTGCCTTCCTGCTCCGGGGGCTCGCCTTGGGCTCGTGGCACTGGGCTGAGCACGGGGGGACAGCAGTGTCCCCTCACCGGGCTGGCACACAGCGAGGCTGTGCTGTGGGAGAGGCTCCGTGCGCTGCTGGCTTTGATGTGGGGCTGGAACGCCCCGATAGGAGCTGAGGGGGTGGTGGTGGAGGAGAAATCGAACCCAAAGATGGGTATCAGTGCTGAGAGACGAACCACGAGCCACCTCGGCTGCTGGGAATGGGCCAGCTCCCTGGGAGAGGAATGTGGGAGGGGGCAGAGCCCTCTTGTCCCAGCGCAGGGGTACCCAGGGCTGGATTTGGGGATATGGATGTTATTTCTGGGTGCCCCAGTCCCCGCTCTCAGGTGGGTCAGGAGCTCAGTGACAGTGGCCAGAGCTCCCGGCCAGCCCCATGCCGGCGCTCCAGGGATTCCCACTCCAGCCATACGGGAAGGGAGAGGGACAGGGGGTGGTGCAAGCTTTGGGAATAATGAGAGAGCCACCCTTGCATTGATAGCCCTGACAAAGCCACCTCAGTGTGACGTCAGGGCCTCCTTGCAGTGGGAATTCAGGCACTTCCCACCATTGAACTGTCCAGCCCAAGCTGGAGCAATTTCCTGGCGCTCCTGTGGTGGTGACCCCTTGCCTGGACCTCCCTGCTCTCGTGTGACGCTGCAGACGTGTGTGGTGGCCGGGTGTGAGTGTTCCCCTTGGCTCAGCACCTGGAGAACCGGCTGGAAAAGTCACGGCCGGCTCGGTGGGAATCTCGGCACGCCATTTCCTCGTGGGGAAGGAGCAGAGCTGTGGCTCTGCCATCTGGTCACCTCTCTCTCTCTGGGGGTGCTCTGGGCATCGCTGCTCTCTCAGGGGGCACAGAGGGACGGTGGCCCTGCCGGCAGCCGGTGCCACAGCCGGTTCTGTCACTGCAGTAGAGGGGCCGGTGCCTGCCAAGGGATCGGATTTTAATGTTTGCAGAAGGGTTTGAGACACAGTGTATGGTGCAAAGTACGAACTGCTCCAGCCAGGAGAGCAAAGAAACGTTGAGGCAGGTTGTTCCTGGTCAGCTGGAGATGTTGACCCTCAGCTAGCACGTGGCCCATGTGCCCGGGGACATGGGGGGCCAGGCTGGAGCTGGGGCTGGCACCAGCTGTGCTGGGTGAGGGTCCCACTTGTTCCCTTGCCCCAGTGAGATGCCGGCTTTCATTTGAAAACAGCTCCACAGAGGTTGGGAGCCTCTTGGGAAGCTGCAATCTGCCATGCTGGAAGGAAAAGCTTCCAAACTCAGCCCTGAAAAAAGCTGACACAGCTGGGCTGTCCCCAAAGCGTGCTCTGATCCAGGACAGGGCTCTTAGTGCTGGCTCCGTTCCTAAAAGATGCTCCCGTGTGTGTGTCTGGCTCCAGCAATGCTGGGGCTTCTGCTGAGCCAGGACACAGCCCTTCCTCCAGAACAGCACTGGGTGTGGGGCTGGAGTCCTGCACTGGGAAAGAAAAATGGAAGGAAGTGGCAGAACAGAGCTGGGATTCCTTGGCTGCAGTGGGGATCCCTTGGCCCACAGCGTTGGTGGCAGTGGCAGCCCTGGCTCAGCCCCTGTGGCCAAACAGGTCTGGTGGTTTTGAGGCAAGCAGCACCCCAGGGCTCAGCCCCATGCCCTGTGACCTGCACCGAGTGCCAGGGCTGTGTCTGTCCCTGTGCTGGGCCTGGGGAACAAAGGCTGCCCCTGGTGCTGGGGTCCTGCTGCTGCTCGTCCTTGCTCCCCTTCTGCTGCACAGGGTTTCCCTGTTTGTCCAAGGGTCTCGAGTGAGCATTGTCTCACTGCAGCTCCCCAGAGGTGGGCACGGGGGGTACTCCAGGAGCCCCCTGGGTCTGGCTGGGGACTCTCCTTGCCAGCAGGGTGCTGCCTGCCCCAGTCCTGGGATGTCCCCTGAGCTCAGTGCCTCAAACCCCTCCTGTGTCTTGTCTCTGCAGGGGACGTGCTCTTCCAGATGGCAGAGGTGCACAGGCAGATCCAGAACCAGCTGGAGGAGATGGTGAGTGCCCAGCCCAGCATGCCGGGGTCTCTGTCGGTGCAAATGCTTTTCCATGCCTTGTCCAGATGACACCAGCCCCTCTGACATGGATTTGCTGAGCTCCAAAGGGTCTGCATTGCTTGGGCATCCTCTTCTGCCCTGCTGGGCCCTCTCTGAGTCTGTCCCTTGCTGCTCTCAGCCTGTGCAGCCCTGCTCCGGTGCCATCCCTGGTGCCATCTGCTGCTCCCCAGGCAGGCTCTGCCAGCCCTCCACAAGCACCGTGTGTTTTCTTTCTCCCTGCAGCTCAAGTCCTTCCACAACGAGCTCCTGACGCAGCTGGAGCAGAAGGTGGAGCTGGACTCCCGGTACCTGAGTGTGAGTTATGTGTGTGTGAGTCTGGCACAACCCTGGGCTCGGGTGTCCCTGGGTGTCCCCCATCACCTGCTCCCTGCTCGGGGACGTTGTGTCTCGCCACAGCTCCTGCCCCTGGTTACAGACGGGTCCCCGCTGTCACACACGTCAGCACGCACAGGACAGCGTTGTCCCCTGTTTGCTCTCTGGGCCTTGGGGATCCCCCTTTTCCAGGGGCTCTGCTTGTTTCTGTCACCCCTTGGCAGCAGGAGCTGTGGCCAAGGCTCAGAACTTTCTCCTGTCGCATCCAGGCTGCGCTGAAGAAATACCAGACGGAGCAGAGGAGCAAGGGGGACTCCCTCGACAAGTGCCAGGCAGAGCTGAAGAAACTTCGCAAGAAGAGCCAGGGCAGCAAGAACCCGCAGAAGTACTCGGACAAGGAGCTGCAGGTAGGAGCCCGAGCAGCGGGTGGGGGGACACGCGTGGGTGTTCGGTGCTGCCTGTGGGGGCGGCCGGGCTGTGGCAAACACCTGGATAAGGATTTGCTGCTCTCTTTAGAGGAAGGAGCGCAGCAGCTTTCGGGGTGCTGGTGGGCTGTGGATGGCAGGGGGTGGCAGCCAGCGGTGGGAACGGGCTGGTCCTGTGGCCACACTGCAGAGTGGGGCTGGAGCTGCCCACTCTGACCCTGCTCCATCCACCGCTCCCGCTGCTTTTCCCCTTCGCCTTTATGAATGACCCCAGCGGATCATTAATTCCTGCCGTGCCTGATCCACCGTCCCCGGGAGGGTGTTTTCTTGTGTTTTCCATGCCTGTGCCCCTTCCCCCGCCCGCGGGGGCGGCGCTGGGGGCGGCTGCGGTGAATCACCGCGGTGTGATGCGTGTAGGCACCGTGCTGGGGGCCGGGGTCCCTCCGGGGGCTGCGCTGGGGGCGTGAGCACGGCGGGGAGTCAGAGCTCCCCACAAAGGGGGAGGCGGGGTGGGGTCTCACTGAGGAGCATCCAGGGCACGTCCTGGCAGCGCTGAGGGGATGTGGCACTCGGGTCCCCGATGGATCCGCAGCAGGAGTTTGTGTCCTCTGCACTTGGCAGACTTCACTTTGAGCTTTGCCCCGAGCGTGGCTGATCCAGGCAGACTCTCAGGGGTAATTGATGCACCAACATGCCCTGGCTGACAGTCGAGTGCTGCTGCCACGGAACAATGGAGGCACAAGTGGTGCTTGGAAAGGGGAAGATGAATTCATGAAGCCAGGAATTAGTCTTGTCTCCAGGGCAGGGGGGGTGTGTGTTGTTTCTTCACACGTCAGAGATCTGTGTCTGCTGAAGGAGATCTGGACACTGGTGGCACTTCGCTCGTGGGGGTGAATTTAATGGCATTTAGCGGCATTTAGTCTCCAGCAGAGAGTTACAGTGAGGTCTGTGCTGGGGAAGTGACATCCTTAATTGCACTGAAATTTGGGAAATGGTGCTGTGGATCAGAGCAAGCACTGAAGGAGAGGAATGCAGCCACTGTCATCCACCGTGGCTCGGCCTGTGGGTCCCGCGTGGAGCTGGGGCTCTGGGAGGTGCCGAGGCGGCACGGCCGGAGCGGGGCTGGGAGGTGCCAGCACACACTCCTCCGTGTCCAGCCCGCTGTGGCGAGGGCTCTGCTGTGTTCTCCAGAGCTGAGCAGCTGAAATCACTTCTGAGCGTGGCGTCTCCACAAGTCCTAGCTTTGAAATTCCTGCTGAGCGAGAAAAGCCCCGTCAGGCCCCGAGCCCAGCGTGGGGGGACACGGGGATCAAACCTCTGTTCCCCCCACCTGCAAGAGCTGCTGACAGGGACAACGGAAGGGAATCGCTGCCAGAGCCAGCCCTGTCCTACCAAACCCCGGGGCAGGGATCCCCATCCCACACCGAGCGGGAGGAGGAGGGAAGCCGTGGGGCAGCCTTGTTAGCACAGCTCTCCGGGCAGGGAAGCAGGATCAGACGCTATTCCCTTTAATCTTTCAGCAGTAAGTATTTAGGAAGTGCTTATCTCCGAAAAAGCCTTATGATGGCTTTTGAGCTTACAGAGCTATGAGACCCTTCCAACTCAGAATATGCTGTGACTCCGTGGCTGCTCTGCTGCACTCGGCGGGGGTTTGCTGTGCCTTAGATCTAAATACAAAGTTAAAATTGCTGAATGCAGCCCAGAGGGCAGTTCCCCTCTCTGCTGACTGCAAAGCTGGTGTTTCCTCAGCAGAAAAAGAGTGTTTGGGGCCACCCCCAACGCTGCTTTTACTTCTGCCTGGGCACTGGCGAGTGGGGGGATTGCAGCAAGTGGGGTCTAGCCTGGAAGTGTGTGGGTGTTGGTGCTGGCCTGAGGAGAGAGCCTTGTCTGGGGCTTTGAGGGGCTGGAACTGGACTTTGAGGAGCTGAAACTGGGTTTTGGGAAGCTGAAACTGGGCTTTGAGGAGCTGAAACCAGGTTTGAGTGGATCAGGAGCATCTACAGAGCTTTGTGGGACTTTGCTTTTCTCAGCCTGGTTAAAGCAGAGAGCCTGGTTTGCTGAGCTGGCCCAAAGCCACCCCTGTGGCCACTTGCCAAACCCCTGGTGGTCTCCTCAGAGCTGCTCAAGCACCTGGGGATGGTTTTGGGATGCTGACGGCTGCACCAGGCTGGTGCCTGGGGACCACAGACCCATCAGCCAGGGCTGGCTGGAGTCTCCTAATGGGCTGTGGCTGGTTCCTTCTCTCCCTGTGGGAGAAGCTGCTGTTGGTGGAAGTGTCACCTCCTCCAAGGCAGCAATAACATCTTGCTCTTCTGAAGGCTCATCCCCGTGAAGCTGCTGGAGCAGCCGCCAGCCGGGAGTCTGATGCTCTGTCATCATCTTCATATTTAATGCTCCGGGAAGCAGAGCTGCTCCTTTCTGCCTCTTCACCACTTGTGGAGTGACCACATCTTGTCATCACCTGCCAGTGAGATGGGTGGGTGAGACGTGGCAGCAGCAGGGCTGTCCTGCAGGGACCTCCAGGTTTATGTAACATTTGTCAAAGTGAGAGCGGGTTTGGGGCCATCCAGGCTCTGGTTTTGGCAGAGGACAGCCCTTGTCTGGGCAAGGGCACCAGCGTGGCTGTGTCTCCACACTCTGCTAAATCAATCAGAGAGCCCAGCGCAGCAGGCAAACATCTCACCTGTTTAATTCAGATGTTCCCCCTTTACAGAGCAGAAATAAATACTGGAGTTCAGCAGGGACTGCACACAGCAGTGGCTGGGGAGCAGCAGCTTTGGAGCAGGGGGTTGAGGAGGTGTGATGCTCACAGACTCTTGCAGGAGGCTTCTCCTGAGCTGCATCAGCCCCTCATTGCATGGAGAGAGCTGGTCCAGGTGTGTCTGCAAGTCCCACATCGCCTGGCCACAGTCTCGTGCTGGTTTTATGGAGTTTCCCAGACAAGGACGAGTGTTGCAGCATTAAGTGGCTGAGGAGTTAAAACACCTCGTGGTTTGCAGCCCAGAGGACTCATGTAGCTCTAAACCATCAGCTCCAAGTGCCATCAGTGATTTCCCAGCATCCAAGCCCTGTCTGTCCTGGTCAGGAGCAATACTGTGGGTGGGGGTTGTTGCTGCTGAATGTCACATTAAGCCAGGCTTTTTTCCTTATGGATCAGTCCCAAGCTGCTGTTCCACACGAGGAGTGAGGGCTGAGAGCCGCCTGCCTCACACAGTTCATCTTCCTCGTGGAGTGACTGAGATGGGGCTTGACCTGTGCTGAAAACCGGGAGAACAAACCAATTCCATTCACTTCACATCTCTGATGAAGAAGAATGAAAACAATATTAAGATTAAACAATCACCAAGGAAGCTCAAGTGCTGTAATTTCATTAAAGGCTGGTTGTGATCAGGCCATGAAATCAAGGTCATGATGGGTTTGGGACCTGGATTGAATCAGCAGCTCAGCAATGAAGTTATGTTGGTTCAAAGTATTTATCAAATCATATTAGCACTGTGAGCAATTGGATTTCTGCATCGCGCTGAGACAAAACTGGCTGTAATTCAGCCTAAACAGCACTGCTGGGGCTGGGTGTCTGCCCTGAAAGGCTGTGCCTGACCCAGGTGACAGTGGGTGACCCTGGGTGGGCAGTGGGGACCGAGCTCAGCCTCTGCCCACACCTACCCTGGCTCCCATGGGAATGTTTTAAGCATTAAATACCACTGTGCCAAATAACCTGGGGGGTTTTATAAACTTTTGTCATTGAAACCTCATTTGGATATTCCCATCAGGAGAAATAATTTTAGGTGTAGGTCAGGAAGCTCCAAATGAGACGGAGTTTGCTCAAACCAGGTTACAAGGTTTATGTGAAAGTCAAACAGGGAAGGACTCAAAGCTCAGCAGCTCCAGGTGACTCTCTCCAGGTTTGGCTGGGATTTAGGCTGAGGGAGGATGTGTGCCCAAACCCAGCGAGAGAAGAAATGCCCCTTCCAGTATCTAAAGGGGCTCCAAGAGAGCTGGAGAGGGACTTTGGACGAGGCCTGGAGTGACAGGACAGGGTGGAATGGCTTCCCACTGCCAGAGGGCAGGAATAGATGGGATATTGGGAAGGAATTCTTCCCTGCGAGGCAGGTGAGGCCCTGGCACAGGGTGCCCAGAGATGCCGTGGCTGCCCCATCCCTGGAAATGTTCCCTGGAAGTGCCTGTGCAGCTCAGGGCTGTGTCATGAGCGTTTGGTACCAAACCTGTGCACTGAGCTGCTGATCCGGGGTGTTCCCATAGTGGGGAAATGTTTTAGGCAGGAGAAGGTGAAGCGCCTGCAGAGCCAGTGCTCCCCTGCTGCTTTGCTCTCTGAATTTTATGTAACATCACATGTGAGTGTGGCTGGGGCCGGGCCGGAGCAGGGCAGGGCTGTGGCTGCTGCAGATGTGACCATAACGAGGGGAGACAGCCCTTCCCGGGGGAGGAAGGCAGCCCGGCGTCCCTGGAGCGCGCTGGCTCTTGGGGTTGGCTCCCCAGGATCCGCTCTGCGTTTGCCATCACCTTGGATAACCATCAGCAGCCGTGTCCCAGCATCCCCACGGAGCCTTGGCTGCAGCCAAGCAGGGGAGGCTGGTGGGCAGCGCATCAGGGGCCAGGGCCTTCCCTTCTCCTGGCTGGGGATGCTGGTGTTGTGCAGGGCAGGGGGGGTTGTCCCCTCCCTGGGAAAGGTGCGGGGCTCTGCTGTGCCTGTGTGGTTCCGGGGGGCTCCTGTGGCTTTGCAGGGTCCGTGTCCCGGCAGAAGGCAGGGAAATGTGTTTGGGCTCCCGTGGTGACCAGTGGTGGCCGTTCCTTGCTGTGGGGCTGGTGCTTTGTTTGCCGTACTACAGGAGAGGTTGTGTCAGGGCTCGTGCCGAGCTCTGCTCTCCTTCCCGGCTGTGGAAGAGCCTCTGATATTCCCAGGCTCAGATCCAGCATTGCTGTGCCTGGCTGGACACACCAACCAACCTCCCTCCCTCTGTGACACACTTGGGTCGTGTGTGGGGGCTGCAGGAGCCAGGAGGGGACAGTGCCTCCCCCGAGGCTGCTCCAGGGCCTGCCAGCTGCCTCGCAAGGAGCAATTTCAGGGAATGAGGAAAAGCTGTCAGGGCTGAGGATCCCTGGCTGCTTGTTCTGCTCATTTTGCCTCTGTGCTGTGGTGGGGTTTCAGCAGCTTTGCCTTGAGTCTGTACCCCGGCTCAGACGCTCTTTCCCCTGCTGATCAGCCTAACTTCTTTTTTATTTTATCCCATTACTTTCTAGCTATTCTCCCTCGTGGTTCCCTAAACAAATCCTCCCTTCTCTCCGTGTTTACTCCTTCCAGGTATTTCAGCCTGCTGCATTGATCCAGCACAGTCCTCTCTCTTCCCTGACCTTTCCTTTGTCTTTTCCCACTGCTCTGTGCCGCTGGTCCTGACCAATCCGTCCTTGGGATGGGAGCTGGAGCTGGCGTGGTGGCACAGCCCCTGCCTGCTCTGCATCCCTCCCACTGCTGGATAGAAGGTGCCTGCCACGTGCTCCCCTTGGCTTTCTGGTCCCAAAACTCACGGCTGTGGTGTGCTGGTGACCCCAAGGCAGCTCCTCTTGTCCCTGGGGCTGGTCCTTTGCTCAGCCTGGTCAGTGCCAAACACACTAAGAAGGATCTGTAGTGCTGATTTCTGTGGTGGAGCTCAGCATTGCCCTTAGCTTGTGTTCCTGTGTTTGCACGTTCCTGGCTGGGAGGGAAGGTCTGAACTGATTTCCCAGCGAGGCTGCGCTTATCAAAGGCTCGGCTGGAGCTCGGTGCTGCTCCACCTGCGCTGACAGCAGCGTGTGCTCCGCACAACTCGGGGCTTGGCATTTCTCAGCCGCTCTTTGATCTCCACCCCGCCGAGCTGTCGCTGTGGCGCTGGGGAGGCGGCAGGGCTGTGTGCCCCGGCTTTCTGTGCGGGACGGCAGCGGCCGCTCCAGCTGGGGCTTGGCAGCAGCCCCGTTCCCTTTTCACTGCCCGTGTCCCTGACCCTCCGGCTGAGCCGCGGCGCTGACTCGGTTCGGCTTTGCAGCGGGGACTGCCCGGCTCCGGGGGTCCCTGGCTGAGCCCCCGCGGCCGGGGTGCCCCGGGAGCGGGCAGGAGCCCCGGCCCCGCGGCAGCATCGTGTGCCAGAGCCGCTGCCCGGCGCCGCCACGTGCTGACACTGCTAATTAGGTCAGCGGCTCCCGGTGAATTGGAAGTGGCTGCGGGAGGCGGGGGGGGCGGCACGGGGGAGTTATTTGAGGCCTCTCCAACCTAGAAACCCAGAAAAGATTTTCTGGAGCTGTTGGGTGGCTCTGGTGTGTGCTCTGGCTCTGGGCACGACCACCGTGCTGGCTGCCTCCCTGCCTGCTCAGGTCACAAATGGGTTTTTTTTTTTTTTTCTCCTTCAAACTGGGAATTTTATTTAGACGATTCTTAAAATGTGAAGTTGAAGCTGACAACCTCAATCAAGGTCCCAATTTACAATGCTGTGCTTGAGCGGTTCATGCTTGTCAGTGGGGTCTTGGGGAGGCTGCTGAGCCCGAGCACACGGAGCCCGGCAGGGAGGCACCTTCCCCCAGCCCTTACGAGGGATCAGGTCATGCCAAGCTGAGAAGGGTGTTTGGCTGTGGTTCAGAGTGTGGGGTGGCTGAGATTTCCCCCATTCCTGGGGACCTGGGACCTGAGCAGCAGCCCTGAGGTCCTGGTGGGCACCTGGCTGCAGGTGAAGCCTCACGCCTGGGTAAGACAGAGCTTCCTTCTCCTTGGAGTGCAGTCCCGAGATCTTACACTGTGCTTTGTGTGTTACTTTTCCCCCGTGCATCTGGCATATTTAACAGGCTTTTTATTTAAATTTGCCTTTCTGGGCGTTATCCGAAAGCCCACTGTCATTCTGAACAAACCCAAACTGAAAGCCACCTCGTGAACAAGGAGTGTCGCTCGCCATTTTGTGATGGAATAACGTGTAAAATCAAGGCTCTGGGTAAATCAATGGCACACGGAGCATATTTACATAAAGTATATAAAGCTCTGAGTACTAAGTTTAGAGCGTGGGCTCTGCGCTCGCGGAGCGGCATGTTCCGACTGGCTGAGACATGCCTTTCCTCAGCACAGGAATTAGCAGGAGCCTTGCAAAACCAGCCTGAGAACAGGGATGTAAATAAGGCTTGTACCTGCGTATTTAAATCCTGGTGAAAGCCGGAGCTCTCACGTTGCTACGATCAGGGTTTCTCCCTGTGTTGTGGTGTGTCTGGGCTGGAGCCGTGCCCGCCCGCCGTGCCGGGGCACGGCACTGCCTGACCCAGGGATGCTGATCCTGCAGGGAATCGCGGCGGGATGGGCCTCGTGCTACTGAACCAAATTAGCTGGAGCTGAGCTCTTTTCGCTCCTCACCTTCTCGTTCTTGATGGCCCAGTTAGTAAATTAAGCAGGATGAGTTTTGGGGATCGGGGTCTGTGTGTGCTCCTGTGCTCCTGCTATTTCAGGTGCTGTCAGGGTTGCGTTTTCCTTCCAGAAATGGGCTCTGCAGGAGGGGGAGCACTGTCCTGCCCCTTCCCCTGGGTTAGAATCTTGTGGAGCTGTGTGAGCAGCGGGGCTCGGTCCCTCGTGGGCATAGCAGGGCTGTGCTGGAGGGGCCGGGGGCTCTCCAGGCTGGCACTGGGACATCCATCCCCCAGCTCCCGTCACCGCTGCCGGGCTGGTGCCTCTGGGCTCTGTCCCTGTGCTGTTCCCAGGCTAATAATACCCGGGAGGAGGCGGCGTGCTGCATCCCGAGCCCACGGCAGGAGCGGTGCCTTCCTGAGCGCATCCTCCTCCGGCCGCCTGCATCACTCCTCCAGGGGCTTTGTGTGCCCGGGCTGCTGCCACCTCTTCCTGTGCCGTGCTGACCCCAGCCCGGCTGCTGCCCAGCTTTCCAAGTGCCGTGCCCTCTATCTTTGCTTCAGCGTGATGCCAAAACCTCCATCACTTCCACTTCTGTGCCCAGTGGCATCAGCTCAGTTCCCTTCGCTTATTTCTCTCCCTGACCACAGGCATTTGCACTGGATTTTCTCATTCTGGAAGAAAAAATTCTCCTTGAGACAGGGTTGTTGGTTGCAAACTGGGTTTTTAATCCATTTCTCACTGACCCCCTTTCCCTCACCCAGGTTGGTGCGTGTGGGGAGACCCAAAACCTGCTGGCTCCGGCACGAGCCCTGCACAGGGTTTGCTGTCAGGGGGTGCTCAGAGCAGAGCGGGAGCCCCAAAATAATCCCCCTTTGAAGTCTGGGATGTCACTGAATCTTGCTGCTTTTGTTGGTTTGCTCCATTTTATGTGTCTGCTAATAAATATTGTAGCATGCTAAAAATAACTGATAACTGTGAAGAAGCAGCAAAGCTGCTTTGGGCCCTGAATTTCCAGTTTAATTCCCATCTCAGAGAAGCTTGGGCTGCTTGAAGCAGGTCCAGCCCTGCCTGGGCTGGGGGTGTTGTGGCTTTCCAGCGTTGCAGTGCCACTGTCCTAGGGAAGAGATGGTGGCAAGGAGGTGTCACAGTGCAGGACATCGATGGGTGAGAGATGCTGCTCTCAGAGCTGCTCTCCTGGTGCCACATCGCAGGTGGAAGCTGGGAGCATCCAAAGGGACGAAGGGAGGCAGAAGTGGCCGGGTCAGGGAGCTGAGGGCACCTCGTGTGTTCTGTGTTCAGGGATGCTGGGGCTGCCCTGTGGTCCCGGGAGTCCCCTGTGCCACCTTTCCATCACACAGGGCGAAGCAGCCGGGTTCCCCCAGCAAAGCCCGGGTGCTGCTGCTGTGCCAGGTGTGGTGCTGGCAGAGCCCAGCGTGGCACAGCCGTGCTGGCACCCGTCACGGGAGAGCAGGAGCCGGCGGAGGAGCCTCCGGCTGCTGGCACTGGCAGGGCCACAGTGTCTGCCAGTCCAGGGTGTGGCACCAGGGAACAGCCAGGGGGTCCTGTGCCAGTGTGTGGCACTGCCCTGGCAGCGTCCCTGTGTCCCCGAGTGGTAAATATGGGCCAAAGGCACTGCCGGTAGTTTTGGAGGCGCTGGTGGCTGTGTTGGAGGGCTCCACGTGCCATCCCGCTGCAGCCCCCGCTTCCCGGCAGCGGGCAGGGATCGGCACAGCCCGGGCAGCAGGGGAGGTGTCGGAGGCGTTCAGCCTGGGCCGGGAGGCGCTGGTTTATGCGCTGGCAGGGACGAGCCGGGGGCTGCGGGGGCCGCTGCCAGTCCCGGGCCATCGGGGCAGCCCCCGGCCCCCGCCAGCGCCTCCGAGCCCGGGGGGTGAGCGGGCGGCCGCTGGGTACAGCTCGTCCCGTGCAGCCCACGGGCTGAGTCAGCGCCTCTGCGTGGGGGGCTCCGATGAGTAAGGGCGGGCTGGGGGGGCTGAGCAGGCGCACGTGTGTGTCCCGTGCCGGGGTCCCCGCCTGCGCCCTGCCCCGCGCTCGGTGGGCAGCGGTGCCGGCAGCCCCCTCCCTGCTCCTCTCCCTGTTCCAGTACATCGAAGCCATCAGCAACAAGCAAGGGGAGCTGGAAAACTACGTCTCCGATGGCTACAAGACGGCTCTGACGGAAGAGAGGAGACGGTTCTGCTTCCTGGTGGAGAAACAGTGCGCGGTGGCCAAGAGCGCCATCACCTACCACGCCAAGGTGAGTCGGACCCTCTGGAGCCGGCCCTGGCTGCCCCATCACTGGGTGGGTGCTCCCGGCTCAAGCTGCATCCCATAGAACAGACTGATATCCCAAAAGCCACAGCTGGTGCAGCCCCTGCAGCTCGGGGGACTGAGGGGGTGATGGCCCAGCAGGTGACCCCGGGGAAGATGCCCCAGCAGGAGCAGCTGCTCCAAATCCCTCCTGCCCATGGCTGCCCACATCTCCTGGGCCAGGGCTGGAGCTGCCCCTGCCCGCTTGGGGACGGCAGCACTCGCATCGGTCTGGAGCAGAACCCATCCAGACGAGGGCTGGGAGCGCCGGTGCTGCTCCCGCAGCCTCGTGCTCCCGTTCTGGTTGTTCCCCACCACCGCCCTCCGTGGCTCACAGCAGCCATCTGTCACCGCCGCACTTGGCACTGGAGCAGCAGAGGGAGTTGGGATTAGTCAGCTCTGTCCTGGCACATCCACAGGCTGGATCCACGCTCGGCTTGGCGAGCGTAGTGCAAGAGGGGAAAATACTCCCCAGGGCTGGCGGTCAGCAGGAGCAAACCAAAAACTTGCTGCAGCAGCACACAGAGGGGGATTTTGCAGGAGAGACTTTGCAGGTGGCTTGTCCAGAGCGTGGTGGGTGTCCTGCTAAACACTCCAGCCTGCTGCTGCCCGTGGCTCCTGCAGGATGCTCCACAGGATCATGAGGCTGGACCCACTGGCTGATGTTGGGGAAATGTGCAGGGACTTTGAAATTGGATTTGGAGGGGTTTTGGTATGCGGGACCACGTTTTGTCTCCAGATGAGGCAGAGCAGAGACATCGGGTCACCCTTTGCTGTGCTGGGGAGTGACCTCGGGGGGGTTGGGACATCTTCCCTCTCTGAGTCACACAGCAGGATGCTTGTACACTTGGGGTGAACAAGGACAAGTTTGGGTCCATCTGTTTCCCCCTTGGAGCATGGCAGCAGGTGGCTGCCAGTCCTGCAGGCAGGGAATAGTGGGGCTGGGATGCAGCACAGGAGGCTGTTGGGGCTGAGCACTCAAAAGAAGCAGCTCATCCCTTGGGATGTGGGGACAGCCTGGAGCACGGCTGTGCCCTGCCAAGCTTTTGGGCAGGTTTTATTTCCCTGCTCCACATGGAGCCCCGCTCCCTGCCGAGCTCCCAGCAGCCTGGAGATGCTGCACACAGGAAATCTTGCAACAAGATGGGGAGATGGATTACCTTTTCCTTCCCTCCTCCCCATTTTTCATGACACCTTCCTGGCTCTGCTGCCGTCAGATCCTGAAGCAGGATGTCCCTGTGTGTTATCTTGCCCGTGCCATGCACAGATCAATCCCAGATCAGCTCAGCCCTGGATCCATGTGGTGCTGCCCAGGGAGGGGGGCAGAGCACCTGCACCCCTGTGCCCTCATGCCTCATTTTCCTCTTGCAGGGGAAGGAGATGCTGACGCAGAAGCTGCCGCTGTGGCAGCAATCCTGCTCGGATCCCAACAAGATCCCGGACCGCGCCATACAGCTGATGCAGCAGATGGCTGCCAGCAGCAATGGCACCATTATGCCCAGCCCTCTGTCCACATCCAAGTCCAACCTCATCATCTCTGACCCCATCCCTGGTGCCAAACCTCTCCCTGTCCCCCCGGAGCTGGCACCTTTTGTAGGAGTAAGTATCTCTGTGGTGGAAGCTGTCCTGCCCTTCTGAGCAAAGCCGGAGGGACGAGCCCGGGCCGGTGTCACCGCTGTCCTCGGCAAGTTGCCCTTGGATGGACTGTCACTGATGGCAGGGATGGGCAGCTCCGTGCTGTGCCATCCTGGGATGTGGGGATGGGCAGCCTGTCCCACCCCATCCCACCAGAGTCGCTGAGCTCTGGCAGAGCAGGGGCTCCCAGGGGCTGTTTGGGGAGCCCACAAGCTGGACTCACCTGTCCAGGCTGGCCCCTGAACTGTGGGACTGAACCCAGGTACCCCAGTAAGTGCGGGAGAAAGGCCTGGAGTGACCCATGGGATGAAGGACCCTTCAGAAGAGAGTGTCCCCCTGATGTGGGGGCACGAGCTGAGCAGTAGAGCTAAGCAGGGGAGCTCAGAGCAGTAAAATACCATAGAGGTGACCCTACTGCTCCACCCAGGGTGGTTTGGTTTGGGTGGGAACTAAACCCGACAGGATGAAGCTCCAATCTGCCTCTCTGCCTGGAGCTGTGTCCCACTGGGGAGCTGCAGTGGGATGCCCCTGGAGCTGCAGTGGGATGCCCTAATGACACCACTCCCATGTCCCCCTCCCCTCCTCTCTCTGTAGCGCATGTCGGCGCAGGAGGCCATGCCAGTGATGAACGGAGTCTCAGGCTCTGACAGCGACGGGTACAACCACTGGTCTGAGATGAAGCCAGCACAGCCCAAATCTTTATCTCCTCCCCAGCCTCAGAAGCAGCTGAGTGACTCTTACTCCAATACACTCCCAGTTCGCAAAAACGTGCCAGCGAAAAACAGCTACGCCTCAGGTGAGGCCCCGGCCTCGCTGCCGGGGGCCCTGGAGCCAGCTCTGCTCCAGGGGACCGGAGGGGGATGGTCACTGGGGGTGCTGGTGGGAAGGGGACAGTGACCGACAGCATCCCTTCAGTGTCAAGTGCTGCTCATGCCTCTTGACCTGGGCATTAGGAAATGCTGGAGCTGGGCTCTGCCCTGGGGTTTCACAGGATTTCAGGAGGAAAATCTTGTGGAATCTGGCACAGGGAACCTGCTCCCTTTGCCGTGGCTGGTGGGTGATGCCAAAGTCTGATCCTGCTTGTTCAGGGGGAAGGTGTGAGTCACACTGAAGGTTTTAGTGTGACCTGGGCTGAAATAAGGAGGGGTGGGGGCCTGTCCTGTGCCTGAGGAGGGTCCTGGGGTCAAGGACTTGGGGCACCCACTGGTCTCTGTTCCCCCAGCTGAAAACAAGACACTGCCACGCTCCAGCTCCATGGCTGCCGGGCTCGAGAGGAACGGCCGGACGAGGGTGCAGGCAATTTTCTCGCACGCTGCTGGGGATAACAGCACCCTCCTGAGCTTCAAGGAGGGCGACCTCATCACGCTGCTGGTGCCCGAGGCCCGGGACGGCTGGCACTACGGAGAGAGCGAGAAAACCAAAATGTGAGTGTGCTGGGTGTCCTCGGGAGCAGCCTCGTCTGGATCCTCTGTGGACAAACCTGGGTTTGGCTTCATCGCCACCTTTGCCTTTCAGGAGGGGCTGGTTTCCTTTCTCCTACACACGGGTCCTTGACAACGATGGCAGCGAGCGGGTCCACACCAGGTAGGAGCATTGTGCTGGGTGATGGGGAGTCTGTGTGCTTGGGATGGGAATTAGGAATTCTTGTTAGGAATAACAGCACGGGGGGTGGTTGCTGATTCTGGCTGGCTTTTGCCATGAGTGGATGGGTGGCGTGGGGGTCTCCGCATGGAGCTGATGCCTCTGCTCTGGGCCCCGCAGCCTGCAGCAAGGGAAGAGCAGCAGCACCGGCAACCTCCTGGACAAGGACGACATCTCCATCCCGCCGCCGGACTATGGCATGGCCTCCCAGGCCTTCCCGGCACAGGGCGGCAACACCTTCAAGCAGCGGCCGTACAGCGTGGCCGTGCCCGCCTTCTCCCAGGTGAGCTTCTCCCGCCGGCTTCTCCCACGCCAGGGGGACGTTTTAGTAATGGGGGATGCCAGAGCAAATCCCCGGGCACAGTCCCTGCTGCGGTGGCTGGGATGGGATGAGTGGGAGCTCTCCCGTGCTGCGGATATGTGGGGGTGCCGAGGGCGGCTCTCCAACCTCTGTTCGTTGTTTTAGGACTACCTAATGCCCTATGGGTGTGCAATTAAAGACTATTCCAGTGGCCTCTGCCAAGCACCCTCCGCTCACTACAAGCCTTACACTAGGTCGACAGCTGTAAGTCCGACGCTTGCAATGTTTCCCTTGGGATTTATGGAAATTTGGCTGTTTTGTGCCTGGTGACCACGTGCCTTACCTGGGCCCTGCTCCTGCCAAGCACCTGTCCTGGGTTGAAGGGATGCAGGGAGCCAATGGATGGGGAGGAACAGGCAAGGCACGGGGGGCAGTGGCACAAAATGGCCCCGTAAACCCCCAAAGGACAACACTTGCCGACTCCATGGGAGTCTCCCACCAGAAACAGGCTGCTCACAGGCAGCTGGAAGTGTTTTCTCTGGCACGTGCCAATTCAAGCCGGTGACAGTCCCGTGGGGACACTGGGGCAGATCCTGGACAGGATTCCAGAGTGTCCAAAGCAAGCCTAGGGCTTCTTGGATAACAAGCCAGGGAGGATGCACAAGCAGATGGGATCAGCCTAACCCAGGAGCTCTCCCCACCAGAATGAGCTCAGTGGGGTGAGCCACATTGGCATCACATGCTGGCAGATGGGGAGAGGATAAGGAGGGAGAGAGACGGCCAGTCAGCACTGACCCTTCGACAGGGCTCGTCAGCTGGGATCTGTCCTCTATGCAGGGAGTGGGGTGGAAGCACAGCCCCACTTCTTGCTGTTTTGCTGGGGTTTTCCAGCAGGATTTGCTGCTGGGGTTGGTATTTTGTGACTGGGAGCATTCCTGGGAAGGTGGGAATGTGGGTCTCTGATCCCTGGTGCATGGCCAGCTCCAAGGCCGGAGACTCCCCCTCTTTCCTGGAGTGGTCCCATGTTTGTCATGGAGAGCAGAGCTGCTCCAGTCGTATCCCAGGGCAGGCCCTTGCTCAAGGAGGGATGTCCTTGAGGGATGTTCTCCGGGCCTGGTCCCCGCCTGCCCCTCGGTCCCTCCCTGCAAAGCCTGCTCAGCACCGGCTAAAGGAGAAAATGGTCCAAAACCCTGTGGGTTTCTGGTGGGAGTGAATACAGACAACCCCTCTTTCCACAGAACATTTCACTGGTGTCTCAGTTGTGCAGTCCCTTTCAAACAGTCTCAGCATCTCTGCAGCAGCCAGAGCTCTGTTCCACGGAGGGGCTGGGCAGGGCAGAGCAGGGCTCTCCCAGCTGTCGCTTTTCCATGTCTGGCCAGATAAATTCTACAGAGTGGTGAACTTCACTCCCTGCTGTCTGAATCCCACTCCAATCATCTCCATATCTCCCTTTCCTCTCCAAATGCATCAGCTCTTGGCCCTGGGTCCTGATGCACTTTGGTTTGTTCATGTGACCCTCCGGTGGCACCTGAGCAGGCACAGCCCACACGTGCCTCACTGTGCTTCCTCCCCTCCTCTCCACAGGGTCTTGACGACTACGGGACGAGGTCTGTCAGCAGGTAAGATGTCACCTTCCTGTCACATTCCCTGCGAACTGTTGGTGTTGGCTGTGGGCGAAGCCGTGGGGCTGTGTCCCCACAGGGGTCCCTGCACGGGCTCCCCGGGGACTGGCAGTGACTGGGATGGGGCCAGGTCACACCTGTGAGAGTGGGGGGACCCCCAGGGAGGGCAGGTCCCAGGGCCAGCCCTGGTGTCCCCAACCTCGTGCTCCTCCAGAGAGTCGCATCTCCCGACCTCCTCCGGGCTCACGCCTGGATGGTGAAGCCACGGAGAGCCCACTCTCCAGGGTCTGTCCCCGGCACCTTCTCCATCCCCTCTGCCTCGGAGCTGCCCCGTCTCGCTCTTGGGGCTAAGCTCAAGCCCGTGGCTGGGTGGAGCTTGCCGCCCATCCGTGGTGGGTCCCGCGGTGCCGTGAGGGGAGCTGGGCTCCCAGCTCGGTGCTGCCCGCGGCCACTCTGGCATCTCTGTGCTTTGTTCCGCAGCGGCAGTGGCAGTTTGGTATCAACGGTGTGAGGACACCTGGGCTCGCGGCGGCCCCTTGCTGCTTGGAAGAGCTTTCTGCTTCTTTCCCCCCTTTTTTTTCCTTCCCTTTCGTTTCTCTTTCTCTACTTCTTTTGGATTTGAAACTCTTGTGATCTTCAAGGAAACCATGGTGCTTCTCACCCCTCCCTGGTGTTCACAGTGCCCTTGTTTCTGAAGCCTTTTTGGAGCAGAAACTGCTGCCAGGTCTGTGCTCACAGCCCAGGTGCAGTTGTCACTTAGTGGGACCCGGTGTTTGTCCTCCCGTGTGATGTTAGCGATGCACTGTCCCCCCCGGGGCCGAGCCGGCCGCCCCGCACGAGCCTGGACCAAACTCCCAGACTGGATCACATATGCATGGCCTCTGGTGTCCGTACTGTTATGAGCATCCGGGATGCCCGCGCCCGGGATGCCGTTCCCAGAGGGGGGGCAGCGTCCCCGCGCCTCCCCCTCAGCCCGATCCGCTTCCATCCCACTGCGGTGGCTTTGGGAGAAGCGGATGGCACAGAGCTCCCGCCCCGGGGAAAGGGCTGCTTCTGGGTTGGGGTCCCGCCGGCCGTGGGAACCCCCCCGGAAGGGTTACTCCTGGTTGTTTTATAAATATATATATATTTTTTGTAGCAAGGTATTGTTACCTCACGTTAGGGCTGGGGCTCCGAGGACATGCTCGCATCCCCAAACCGGGCTTGAGCGAGGCAGCCCCGGCGCTGTGCCCCCGTGGGGGGCTCGGCAGTGCCCGGGGGGCTCCCACCCCACACTGAGGGTCCCGCTCCCGCACTAGCCCGGCCATAGCCCTCCCAGTGCCCGTGGCCGTCTCCACTGCAAAGCTGTTCACGCTTTTTTCTGATGTGATTTTTAAGACCTCTGACATTGCCTGTTTACTGGGACATTGCTGGCAATAGACCCCCCCCGGACCAGTTTTTGGGTTATCTCCTCGCCTACGGGCACACTGTTCTGAGCCCCTCCTGCATCGATGTCCGAATTTTGCTAAGGATTTTTAACCCAGGATATTTCACGATGAATGACTGAATGTAGAGGGGGAAAAAAACCACAAACCCAGCCTAGCAAAGCCTGTGTGGAGATTGTAAAGTGCTGAAAAACCTTTTTTTTAAAGCCAGAGAGAATTGTGCCCTGTACTGAGTTATTGTTTGAATAAAAGTTTTATTTATTGCATTGAGCTGGGCCTCGGTGTCTTTTTCGGCTGCCGTGCCTGCGTGCTGCCCTCACCGCCTGCATCGCCCACCGCGCATTCCCAGGCCGTGTTTTTGTTCCCTGCTCCATCCCTGGGGACGCCGGGTGCTGCTTGTGCGCACCCAGCCCCGCCGGCGCTAAACAGCTTCGCTGAGCGGGAGCAGCGATAGCTGGTTTAGGGCCGGGTCCCCTGTCCCTGAGCATCTGAGGGGGTGATGCTGCTACTGCTCCCACATGCCAAGGCTCCGGCTGCGCTTTCCCGGCGGTGGGAAAGCGGCGATGGCCGGCACGGGGGGAAGGAAGCCGCCCCCTCCCTTCGTAGCCCCCGCCGTGCCCGGCCGCTGCACTCCCACAGCTCCCGGCTGGCCGTGCCCTTCCTTCCCCTCCTCACAGCACCAGCGACTCAATAAACACGACTTTTCCTCCTTTTTCTTCTTTTTCCTCCTGTTTCCTCTGCCCGCCGGCGCTGCGTGCGGGGTGGCCAGCGGGCTCTCGAGCCGGGTGGCCACCGGCTCGTGGCCTTAAGTCTCTCCTGAACCACGACCTTCTGTTCCCTTCAAGCGTCCCGGTGTCCTCCAACCTGCCTTCTGTTTCCCTTGCAGCCCCGATGTTGAAGTGGCCAGGTTTTGAGGTGCCCCTGCCCGTAGTTAGTAAGTGACGGTGTCGCGGGGCCGAGCCCTGGGTGCGCTGGGCAGCGGGTGACGCCGCGGGGCTGCGCGGGGACGGTGCCACCGCTCTGCTTCCCGCTGCACCCGGCCGAGCGCGTCCCCTCCCTCAGTCACAGCTTGTCCCCGTCCCGCTGGCGGGAGCTCCGAGGCTCCCCCGGCTGCCTCTGCTGCTCGGCTGCTCGCCCCGCTGCCGCGGCTGCGCTTCCCGGGATGCTGAGCTGCTCCTGCGCTTCCTCCGCTCTCCGTAACCAGCTCTTTGGTTGTAGGTGTCCGGTGTCCGTCGCTGTCCCCAGCCCCCTCCAGCGGCGCGGGGCACGTCCGCACTAACCGCAAGTTTTTTGAGCAGCTTCTTTTGTTGTAGACTCGTCCCAGGAGCCTCCTCGTCCTGGCCCCGGGGACGGGATGCAGGAGCCTCCCCAGGAGTCGAGACCCTTGCTGGCACTGCAGAGCTTGGAGAGCCCCTTCCCCGTTTCTCTTTGATCCATGAGCTGGTTTCCCCGGGGCTGCAGGCGCCATCCCAGTGGCTCTTCTCTGCCAGTACAGAAATAGTTAAATGAGCCCCGGGTGACTCATCAAAGCAACTTTTCCTCTCCCTCCAGTCCTGAGAATCTATTTTGGCATCCTGGGAGGGAAAGTGATCTAAGCATCTGCATTAATTAGGTGTGAAATTAATTACCCTATTTTTAAGCAAAAGTCATTTCTCTTTTAAGGAAAGAAAAAGTGAACGTGGAGAGGTGAGGGGTGGCAGAGAGAGGGCCTGGGGCTGACAGTGAGTGCCCGTCCCAGAGGGGTGGAGGTCCCAGCATCTTCCTTCTGCTCTGGGAGGTGGCTGGGGACATTCCAAAGCTTTTGGGGACATCCCAAAGCTGCTCGTGCACATGGTAACCATAGCACTTTACCTGAACCCACGTCGGGGGGAGCAGGGCTGTGCCCCCACAGTGGGTGACCAGCCAGCAGGCCAGTTGTGGGACCTGGTGTGGGGGGCTGTGGCCATTGCTTCCACTGGGGACAGGAGGATTCTGTGGCCCCTGGGGAGGAAGGGCTGGGGGCAGACGAGACCGAGGGGCTGCAGGGAGGACAGGGGGCTGCTTGGTGGCTCCTTGCCTGGTGCATGTTCAGACCCGATGGCCCCAGGCAGCCAGAGGGACCCCCCAGAACCGCCCACACCCCCCGGGAATTAACTCCTGCTGGGAGAGGACAGAGGGGACGACCTGGAGAGGGGTAAGGCTCCTTCTCCTGTGACCGCTCCCTGTGCCAAGGCAGTCCTTGTACCCCGTCCTGGCCAAGTGATGATGGCAGCGGGAGGGTGCTGGGGACACCCCAGGTAGGTGAAACCCGAGGTCAGCCTGTCTGGGCTCTGGGCTCTGACAAGCTCATCCAAGTGCCCTTAGTCTCCCACACTCTTCCTCTTGGATATTAACTTCTCCAGAGGCAGCACAGGGCTCTGCAGGGAGCTGCCAGCTCTGCCCGTGGCCAGGAGGTGAAGCCATAACCCCCTGCTCCCCAGAGCAGCGCGGTGCAGAGCTGGGTGATCCCGCAGTGCTCCCATCTGCGGGAACTGTTTGAGCCCAGCCTTGGGGGAGGCTGGAGCAGCCTCACCAGCCCTGGCCCTCAGTGGCATCCCCAGCTTTAGGCTGAAGGAGAGCGAGGTAGGAGAACATCCCACTGCAGCTGCGCTTGGCTCATCTCTGACCCAGCACGGCTTAGCTGGGAGAGGAGCTGAGGAGTGGGGGCAGCTCAGGGAGTGGGGGCAGCTTGGCCGGGGGGCTCCGCAAGGTGGAGCTTTTCCAGTTTAACCCCTTCCCAAATGCTGCTGGTCCTGGGGTCTTGCCAGTCGCCGCTCGCTGTGCCGGTGCCCTGTCCTCTCCAGGCCTCCACCCCCCGTTAACTCTGCCTTCCTCTTCCTCCACAGGAACCCCTTTGCCAACGTCCAGCTGAAGCCAACGGTGACGAACGACCGCTCGGCTCCACTCATCAGCTGATCCAGGAGTGCTGGCGCCCATGTGGCACTCACCACCTCCTCATCCTCCTCCTCCTCATCCTCGCCACTGCATGTCCAGCTTCCCAGGACTCCATTTTTAGGCAGAATTTATTAATCCTGCTGCTTTGAAAGCCAAAGGCTCAAGCTATTGCCCTAGTTCTCTCTTCTCTAGACTCCCTCGGTGGCAGAGGGTCACAGCGCTGCCATGTCACCTGTCCTTTGCCTGTGCCAACGAGCACGGTGGCAGCACTTCCCGGAGTCAGAGCAGCATGTCCCAGAGCTGGGGTGGCTCCCAGGCTGAGCAGCAGCTTGCTGTGGGTGGAGAAACGGGCTCAGCTGGAGAACAACTCTCCGTGGGCTCACAGCACCTCAGTGGGGCAGCAATAGCAGAGGGGACACGCTCCCGCTGCTCTCCCTGCCCAGACGGGAGGGACCCTGAGGCCAGGCAGGACACCGGGATACCCCGTGCAAGCCAGGGGATGGTGGGAGCCGTAGGCAGCTCCCAGGCTCCCACCAGACCCTGGTTGCCCACCCCGTGCTCCGGGCTGGGACAGGGCAGTGGGTGCCAGCACTGCAGCCCCCGCTGGGACGGGGTCAGCTCCGGTCCCACAGCTCCTGCTGCGCCAGGGCTTGGGATATGGTAGGGAATTACGGTACTGCTGTAAAATATAAGCTAGAAAAAAACATTTGTGGAGGCGAGGGCAGTGTGTGAGTGAGCCTTGGGGTGCCTGGGGCCGGGGTGCCCCTGCTCCCTGCAGACGGGAGCTCCCATCCAGACCTCTTGCTTGGCTGTTTGCTCTTCCTCTATTCCTAGGGCTGCATGAGAGAGAGAGATAGATAGAGATAAATATATATAAATATATATATACACACTTGCTAAGCTTAGTGCTGGGGGTGCCCACGAGCGAGGTGGCTCCCGCAGCCCTTCCTGCAGCTCCTGAGTGACCAGGGTCACATCCTTGCTCCAAAAACTGGGAGAAGAAGGTTTCCACGCAGGAACTGTGTCTCCCATGGGTGAGGGGTTGAACCCAAACAGAATTTTTGCTTTTTCCATTGTATTTCTCATTTCGCACTTTCTGATCACTGGTGCAGCATGTCCTGGTCCCCACAGCCCGGGCAGTGGTGCTTGGCTGGGCACTTGGCTGGGCACTTGGCCAGGCACGGAGTGTCCCCAGCCCAGGGGGGCTTGGTCCCAGTCGGATGTGGTGGCTCATCTCTCCTGTGTCCCCTCTGACGGGTTTTCCAGTTCCACTGCAGGAACAGCTTCTCCTGTGACCGCCCAGGCTCCAGCTCTGCACGAGGGTTCCCTGCTCCATGATGTGCCTCGTCTTCCTCTCCTGTGCCTCCTCTTCCTCTCCCAGGGCTGGAGCAGATGGGTGGGAGCCACACAGGGCAGGGGCAAGGGAAAGGGCTCTGCTGGGGTGCAGGGCAGTGGGTGGGAGAGGGCTGGTGGTCACAGCCGGGGGTGGGGACAGGCCTGGGGTGCCCTCGGCCACTGCGGTGTCCTCTTCCACCCCCGTGCCAGGGGCTGTCCCCCTGGGCCCCCCAAGCTGCCACCCTGGCTCCAGCCAGCCCCCGGGGGCTTCGCTGCACCTCCTGATTCGGTGGCACCTGCAAGACGTAACCTGAAATAATTTTTTATGAGAAAACATAATTTATGAGCGATTCAACCTCCCCCAGCCCTCCCTCCTGCAGCGTTTTCCCTGGACAGAGGCTCCCGCCTGGCCCCGGAGTGTGGCCAGGGCCCTCCCGAGCTGGCTCCATCCTGGGTGCTGGGCAATGATCGGGGCAGGAAACAGCTTAAGATATTTTAAAAACTTTATTATTGGCCCGATGAGATTTGACACACATGCTGGGAGCTGTATGGAAATCAGCACTGATAAAAAATACAGCAATTATGACCCGTATTGAGAAAATAGACCATGTAAGAAGAGCCTTTCTATTAAAAAAGTTACCCAAGCCACAGCTCTGTCCTCATCTGCCCTCTGGAGCCGGGACCTGCGGTGCCATAGACCAAACCCGGGGTGTGGGGTGGGGGCTGGGCCAGCACCCCTGGGTGCGAGGGGGAGCGGGGGTGAGCAAATCCCCCCGTGGTGTTGGGGGATGCAGGGAAGGGGGGATTAGGGTAGGAGGGTGGGTGCTGCGGGAAGGGAATCCTGGGAGCAGCCCAGTCCTGCATGGGCAGCACCCCTGGGTGCTGTGCCCTGGGTCAGTGCAGGGGTGGCCCTCCTGTTGTTAAGGATAAGGAAAAAGCTTGGGAGAATTGGGGTGGGGGGTTACAGGCTAGGTGGGGGCTTAAATAAAGCACTAATTGCTTAGTAGGGGGGAGGAACCAGCAGTGGAGGGTACAGGGTGGCATGGCCACCCTGGGGCTGGAGTTGGGGTCCCCCTGGGCCCTGGCTGTGCCCTGGATGGAGGAACAGCCCCTGTCCCCCCACAGCAGCCTCCTGAGCACCGAGGGCGCTCCAGCTGGGATACAGCTCCAGGCTGGGCTGGGCTGGCTGTGGGAGTGGGTGGGAGAAGGGTGGGCGAGTATGGGGACAGGTCTACCAGCACCGGGCTGGGACGCATCACGGTGCCAGGCTGGGGTGGGGACAGGCTCATTCCGTGGGTCCTGGTGCCAGAGCTGTGTCCAGCCCAGGGAGGGATCATCCTGTGGCATGGAGCAGAACCCCTGGCACCAGCCCCATCCCACGTGGGCACTGCCTGTGTGCATGTCCCTGCACGGGGACACCCGTGTGCCCTCATCCCCCTACACAGGAGCCAGGACAGGAGTGGGGGCTCAGGGGGGACATTTCTCACCTCAGGGTTTGGTCTATAGACCCCAAAAGGAATCAGCCCTGAATTCAAGGTTTCGCTCAGCTCCGCTTACTTCTATTTCCTTCCGGAAGCTGGAATTGCACAATTATCCTAAGCCTCGAATGAATTTAAAAAAAAACCAAAAACAAACAAACAAACAAACAAAAGGAACAAAGAATCACGAGCGCGCCCCCCCTCCCCCTCCCTCCCCGATATGTCTCTTTGGCAGCAATAACTTAAAATCGCATCAGTGTGGGTTCAGTCAACAGCAAGTTTTGGTTTTGGGGTGGGGTTGGGGTTTTTAATCACTTTGTTTAAATACAAAAATAGTCAGGATGGCGGGTCCCAGTGGGGGGATATTCCCCCCACAACCAGCCCTCCACGTGTTGATCCCCGCTACAATGGACAAAGGTCCCACCAGTCCCCAGGGTCCCCAGCTGGGACTGATCCCTGCAAACCAAGGGAGGGGAGCTCCAAAGCCATGGAGACCACTCTGGGGAGCCAGTGGCACCCCTGGCACGGGGAGTGACATCCAGAGTGGCAGCAGCCAGTGGCCCCTCGGTCAGGAATGTCGTGGAGTGCCTCTGGGGCAGCCATGGGGCAGCTGTGGGGCCGCTGTGGGACAGCTGTGGGACAGCCAAGCCGCCACAAGGTGCAAGACTGAGCGCACAGCACAGGGAGGGGACAGCCCGGGGGGAGAAGGGGTATGGGGACAAACCGCCTCGGGGAGCACATGTGGGCAAGAAGCCAAGGGGGAACTTCACTGGGGAGGACACTCCGCAAATGTTAGCAAGGTCAGGGCACTACCCTTGAAACGCTATAATTTATATATATATATGTGTATATATATATATATAAGTGTCTATTTTACACGCACGCTCACAGCCACCCGCACACGCGCACGGCCGTCACCGTCACCCACCGCCTGGCCCCGCGGGGGCCGTGCCGGCCCCGCTCCCACTCGAAGCAGCAAACGAGTTCCTTCCAATAAAATCTGCCTAAAAACTGCCGAGCGGGGTCTGGGAGCCCACGGGCGGCCCCCGCGCCGGCCCCGCCGTCCTGCGCCGCCCCGGTGCCGGGGCAATGCCGGCTGTGTCCCGGCGGGCTCACTCCCGGTCACCGTCTTCGCTGCTGCCTGCAACAAGCAGAGAGAGCCATGAGAGGGTCCCTGCCCCTCACGGGACACCCGGCCCTTCGCAGGGGTGACCGTCCCCACGGGGCGCAAGGACAGGGTGTCCCATAGCTCTGGGACATGGCAGCTCCCGGCAGGGACAGTCCTGGGCACCCACAGGGCAGCATCCCGAGGGGGACTTACCTCCTATGGAGTCCATGTCCGAGTCGGAGACGTGGGTGATGGAGAACCGGGACACCGGGGCGGGTGAGACTGTGAACCGGGAGAACTGGATGGGCAGCACCTGTTTCTGCGCCGGCACCAGGGCGGGCAGGGCAGGCACGGCTGCGGGGGGCTCCACCGGCGTCCCCGGTAGCGAGGCCACCAGGGACGGCTTCACTGGCATCAGCGGGAAGTCGTCATCCCACTCGAAGCCACCGCCTGGGATACAGAGTGAGGGGGCTGAGCCCACTGTGAGGATTCCACCATAACCTCTGACCCCATCACCCCATAACCGGCCCCCCATCATCCCATAACCACTGTCCCCACGACCTGATAACTGCCTCCCCATCATCCCATAACCGCTATTCTCCCACCATCCCACAATCCCCAGCCCCATGAGCTCCTGGTCTCTTACTCTCTTCTGAGGCGTTGCCATCTGAGGAGTCGTCAGAGGCTCCGAGCCTGTCTGTGGGGCTGGGGGGGCTGCCACTGGCAGGGGGCTGCCCCGAAGGCGAGGGGGGCTGCCCTGAAGGCAGGGTGGGCTCCGGGAAGTTCTGCTCAGCCAGCTCCCGTGTGGGGCTTTCCTGGGGATGGCGAAACAGCAGGAAGGAACCTCACTGGGGGGATGGCTGGAGATGGCTCCCACCACCAAAATGCCGTGGGGCCGTGCCCAGTGCCCGGCTCTGTCCCCCCAAGGTACCCACCTGGTCGAAGAGGTAGATGGTCACATCATCATAGAAGGACACAGCCTTTTTCTTGCGCTCCAGGTCCTCACAGAAGGACTCGGACAGCAGGCTGGGCATCTTGAGGAGGCTGCGCAGGTTCCGGCCACTCTGGCTCTCGGCCACCACGATGGGCACAGCCACCGGCTCCTCCTCGCTCTCCTCGCTCTGCTCCTGGATGTTGTAGCAGCGCAGCTCCTCGTCCGACTCATCGCTGTCTTCTGTGTCCTCCTCCTCCTCCTCTGGCTCCTCGCGGCGCTCGGGGGCAGCCGGGGGTGGGGAGAGACCCGGGGGTGATTTGCCCCCAGGCAGCAGCGTGCTGGGACCCCCCGGCGCATCGCCCGCCCCAGTCCCCTCCAGGGGCAGGCCCAGGTCCCCAAGCCCCAGTGCGAGGGTCACAGTCTGTTTGTCCCCCACTGTGGCTCCCCCAAGTCCAGGGACGCCCTCGGGCACGCAGGTCCCTCCGACAGCCGATGGCTCCCCAGGGCTCACTGGCACCGGGGTCAAGAGGAAAGTCTTGGGGGTCACAGAGCCTGGGGGACAGGTGTCTGTGTCAGGGCGCGGGGGGCTGCCCGGCACCAGCCCCGTGCCAGCGGGGCTCTGCTCGGTGCCAGGTGCCTGCTCCGGTGGGCTGCTGGCCTCTGTCCCCACCCAGTCCCCCTCCAAAGCCACCGCCGCTGGCGTGGGCACTGCCACCGCGACGCCGGGCGCTGCCGGGGGGCTGCCGGGTGCCCCCGGCGGGTGCAGCGGGTCCTCTCCTCGCCCTATGTCCTGCGTAGGGGAGCGGGGTCCCTCCTCTGCCTCCGGCGTGCGGGACCCATCGCTGTCCCCCTCGTCCTTGTGGCCGCGCTCGGCCTCGGCGTCGCAGTCGGAGAAATAGGCAGAGTCGCGGTAGGGGCTCTTCTCGGCCAGGCCGGGCAGCTCGGCCCCCGGGGTACTGGGCAGCCGCGTTTCGGGGGCCGGAGCCTCACCCTCGCCCCCGGGCAGCCCCGGGGGCGGCTTCCCCAGCTGGCTGAAGGCCTCGGGCTCTCGGGGCTCGTGGGGCTCCTTAAGGACGAACTCGGGGGACTCGTTGTTCTCAGTGTCGTAGCCGCTGTCGAGGGCGCGGGCTTGGCCGGCGGGCGCGAAGGCTCCGGGGCTGAGCACCTCGCAGGAGCTGGCCGTGGAGGGGATGTCCAGCGACTCCAGCGAGTCCGGCGTCCCCACCTGCTTCTGCAGGGACCTGAGTGCCGGGGCCGCCTCCGCCCGCTCCGTGTATTCCCCGGAGAAGTCGGTGAAGACGCCGGAGGTCAGCTCGGCCGTGTCCTCGTCGCTGCCCTCGTCCACGCTGGGGAAGCTGCTGCTGGAGAAGGTCTTGTCCGGCGTCCGGTCGGCGTCGCTGGCGGCACAGGCGCCGCTCTCGGCCACGGCCTC
>VXAD01013033.1:0-11795 GCA_013399195.1 Dicrurus megarhynchus | reverse complement strand
CACCCTCTCCCGACACCATGTCCCCCACTCTGCCAGTAAAACCTGTCCCTTCTCCCGGTCCCTCCCCAGGGCCCCCGGCAGCCGGTGCCGGTCTCCGGGTGCTCCCTGAGGGTGCAGACGTGCGGATTGTCCCGCGGGACGTGGGGCAGCGGCGCCGCCGAGTGTGCGAGGAAGGGCCTTGCGCGGACTCCCGCCGGTGGCAGTGGGTGCGCGGGGGCCGCGGGGGCCGGGGGCTGGCGGTGGGTGCGCGGGGGCCGCGGCTCACACTGGTGCCAGCGCCTTCCCTGACGCAGCCGGGAGTGAAAGCCACGGAGCAGCGGTTGCGGCTGCCAGGGAGTGCTGCCCGCGTCGGGGAGAGACCGTGGCCCCGGGGAGGGTGGCAGGTGCCAACACCTCTGCCAGGAATCTCCCTGCCTTCGTCGGCAAAGTCGGTTACTCAAAGTTTCCGATGGGGCTGACGCCTTCTGACGAAAGGGAGCGGAGCCCCTCCCCTGCCGCTCGTCCACCGCCTCCCCCTGCCCGGGGAGGGGCGGGGGCCAACACCTCGGCCCTTTGATTCCCCAGTCCCCCAGGCTTTCAAGCTACCACAGTTATGGTGGTAATGCCCAAATTCCATCTGCACTGCGGGGCCAGTGGCCAGTTTGCCTCTGGGAACATGTGGGGACCTGCCTGGGGCTGTCCGGATACTGGAACCACACCGGTGCTGGTGTCCGCGGCCGTCTCAGCTCTGGGACATGCAGGGACCTGCCTGGGGCTCTCCAGACACCGGGGCCACACCGGCGCTGCCACCGCTGCTGTGCCCACGTCACGGCTGGGCTGAGCCCAGCTCATTCCAAGTGCAGCACAGCCGGTGCCATCCAGCCCGGCATCTCTCTGCCGGGAAAGGGCTGCGGGGCCAGGAACAGCTGTTCCTGGCCCCAGGAGCGGGGCGGGCAGAGCTGCTGGGAGGTGCTGCCAGCCCCGCAGGTGTTTTGCATGTGCATGGCACAGGGATGCTCATCACCGGCCCGCGTGGGCGTGGGCAGCCGGTGTGAGCCCGTGGGACGGAGGGGACAGCCCTGCGATGCGGGGAAGCCCCTCGCTGCCAGCCCACAGCGCAGGATAGAGCAACTGCCCCGGCTCTCACCCAGCAGCCGGACACCTCGCCCTCCCCCTCAGGACCCCTCTTCCCCCCAGGCAGAGAGCCCCGAGTCCTCCTCCCCTCTCCCAGTCCTTCCCGGAGGCAGGCGCAGCCCCGGGGCCTCCCGCCCGTCCCCACCTCTTGGCGCCGGAGCCGGGCGCAATCCTGATCCTTGCAAACACAAACAGCATTGCCTGGGCAGATCCGAGCCGCACTGACATCACCGGGTGGAGGGAGCCGGCTTCTGTTGAGACCTTTCCCCGGGCCGGGCAGCGAGCCCAGAGCACGGCTGGGACAGAGGAGCAAGAGTAAGGAAAAGGTGCTGGCGTGGCCGAGGGGCACGGAATGAGCTGGAGGGACACATGGGGATGAAGCCGGGTGCACGGAGCCCCGTCGGAGAGGCTGCTCCTGGGGTGGGCAGGGCCCGGGCACAGCACCTGCCGGCACCGTCATGGTGCTCCCAGCACTTGTTTACACGGGTGGAGCCGGGGAGGACGTGGGTCTGTGAGCTCCAGGCAATGAGATAGAGCTGCTCCACACTGTCCCCACTCGATGTGACCTCTGCGGGAAGGTCAGTGTGGCACCGGCTCTCCCTGGGGCTCTGTGTGGTGAATACCTCGAGGCAGCCCTGCCCTGGCTGGGTCCTTGCAGCCGGGTCCAGAGATGCCGGTGGGCAGCACCGTGACCCCCCTGCTGGGCTGCAGGAGCTTGGGCAGGCGGGTCTCCTTGGTCCTCCACAGCACTTTGTGCTTGGCCCGTGGCCTCACCCGCCCCTGTAGGGCCGGTCCGGCCCTGACAGACCACGCTCGGCACCGGGGCTGGGCTCTGCCTTAGGGGATGGCGTTCACGAGGGAATGAGGCATGGGACCTACCCCCTCGCTCCTCAAACCTGCTCCAAGCCCACAGCCTCCTGCTGCAGGACGGCCTCCTGAAGGTGATGCCTTTTCCTGGTCTTAAAATCAAGAGTCAAACACGGTTAGAAAGGAAAAAGGGATTTTACCCTGGTATTTATTTTAAGGATCCTTAGGTGCACTACGTCCAGGTCGAATGCACCTCAATACACCGCAGTGCTCCCCAGAGGATCTGGTACATCGTTATAGGTTTTACTAATTAGCATATCTATCATAAATTCCCCAATGGGAGGCTCGAATGAGACCCCCTCCCCGAGGAACCTTCCCCTGGATGGTTCTATCTTAGTTTACAAAATGTGTTTTGGAGAGGACCTTGGGCTCTGGGGCATGTTGATCCCTAACCATGAAACCTCTAAAATGTTTCATCTCTTAGCTCGACAAACAAGTCCAAGAATGTAGGCAAAAGCACTAAGGAATACAGAAGTTGTAAAAAGGTATAAAAGGTGTTTAAAAGAAAAGGCGAAAAAATCATCGTGGCATCAAAGGGTGCTGGCACAGACGCTGTGGAGGCTGCGGGCAGGGAGGCTCCTCTGCCGCCGTGTGCCGCAGCCACAGCCCGGAGGCGGTGGCTGACCGCAGCTCCCAGAGCTCAGCACGCCCGGGCTCGACCACAAGCACCTTCCGACCTCCCGGTGTTCACGGCCCAGTGCTGCGGCTGTGGCAGATCCAAGCTGTCAGGATCTAGTTATTAAAGTTATTAGGAATGCCTCTGCCCGAATTCAGGTGCAAACGAGACCATATGCCAAAGTCAATAGTATGGGTTTTATTTGATAGTAAACATGAGAGAGATAGAAAGAGAAAGAGAAAGGGAGAGAGAGAAATAGAAAGTAGGTGGCGGGGACAGAAAGGGAGTGACAGAGACAGAATAAAGAAAATATCACCACTCTGTGGATCCCAGCGACGTTCTGTTGATCCTCTCCAGCTGGTCTTCTTGGCGGTGAAGGTCCCCCCAAAAAGCAGAGAACCTGATGGGTTAATATAGCTCAGGCCAGGTAGGAAAACCCAGGCACCTCCCTGGGTGGGGGTGGGATTTGCCGTTGTCTCTTAGGACAGACTCCGGGTTCGTCACATCACGTGCAGCCCTGTGGTGCAAGGAATGACTCTGGGGGGCACTTCGGGGGTCTTTGATGGATTAAGGCACTGCCTCCGTTGCTCCTCACGGGAATGTCCCGTGGGTGTGGCCTCCCCGGAGCTGGGGGTTCCACAGCCGGGCCGGTTTGAGTAAGGGAGGGTGGGTTCGCTGCCCCTGAGCAGAGGTTAGGACACATCGAAACTTCCTCCCCCCACCTCGGCTGGGGGGGAAAATCTGTGCAAACCTGCTCCCAGCAAATGGGTCTGTGGGCTACGGCCTCCCCCACCCCGAAGCAAGCCAGAGATGATTCTTAGCAGGGCTGCTGGGTTTGGCTCGCATTCTTTTCCTTGTTTTCTTGTTTACTTCTCCCCTGAAGAATGGGTTTCCTTTATCTAATCTCAGCAGTCTGACTTTCAGTCCAAAGTTCCAGCCAGGCATTCTTTAGGGAGGGGTGGGCTTCGATGGCTCTTTCATTCAGTTTTGCTTTAATGAGCAAAACCTTATCTCAGTGTTTGAGGCATGAACTGTTTCAGTCTGGCACAAGCACATCTTGCAGCTTTGCAAGCAGGGGGGCAGGTTTGGATTAGGTGTAATCTCACCCTGAGGTAGCCCTGGGGGCTCTTTGCCTGGTGGCCACTGCTCACTGAGATGGAGCCTCTGCCTTCCTTGCATTGCTTGGACAGGGTGAGAAGTGGGGTACAGCAGAAGGAGAGGGGGGTTCATGTGGTGGGAGCACATGGACCTGCACGGCAGCAACCCTAGAATCACAGAATCATGGAATGGTTTGGGCAGAGAGGGACCTTAAAGCCCACCCGGTCCCACCCTGTGACATGGGCAGGGACACCTTCCACTGGACTAGGTTGCTCCAAGCCCTACCCAACCTTCCCTGGAAAATTTCCAGGGATGGGGCAGCCACAGCTTTTCCAGGAAACCTGTGCCAGGGCTTCCCCACCCTCACAGGGAAGGATTTCTTCCCAGTGCCCATCTAACCCTGTTCTCTGGCAGTGGAGAGCTATTCGCCTTTGCCTGTCCCTCCACCCCTTGTCCCCAGTCCCTCTCCAGCTCTCCTGGAGCCCCTTTAGGCACTGGAAGGGGCTCTAAGATCTCCCTGGCGCCTTCCCTTCTCCAGGGGAGCATTCCCAGCTCTCCCAGCCTGGCTCCAGAGCAGAGGGGCTCCAGCCCTGCAGCATCTCCCTGGCCTCCTCTGGGCTCTCTCCAGCAGCTCCAGGTCCTTCTGCTGTTGGCCCCAGGGCTGGGGCAGCTCTGCAGGTGGGGCCTCACCTGAGTGGGGCACAGGGGCAGAATTCCCCCCTCCCCTGCTGCCCACGCTGGGAGCTCAGCCCAGGGCACAGGGGGTTTGGGATCCCAGTGCACGTGGACAGGGCATGTGGAGCTTCTCATCACCCGAATCCTCGAGTTTGGCCAGATCCCTCAGGATGGCACACCAGGTTTAGACATGCTCAACCTTTGGCTGTCACTTCCTCCTGCCTGAGAATATTTGCTTTTCTGACTTCCCTGTATTTAACATGCAAACCATAATGAAGTTGATTTCTCACTGAGCTTTCCCACTCTCCCCTTTCTCTCCAGAGTCCTGAGAGCTGTGGAAGGCGTGCAGCGGGAGGATGGAGAGCAAGCCAGCAGTGAATGGTTGTGCTGTTCCCAGCTCTCCCGGGGAAGACATGCCAGGAACAAACCACTTGTGCCAGGACATGATGCCGTGCAAACAGCAAAAAGCAGCTGGCAGGGATGTGGCGGGTCCGGATGCGCCCAGGGAGCCCTCGGAGACAGCTGGCAGCATTGCAGGCGTGTACGTGGAGGCTTCAAAGAGGATAATGAGCTTTTATGAGGCCACCAGAGAGCATCTACTGAGCCTGGATTCGGCCCTCTGCCTCCTCGAGGCCCAGGCAGCCACGGGCTCCATCTCTGACCCGGTGGGGAACCGCCGTGTCCCCGTGGCAGAAGCTGTGCGGATGGGGCTGGTGGGGCTGGAGCTAAAGGAGAGGCTGCTCTCGGCAGACAGAGCTGCTACTGGCTTTGTGGACCCCTACACAGAAGAGAAAATCCCCCTCTACCAGGCGATCCAGAAGGAGCTGGTGGCCAGGGAGCAGGGCATTCGCCTGCTCCAGGCCCAGATGGCAACCGGAGGCGTCATTGACCCGGCCACCGGCAGCCGGCTCCCAGCGGATGTGGCCTGTGAGAGGGGATATTTGGATGAAGAGATGAGCCAGCTCGTCTCTGACCCCAGCAATGAGGACAGCAAAGGGTTCCTTGACCCCAGCACTATGGAGAAGGTCTCTTACTCGGAGCTTAGGAAGAGGTGTGTTGTGGATCCGGCCTCAGGCTTCCTCCTCTTGCCGCTGCAAATCACATTCCCAGGGCTGGGAGGGAGGGTGAGCAGCAGGGACCTGATGGACTCTGGCATCATCAGCCGTGATGTGTTCCGAGGCCTTGAGGAGGGAAGAATCTCTGCCCAGGAGGTGGCAGAGAATGACATTGTTCAGCACTTCCTGCGTGGGACAAGGAGCGTGGCTGGTGTTGTCCTGCCTTCCGGGGAGCAGAAAAGCCTTTACCAGGCTCTGAGGGAGCATCTCCTTGTGCCTGGTGCCGCTCTCATGCTCCTGCAAGTCCAGGCCTCCACCGGCAGCCTGACAGACCCCCTAAAGAACAAAAGCTACTCCGTGGATGAGGCTGTCAGGGTTGGTCTCATCGGCCCAGAGCTTTATGAGAAACTGTCTTTGGCTGAGAAAACCATCACTGGATACAGGGACCCCTCCACCGGGGAAATGCTCTCTCTGTTCCAAGCCATCAGGAAGGGCTTTGTTCCCAGGGATCATGGCCTGTGCCTTCTGGAGGCTCAGGTGGCCACGGGGGGTGTGATTGCTCCGGGCAGGCACCTCCGTGTCCCCATGGAGACAGCCTGCGAGTGGGGGTACCTGGATGAGGCCACCAGAGAGCTCCTCTCCAGCCCTCCTGACGACGTGAAGGGGTTCTTCGACCCTGGCTCCAAGGAGAAGCTGAGCTACACGGAGCTGCTCCAGCGCTGCGTCACCGATCCCAGCACAGGGCTCCTGCTGCTGCCACTCGGTGGGGACGGCAGTGAAGGATCCCAGGGAACGCTCGCCTTCTTTGACCACAGGACCCAGACGGCTCTGGAAAACACAGAGGTACCCATTGCTGCAGGGAAATTCAAGGGCAAGTCGGTGTCTCTCTGGAAACTGCTCTTCTCCGACTACATCCAGGGTGAGCAAAGAGCTGGGCTCGCTCAGCAGTTCCTGGCAGGAATGCTCTCCCTGCAAGGACTGGGAGAGGCCCTCAGAGCCGCCGTTGAGGAAAAGGCTGCCACTGCTAATGTCACCTTCAAGGGCCTGAGGGACCAGGTGACGGCTGACCAGCTCCTGAGCTCGGAAATTATCAACAAAGACTTGTTTAAGAAACTCAAGGAGGGAGAAACATCGGCCAAAGAAGTTGTCAGCATGGACACTGTCAGGAAGTACCTGCAGGGCACAGGAAGCATCGGTGGGCTGCTGCTCCCCGACTCCCAGGAGAAGATCAGCATCTACCAGGCAAAGCGGAAGGGACTTCTAAGGCCAGGAACGTCTCTGATTCTGCTGGAGGCACAGGCTGCCACGGGGTTTGTCATTGACCCAGCTGCCAACAAGAGGTATTCCGTGGAGGAGGCTTTACGAGCAAACGTCATTGGCCCGGACGTTTACGACAAGCTGCTGGCTGCGGAGAAATCTGTCACTGGCTACAGAGATCCTTACTCAGGGGGTAAGATCTCCCTGTTCCAGGCCATGCAGAAGGAGCTGATCGTCAGGGATCACGGCATCCGCCTGCTCGAGGCCCAGATCGCCACCGGCGGCATCATCGACCCCGTCAACAGCCACCGCATCCCCGTGGAGGTGGCCTACAAGCGCGGCTACTTCGACAAGAAGATGAATTTAATCCTCTCTGACCCCAGCGACGACACCAAGGGCTTCTTCGACCCCAACACCCACGAGAACCTGACGTACCTGCAGCTGAAGGAGAAATGCATCACTGAGCCCTCCACCGGGCTCTGCCTCCTCCCTCTGAACAGCAGGAAGCGGCAGTTCATCGACGAGGCCACCAGGCAGGTGTTCAGGAGCTCCTGGCTGCCCGTCAGGTTTGGGCGTTTACGGGGGGAGAAGGTCTCTGTGTGGGACCTGCTGAACTCCGAGTACTTCAGCGAGGGAAGGCGCCGGGAGATTTTCAACCACTTCCAGCTGAGGAAGCTCAGCCTGGAGCAAATCCGACTCATGTTGGAGGAGGAAATGAAGAAATGGGCCCCCATCAAGTTCCCGGCCATGAGAGGCAATGTCAGTGCTTATCACCTGATGGAAACCGGTGTCATTGACAGGGCCCTGTTTGAGCAGGTGCTGGAGGGATCCGTCACCCCAGAACAAGTGCTGCACATGGACTCCGTCAGGAAGTACCTCTATGGCTCGGGCAGCATTGGGGGGATTGTGCTCCAGCCATCCAACCAGAGAATGAGCATTTATGAGGCCATGAAGCAGAACATTGTGGTGCCAGGAGTAGCCCTGCCCCTGCTGGAGGCCCAGGCTGCCACGGGCTTCATCATTGACCCTGTGAGCAACCAGAAGCTCCGTGTGGATGAGGCTGTCAGGGAGGGCGTCATTGGGCCAGACGTCCACGAGAAGCTGCAGCACGCGGAAGGGGCTGTGACAGGCTATAAGGACCCTTTCACGGGCAAGAAGATCCCCCTTTTCCAGGCGATGAAGAAGGGCCTGATCGCGGACAAGCAGGCCATGCAGCTCATGGAGGTGCAGATGGCCACAGGAGGCATCATTGACCCAACGTGTGGCCACTACATCCCCCTCGAGTCAGCCCAGCAGAGAGGGTGCCTGGATGAGGACACAAGCAAGGCCCTTTCCAAGCCCAGTGATGAGCACAGAGCCTTCTGCCTCCCAGACAGCAAAGAGAGCGTGACCTACGCTGAGCTCATCCAGCGCTGCCAGAAGGACGACGTCTCCGGCTTCCACTTGCTGCCTCTGGCACAGACAGCTGCTCCTGCTTACACTGATGAGCAAATCCAACGGATTTTCAAGGAAACCATGGTGAAGGAAAGAGGAGTCTCCCTCTGGGAGCTCATGCACTCGGGGTATTTCACCGAGGAGCAGAGGAGCAACTTCATGGAGAAGTTCCGGTCAGAGGAGCTGTCGCTGGAGCAGCTGGTCGCTCTTGTGCTCAGACTGGTGGGGGAGATGGAGATGAAAGCCAGGACCCAGATCTCCCTGGAAGGCCTGAGGGGCAGCGTCCCTGTGGTCTGGCTGCTGGACACGGGCATCATTTCTGAGAGGACATTTGAAGAACTGGCTCGGGGTGTAAGAACTCCCGAAGAAGTGGCTGCAATGGAGAGTGTAAAGAGGTACTTGCAGGGCACAGGCAGCATTGCTGGGGTCTTCGTAGAGGCATCCAAACAGAAGATGAGCTTCTATGATGCCATGAAAAACAATCTCCTCCTCCCTGGAGCTGCCCTGAGGCTGCTCGAGGCTCAGGCAGCCACGGGATACCTGACTGACCCTGCAACAAACCGGAGGCTCAGCGTGAGGGACGCCGTGAGAGCGGCTGTTGTTGGAGAAGAGCTTAGCGAGAAACTCCTTCTGGCTGAAAGGGCTGTGACGGGCTACACAGACCCCTACACCGGGAGCTCCATCTCCCTGTGCCAAGCGCTCAGGAAAGAGCTCATCCCCCTGGCAGAGGCTGTGCCCTTGCTGGAGGCCCAGCTGGCCACGGGAGGGGTCGTTGATCCCATCCACCACCTCCACCTGCCCCTCCAGGCTGCCTGCAGGTATGGCTTCTACGACGAGGACCTGAACCAAACCCTCTCTCAGCTGGATGATAGCACCAAGATCTTTTTTGACCCAAACACCAAGGAGAACGTGACCTACCAGCAGCTGAAGGACCGGTGCATTCGCGAGGATGGGTCGGGTCTGTGGCTCCTCCCTCTGTCAGAAAACGCAATGTTCTGTGTGGACGAACAGACCATGAAGGTGCTGAAATCTGTGACTGTTTGTGTCAATGTGGGGCGGTTCAAAGGACAGACCGTGTCTGTCTGGGACCTCCTCAACTCCGAATACTTCTCAGACAGCAAGAGAAGAGAGCTGGTGCAAAAGTACAAAGATGAGAAGACTGAAGTGCTACAGGAAATCACAACAATTATCACCACAATCATCCAAGAGACTGAGGCACAAGGCAAGAAGTTTGCTTTCAAGGGCCTGCGGAAAAGAGTGTCTGCCAGTGACCTCTTCCAGTCCCAGCTGATAGACAAAAAAACCCTCGATGAGCTCAACCAGGGGAAGAAAACAGTCAAAGAAGTCACTGAAATGGAGTCTGTCCGCAGGTACCTGGAGGGCAGTAATTTCATAGCAGGAGTCCTTATACAGCCAAGCAATGAGAAGATGAGCATCTACCAGGCCATGTGGAAGGGCATCCTGAGGCCAGGGACCGCCCTGGTGCTGCTGGAGGCACAGGCAGCCACCGGCTACATCATCGACCCCGAGAAAAACAAGAAGTTTTCAGTGGAGGAAGCATTAGAGGTGGGTCTGATTGGAGGGGAGATTTTTGAAAAGCTGCTCTGTGCAGAGAGAGCTGTGACAGGCTACACTGACCCCTACACCAAAGCCCCAATGTCCCTGTTTGAAGCCATGAACCAAGGGCTGATTGTGAAGAGCCACGGCATCCGCCTGCTCGAGGCCCAGATCGCCACCGGCGGCATCATCGACCCCGTGCACAGCCACCGTGTCCCCGTGGAGGTGGCCTACAAGCGCGGCTACTTCAACCAGGAGATGAACCAGATCCTCTCTGACCCCAATGATGACACCAAGGGCTTCTTCGACCCCAACACCCATGAGAACCTCACATATATGCAGCTCCTGGAGAGATGTGTGCAAGACCCAGAGACTGGGTTGTACATGCTGCAAGTTGTAAAGGAGGGAGGAAAGTACTTCTACATTGATGAGTCCACAAAACAGGCTTTGCGCTCAAAGCCCCTTCAAGTGAAAGTTGGAAAGTTTAAGGACCAAACAGTTTCTGTCTGGGAAGTCCTCTGCTCTCACTACATCTCAGAGCAGAAAAGGAAAGAGTTGGTGATGCAGTACAAAAGCAAAACCCTAATGCTGGAAGACCTGATATCCCTCATCTTGAAAATCATCGAGGACACAGAGCGAAAAGGAGAAGCCCTCAAGGTCAAAGGGCTGCGGGGAGAGGTGTCGGTATCAGAATTGTTCAACTCTGAGATAATTGACAAGAAAACTCTGGATCAGCTGCAGAATGGGAGTCTCACACTTGCCAGCCTCACAAAGAAGGACACCATCCAAAGGTACCTGGATGGCACTGGGTGCATCGCCGGGGTTCTCCTCCCATTGAGGAAAGAGAACATGAGCATCTACCAGGCGCTGAAGAAGGGCCTCCTCACAGAGCAATGTGCACTGGGGCTGCTGGAGGCACAGGCAGCCACCGGCTTCCTCATTGACCCCTGGAACAACCAGAAGCTCTCTGTGGACGAGGCCGTCTCGTCCGGGCTGGTGGGCAGCGAGCTGCGCGAGCAGCTACTGTCGGCAGAGAAAGCTGTGACAGGATACACAGATCCTCAAACAGGAAATAAAATATCTCTCTTCCAGGCTGTGAGACAGAAGATAATAGTCAGGGATCAAGGCATCCGCCTACTTGAGGCCCAGCTTGCCACTGGTGGCATCATCGACCCCGTGCACAGCCACCGTCTGCCCGTGGAGGTGGCCTACAAACGTGGACACCTGGACGAGGAAACGTTCCTCCTGCTTTCGGATCCAGATCACGGTAGCAAAGGCTTTATAGATCCAAACACTCACGAGAAGATCAGTTACAGCCAGCTCCTGCAGAGGTGTGCCAAAGACAGGGAGAGCGGCTTGTACATGCTGCAGGTTCTGGAAAAGGAAGGCGACTATTTCTACATTGATGAGCAAACAAAAAATGCCCTGTTGTGTACAAAGGTCCAAGTGCCTGTGGGAAAATACAAGGGACAAGTGTTATCGCTGTGGGAACTTCTCTGCTCCGAGTACATCACAGAGGAGAAAAGAAAAGAACTGGTGAAAAAATACAAAGTGGAATCCCAACACATTGTGCAAGGACTCATTGAGACAATACTAAAGATCATTAGAGAAAAAGAAGAGGACAGAAGTGATGTCTGGTTCCAGGGAATCCGACAGCAAATTACAGCATCAGAACTGCTCAGTGCACAGATAATTACAGAGGAAACAATGGAAAAACTCCATGAAGGAAAACAGACGGCACAAGAAATCGCACAAATAGACAGTGTGAGGAGATACCTTGAGGGAACTGGAAGCATTGCCGGCGTGCTGGTGCCCTCCAAGGCCGACCCCGGCAAGATGGAGAAGATGAGCATCTACCAGGCCATGTGGAAGGGCATCCTGAGGCAGGGCACGGCGCTGGTGCTGCTGGAGGCGCAGGCGGCCACCGGCTTCCTCGTCGACCCGGTCAAGAACCAGAAGCTCTCTGTGGACGAGGCTGTGTCCTCTGGGCTGGTGGGCAGCGAACTACAAAACAAACTTCTCAGTGCTGAGAGAGCTGTGACGGGCTACACCCATCCCTACACGGGACAAAAGATGTCCCTGTTCCAAGCCATGAAGCAAGAGCTGATCGTCAGGGATCACGG
>VXAD01013031.1:11159-31862 GCA_013399195.1 Dicrurus megarhynchus | reverse complement strand
CAAACTAATAACTCAGGTTTGGGGCTTTGCTCTGCTGGATGCTTTCTCTATAGCTGGAGAGTTTCATGCAATATACATTCACATGTGTTAACAGCTTAGATCTTCAGGCAGTTTTGTGCCATTTTTCTACAAAGCAGTTGGCTTGGGGGGCTAATCTCAGTATGACACCATACGACAGGCAAGAGAGATGTTTTCATTTTTGATTGCCTTTTTTTCCATATATCTAAAATGAAAGCAAGTTTTCTGAAAAGCACAGATCTGCTAATTGCCTCTCAATATGTCATCTGTTTTCTCAGAGCAAAACAAATATGCTTACTTTTAGTAAGAAAAATGAATATAGTACCATAATGTTGTCGGAAATAGTACTACAATGGTGTCAGAAAGTGGGACATGGGTTTAGGGGAGTCCCAAACAAGCATACTCTTGCAAGCATCATAAATTTCAGGCTGCGGTTAGTCTTCTGTTGGGTCTGAATACACAAAACTATCTTTTAAATTTAGGGCAGATATGGTAGAAGAATTGAGAGACAAATTGAGAGTCCTTGAAGGTGGGCTTTCTACCTTCTATGTGATGTCCCTGTCTCAGCTTGAGGCAAAGTCCTGGTTGTGCAGTAAACAGCTACAACCAGGGTGGATTACACGGATGTACCTGCACATCCCACGTGTGCTACTTCAGCTCCCAGGTGCAGCACAGCAAGAGGACTTCTGTGCCACCTATGGAATGGGTTCCGACAGCCTCCAGCTACAGAGCTGGACCATTCACTGCTACCTTGGAGATCCCTCACAGTGGGTCTCAGTGTGTCCAGCCTTGTCCATCTGAGTGGGGAACTAAGCCCAGACCCTGGGACCTTCTTCATAGAAGCTGCACCTAAATCTCCTTCCATTCAGCAAAGAAGTTTCAATTCACAAATATTTCAGGAAAAAAGCCCAAACAAACAAGCAACAGCAGCAAGAACAAAACCCAAACCCAACAGGTCTCTGTCAGCTACCTCAGTATTTGTCCTGATTAGTGCAGAAATTCTCACTGCTCAAGCTGAGGTTTAATTCCCTTTTCATACTTGTTTTTATCTATTCAGTGCCCTCCTTTCCATGGCTGTACCAGGATGTCCTTGCAGCATCACTGTTCACTTGTTTTTAGGATCCTTATGTGCATCTGCATAAGTATTTCAAGGGCATTCACTTCCAGCAGAGACTAGTGGAGTCATTTGTCTGCTACATTACACATCAATAAATGCTGAAAAACCCAATTTAACATTATTTTGGCTGACCCTTATATGCAGACTGCCTCTGCTGTATAAGAGATGAAAAGGGAATTATCTAAAATAAATGACTTGCAGGAAAAGGTTTGGAACAGATCAGACCACTTGTGGCAGTTTTCATCCTGAGGGATGTCTGTCAATTCTCTTACAGACAATGTGCTTTTAGAAAGAAAAAAATATTTGGCACTAGGGCTCAAGTTACAAGCTCTGAGCTGAAAAAAAATCCAATAGCACAAAAAACATTGAAGCAAAACCTGAGAATTAATTGCAGCACAAAAAGCAGGCTATAGACATAAAGACTTCTCTCCTACTAGTGTGTTACAAAATACAGTAATGGAAGACTTTAGACAAAGTTGTGGAAGACATTGTATTTTTATCATGTGTTTGTGCAGAATTGGCACAATAGGGTTTAATCCATGGTATATACTCAGAGATTGCATCTAGGCTCAGGAAGTCCTACAGGATCCTAGTCCTCTGATCTGCCAGGTCAAGGAACTGGTAGAACTCATTTTAACACTCTTCTGCCCTGTTTGCCAGGGCTACTTTTTCCTGGAAATATAAGTGCAAGGAGGAGAGAGTTGGAAAACAAAGATAGATGGGATCTGGGTGAGCCCTGGACATGTCCTTGAACCATGGTTTAATTTTAATCTACACACAGCTGTATGGAAATACAGACCTCCACTGCATATGGAGTTAGGAAAGCAGAAGTTTCCAAGGCCTGTATTGAATAGGCATTAAAAAGAAAAAAATTCAGTAATTCAAAAATCTACTCTGGAATTTCAGGAAATACCTGAAATCCATGCAAGAGGACAGAAGGTCAGGCTTGCACTTTGGCAGGGCTTGTAAACTACATTGAGGGATAGGACACAGGTAGGACGCATGTATTGCTACAGCAACATAAGGCAAGTAAATCCTGTGTCCTGTGACTTTGAATATACAGCTCTGTAGACTGAAGGCAAGCATCTCAAATAGAGATCCTTCTCAGAAGGAGTCTAGAGAGCCATGGCTTGGAAGAAACTTCTGTGGCATAGGTACAAAACTCTATTTACAGACTAAACCTCAGTGGCACAATATCATGTACAGGGCAGCAGTGGCCTATCTTGTTTTGGATCTGGTAATTTTTAATATGCTGACTAATGGTCTGTAAGATGAAGGAAAATATGCTTATTAAATCAACAGGTGGTAACAATATGTGAGGGATAGCACATCTAGGGAAGGGCAGGACAGACACCAATTTTGTTCTGTATCTCAGGAGTTCCCAAATGAGCAGTCCTGCACCATGCACTGCTGTCATCATGTGTGTGTGGAGACCCTGAGGCAGGTTTCATCCAGCCACTAGGAACAGCAGTGGCAGTGGTCAGTAGAGCTGCTGGGTGCTGACATGGTCATGACTGCTACAGCCCCTTGTACCCTGCTAAGCCATGGGGATTTGCGAGGCAATGGGCACAGAGACAGCATGTGCACTTAAGGTCACCACAGAAAAACTTTGTCATCTAAAAGATTTAGCAGTGTACAGTGTCGAAGTAAATCACAAACTGAGATGTGCATACAAAGGCTGCTAGATCAGACATGACCTGCAAGGACATCCATAGCACTCCAGAACTACTTTTATTTCCTTTATTTAACTCACTAAGTTGTACTGTGATTCACTTCAAGAACAATGGAAAAAGGGCTACCTGCATGAGTTCTCTCTCATTTTTATGTTTCCTGGAAATGTCTAGAAAGCAATGAAATTGATGCTTTAATATGCATGGAAATTTATGAAAACAACAGGATTTCATTTCCTAATATAATTGCTGAATTGATTTGCGTATGCAGTGAACTGCTCTGATTTTCTTAGTGCCAATAATAAAGCAGTGTCTGTGGTAATTTAGCAGGTGTTCGCAGCTATTCTGAGTGTATGTAAAAGGTTACCACTTTGATTTAAAAGGTTCATTCAAACTCTTCTTTCACTTTGCAGAAGCCTAATGGAAAATGAAAGGTTCAAGGTAATGAGAACAAAGCACATTTGAATCCAGGATATAATTTTTTCCCAGAAAGTCTGAGGGGCTTTTTCATATCTTTAGGACATTCTGATAAGAATTGCTTTTTCCTTGCTTTTTTCTTTTCTTAATATCTAACTCTGCCTGTCTTGAAAATTGAGTTTACATTTACGGCTCTAATATTTCTCAAGCGTATTCTATTTGTCTTATTTTTGTTCAGGAGAGACAAAATACATTAACTGCAGCATGAAACAGTTGCTATTTCCCATTCTTCCATTCCCCTTTTAAATAATTCTAAGCGAAGACCTATGTCAGACTGATACAAATAGGTGAATGAAGCCATTAAGCTCCACATTTCTTGCTAGATTAAGACATACTTTTCTTGCATGCTTTATAACATGAAGCTGAGGGCACTGTTGATGATAATACAGAGGGTCATACTGAAGGTGAATGAGAGGGGAAGTTAGTTACTTACACCACTCCACAGACTTTTCTGGTGTTTCTCTCTGGTGAACATTTAAAATCCTTGTGGTGAGAGCTGCGTGAAATGCTTCTGGCAAGCTTCACCTTGCAGTTAAAGATTTCGTGACTTTTTAAAATCTTAACCTGTGGTTTTCAAAGTTGAGAGGATTCCTCAAACAGGTGATAGGCAGGAAATCTTCCAACAGCCTTCTCCCTCATCACAGCAGAAACATAAGCTATTTTATCTCTATTTCCATTCCTGCAGGACAGAAAGTGGGAAATACTGTCAGAGAAGTGTATTATATGAGTTAGAAACTATAAAAGGAGAAGAGCAATTACTAAGAAATCCTTGGAGGTATGGGTTTCTTTAGAAAAGGAAAGATTTTAGTTAAGAACACAGACAGCTCTTAAGATTCCTCAAATTGGTTTCTGGACCTCCTAAAGGCTTATTTTATAACACTGGAAGAGACTCTCAGGCCCAGACCATATTTAGTTTCCTAATTTCTTATTCCTTATGAGCACCTGAATTTCAAGGGAGCCTTTGGAAGGGGCATTTACTCTTTGTACTTAATTTTTCACATATACCAGACTGGGAGCAGCTAATCCTGCCAGCTTCCACAGGAATGTTGTGCAGTTAATGGCTTGTATTTCCATGAAGTGCTTTAATATGACAAGAAGAGTTATTACAGGTAGGTAGAGGAAAAACACTGGAGTCATTTCAGTCCATCAGCTTCTAAATATGTCCTAGAGATCTTATTGCTGTGTACATTAAAGCTTTAGCAATAAAATCTCCCTTTGTTTGCTGAGCACAGTACACGTGACAGAGAGGTGAGTTCATGAAGTTCGCTCTTCAAACACACAATTTGTTCTACCAAGTCTCTAATAATTTGCCTTATGAAACCTGCCAGGGTTTTCTCATTTTAAGAGTTAAATTGATTCAGTCAAGTTAAAGGGAATAATTTATTTACTTCTGTTCTAAACCCATTTATTACTCCTCCATTTTCCTTCTATCACAGCAGTGCACTGCCCTCCTATTTCATCATTTTACGGGGAATCATCCTGTTCTGCCTTCTGCCTTCTGTTCTGCCAGCCTTTCAGGAATAAATAGTGGAGAAAAGGGCATACCAGGTGGTCACCATGGAGAGAACCACATAGAGGGACTAACTGGGCACTGTGTTTGTGGTTTGAAAAGGGCGAAGATGTGAGATTTCTGAGACAGCACACATGGCAAAATAGCAACATGGGGCAAGAGATGGAAATTCAGGACTGGAATAGGATGCCTAAATCCTTCATATGGCCACAGATCTTGGATAGAACTCAGTTGTTACATAAAAAATGGACTTCAAAGGGGCAATCTATTTCTGCTGATGAGTGAAATGACTCCTATCAATAGTAGTTGCATCTGGGTATATGGGTTTCATTCACAACATCCTGGAGTCCCAGATACCTTCCTCTGGAGTTACAAGTGAGACCACAGAACTTTTACAAATTCAACTGTTAGAGGCATTGTTGCTGATGGAAAATTTAGTGAAATGTTGTTTGCTACACAACTTGGCTAGATTGACTTCAGAAGAAGAGTGCACACCTATAAAGACTTTTTCAAAGCTGCATGACTACATTTTTGCATGGACCTTTAGTTCTCAAAATTAACTTGCAATTCTGTCGGTTCACATGGGACTTACAGATTTACAGTTCCTCATACCACATCATGTCACATCACTGTTGGCCTCTCTGAAGACTGCAAACACTTCTTCAATAATGAAGAATATAATTCCAGGAAGAAGAGAGATTTATGAAACTAGTGGGGTAGCTTAATTTTCTTTCCCCAGGCCTCTTTGCTTTGAAAATGCCATTTAACATAATACCATAAGATCAGACACTGCCATGAAACTGTCCTGCCAGTTTTAACTTATAGCAACGTGAGTAGGTTGCCGAGTCGCAGGCTGATTTTCTTTCTGTCTTTAGCTGAGCAGTAGATATGGTCTGTGTTTCTCAGCTTCAGGCCAGGCACATGATTGTGCTGAAACTTTTAAAGTGATGTAGTTTTATGGGCATTTTGAGACGAACATTCTCCCTTCACTTTATTAAATCCTGTGATGCTATTAAGTCAGTATCTTTATTCACAAAAATAATATCTCTGCATTCAAAATTTATTTGAACATTTTGAATCACCTCCACATTCAGTGGAACTTGGTCCAAATGATCTTCAAATTATGGAAACAGCCTTCTTCATGTGAGGTGTTTCATTTGTTTGTAAGCCATTTTTGCACCATAAACTTTTGTGTCATCAGGCAGCTTTCTGAAGCATTTCTTATCTTGCTAGAAATAATCAGTTTTTGTCTATAACAAAATAGATCTATTGTAGAGAGGATGTGTAGCTACACTGAAATATACGGCACAGAGCAAATGATCTTTCCTCTGATACGTCTCTTTATATAACCAGCGTTGTCATGACAACTACAGAGCAGAGTTGCGTTTTCAGTAGCAGATGCATGACTAAGGGCCTTTGTCTTACCAATGAACATGTCTGCAATTCTCAGTCTCTCAGCAACAGAAAACACAAATAACCATCCCACACAATTTGCTCCTACTCACAGAACTTTCTGTGTAAATGGCACATTACTTCTAAACAGGGAAAACTTTTGATTCTGCCAGCGCTTTGCACTTCGGAGCCGAAGCAGCTTTGCAGACCATACGTGGGTGCAGGAATGGCGACTGAGGGAGGAGCAGAGGAGCTGCCCACAATCTTCTCCCTTCTGTAACAGAGCAGATACCCCAATGCATGGCACCGACAGGATGAAGGAACCTACCATTCCTTTAGGTTCCTGGTGAGTCTACTCCAATTTTGCAGTGAAAATGTGAATAAAACAATAGTTGTAGTAAGTTACAGAAATAAAAGCCTGGAAATTTAGGTGCTTTCTTCATCACAAGGATTATTCCTAGTGCCTGCAAACTTTATGTCTCAGTTGTGTCACTTTAAGGCTGTGGGCAATATACCTTCCTCCCTGTCACAGCTACTTTAATCAATGTTTTATTGATGTCTGTGAGATGATCCTCCCACGAAAAGAAGCACAGAGGGGAATCAGCATTAGCCAGTGACAGAGAGGGAAACTAAGAATGAGCTTATGTGGCATTTAACTGAGCTACTGTGATGTCCTTCTTTAGTGGACAGTAGAGTGTTTTGACAAAGGGCTGAGTGAAATGGCGTGTTTGTAAGCTCATGAGTTAGTTACAATTCAGATTTATGGTGGACTCACATTAGTAGCCACTGCTCTGGCTGGGTCTCACAAATTCCCTTGGACACAGACTCATAAAATGGCTTGGGTTGGAAGAGACCTTAAAGATCAACCCTCCTGACATCCCAGCTGACATCGGGATAAGCAGCATATACATTGGATACAATTTAAAAGGTTAGGCAACACCTGGGTCAGAGGTAAAATGGGAAATAGCTGAATATCACTACACACCACCAAGAAAATAATATTAAATACATCAAAGCAAGACCAGTAATCTTTGGGAGCTTTGTCTAACTACCACTGATTATGAGAAAAACCACAGAAGCATGAAAGCATGGACAATAAAGTTGTGTAACTAGTTTTTTCTTTTAATTTGTAATAATCCAGTGGTGCAGTGCAACATCCAGCTCTGTCCTGACTTCCAAGAAACTGAGCTTGAAATAGAGGAATAGCCTTCTATAATATTCACTGTGCAGGGAATGGAACTTAAATAGCCAAAGTGTATTAAGGCCATCTCTGATTACAGGGTTTCTTGGCACTGGGTTTCCATCAAAAAGAGCTCTATTATTCTGTGGTGCATGGTCTGTTGTAGTAGAATGCAGTGCTCTCAGTTCCTGTGTTATACAGGCAAAAATACAAGATCAGAAATTAATACCAGTCAGCTATCCCACAAAGCCATTTTCTGCTTCACTGTTTCCTGCTAACACGTACAATATTGCAATATAACACTGATGATTACTATCCTAGAATCTTTTTGAGTAGCAGTCTAGGAACTTTTAAAACACCTAGCCACTACTGACCCTCACCTGTCACTGCCTGTGACTTCACTGTGGTTGTGCTAGTTTGAGCAGTTTTTGCTGTTTCATATTTCCTTGCTGTTGGTTTGCAGGCAGTAACTGGGAACTTGGGAACTGCTGCAACATATTTCATATGAGAGTTGACCAAGTCAGCTTTTGATCTTAGCAAGCACACGTGCCTGCATCCGAGATGGTCATGTTAGTCTCCTTTAACAATCAACAGAGAAAATAGGCACCTCTTGGTTTCCACAGACTCTGGAGGGAGCCAAGCTGTGTGTATCTCTGCCCAAGTAGGTATTGCATTTTTTATCAATGAGTTCTGCTTTTTATGAATGCTTCCTATGAATGTTTCTGGCTGGAAAGCATTAGCTTAAGTAATTACATGAAGCACAGAGCTGGAGTAAGTGTGCTAGGAACCATAACCTTTCTGGGCTTATCTGGCTACGAGGCCCATGCAAGGAGAAGCTTTCATGAAAACTCCTAAGGATGACAGCTGAAGCACCAAAATCAGGAGCAGAGCCACCTCTGTTCTAAGCAGAGTTGTAGTTTCCCCCAGTTTACACAGATTTAATGAATCCTGAACCTTGTGTGAACCCTGCAAGTACAAGAGCCAATCACAGCTTAGAGGATCCCATGGCATCTTAGAATATTATATCTGGCAGGACAGAATAGCTTTGAGATCATTTATATTGTCATGTTGACTTATTTACCTGTCATAAACACTGAAAGGAAATATTTATAAGTACAGATATTTTCAAAAAATCTCCAGTATCCATCTTAGAAGTGTACACAAATGAAGATGTATATTTCAGATATACTGACTGGGAACGCTGCACAGAAATAAAACATTTGCCCACTTCAGGAAAGCAGTGACAAACTTTTCAGGATTTGAAAAGCCCCAGATTAGGGATATACATGTCAGATGTGTGGTTTTTAGGAAAAAAGGAATTAACTGACTTTTTCCCACTTTTCTGACTGGCCTGGCAAGGCCTCTAGGAGGACATAAAATGCCAAACACAGTTTGAGGAGCCACTGGACAGCTTTTTTACTCAGGCAGCAATTTCTTAAGAAGTACTTTGCCTTTTGTGCCTTACTTTGAGCTGCTTCCCTTTGTTGATCAATCACTGCCACCCTTGATACTTTGCTAATACCCTGCTGGGGAAACCATGTATCAGACAAATTCCAAATGTGGATGGACCCAGGTGGCTACAGTCAGACAAAACAGGAGCTTATGGCCACCCTGTGGTGCTGAATTGTAATTAAAAGGGTTCCTCTCCCGCTATCTGTTTTCAGAGTTGCTGTTGGGAGAACACAGGGCAGGGGCCCATGCTGTGCCAGGACGCTGTGATCACTCCTTTGGCTCCATGCTGCTTGAGATGACAGAAGGCAGCAAATCACAAGTCAGCAGGGCACTGAAAAGCTCCTGTGACTGTTTTCTGTTTGTATTATGTTGTCAAAAGGGCCCATGTGGAACCTTTGACCCACCCTGTCACCACGGGAACGAAATAAAAAGGGAATTGCTCGTTCTGGAAATTGTTCTGGTTTGCTTTTACCCCCCACAAATTATAAAACGGTCTCATCCTGCTGCCCAGGGCCTGCTGGGCACCCAGCAGAACCTTCCACCCCACCCCACAAGGGTCTTTTTCCACTTGTAACCCTGATTTTCAGAAAAAAAGGACAGGTACGACCCCACTTTCCACCCCAGCTAGGCAGCAAGTCCAGCCTCTGTGGAAGGGGCCACAGAACTGAGTCCCACTGACCCCAGCTTTCCCCTCCTCACAAGGCCTGAAACACAAAATACAGCTGTTAGAGGGGATCTGTCTGAAGAAAATGGTACCATGCACAGTCAAAGAGAGGGGCAAGGGAGAAACTGCAATTGACTTGTTGTTTAAGGCGGCCTAATTACGGTGGTTAGATGTGGCTGGGTGCTGGTGAATGCTGTGAGGGGTAGTAGGGACATGGGGCCTGCGTTGCTCGGGCTGAGGCAGGACAGCACACCTGGTGACAGGGGAAACTTTGCATTTCCAGTGAAACAGAACTGTATAAAGCAGTGCTTTGTAAGGCTCACTGTCATAGCTACATGCCATATCTACATGGCTGAATCATCCACTGCTATATTTATATGGTCAGATTGTGTCCCTTTCCATCCCTGAAAGGGTTCAAGGCCAGGCTGGATGGAGCTCTGAACAGCCTGGTCTAGCAGAAGCTGTCCCTGTCCAAGGCACAGGGGTGGAACAGAATGATTTTAAGGTCCCTCCCAATACAAACCATTCTATGATTCTATGATTCCATGATTCCATGTTTCTATGATTCTATGGTTCCATATCAGGAACCAGAATTCATTTGTGCTTTTCTCCCCTTCTAGTTTAGAAACTATGTTTTCTATTTATATAGAGTATTTTGTTTGAACTAGGCCTACAAGATATCTTGCTGTCAGTGTAAATCTATGCAGGAGCACTGTTCAACACAAGTACAAAAATGGCCGTGTCAAATGCTGAGGCTCCTCTTTCTCTTAATTTCTGAGTATGGAGGGCTCTGGCTACCACAATTTACATGTCATTAACTTAAAAGTGTTGGTTCATTTGTGTAGCCTGTTGGCTGTTCATCGTATGCAAGGCAGAGAGATATAAAAGTTTCTTCCAAAGAATTAGCTATAATTAGAGATTTTCCTTATTTTACATAGCTCTTAGATGACAAATATCAAAAGCTATGGGCATGAGATTTCATGTGCAGTCTAAATTGCAGGTATTGCTTGTGCAGTGTGACTCACAGGGAAAAAGACATTCCAGTGTGCCAACACTGCCAATATGCAATTGGACAAATTATGTATACAGGTTTGAAAGTGGAGCCAGTCACGCTAAAATCTGCTCCTACATGCCATATAATCTCCTTCCCCTCCCAACCACCTTCTCTTCCTCAATTTTAATAAGAACCCCATTGGCATAGAAAACCAGTGATGGAAGCATAACTTGGAACAAGACTGGAATTTGTTGTGGGTTTTTATGGAAATCTATAGGCCTACACTAAGGAGTGCTTCAAGAAGGACTCAATTCTACCATCTCTCCTCTGACTGAATTGGCTGGGGTTTCTTTGTAAACTTATGAACAAGAACTCTAAAATGCTCTGACACTTTCTGATAAATGACACTGCTGCTTCTCATCAGATGAGCCTTAGGAGGTCAGCTACGTGTTGGAAGCTTAGTTGAGGAGTGTTTTCTGCCTTAATGGAAAACAGCTGCAGAAGCAAACCTGCCAAAGCTGAGTAGGATATCAGCAAATCTGCACTATATAGGGTAATTACTCACTTCTGGAGGAAGACAACAAATAGAAAACCCCTTCCTTAAATGCCTCCAGGGCCTCAAAGAAAATTATGTAAACTCAAAAGCTGATGACTGGAGATTCCAATAAAAACCTCCTCTAGCAAGAGCCCAGTAGGGAAAAGACAAAATGGTTTCTCAGGTGTGAGGCTATGGGATATGTGGGAATATTTATCTATACCATGGAAATACATGCCAGGTGTGAACTCTCTCAACAAGCCCCACACTGAGTATGGCAGCTCTGTTACTGAAACATTAACCTCAAGCAGGGAAACAGCAGGAAATATGTGGTTATCGTGTGATCAAAACTTAATCAGCTACAGCTATCACTTGGTGCTCATCTGCCTCTATGAATGTGTTTGTGCCATCTGCAGCAGTCCAGGAGGAGCCCAGTGGTGGAAGTCACTACAGTGGGTTTGGGTTTTGCTTCTGGCCAAAGGGAAAGATGTGGAGAGCTGGTGACAGTGGGGAGCACCAGCTGGAGCAGCAAACTACACCTGTGAGCAATTCAGAGACACCATTGGAGGCAACAGCAGAGTGCAAGAAAACTTTTTGGAACAAGGCCAAAGCAGAGTCACTAAGCTGATCACAGGCCTGAAACACCTCCCCTATGCACACAGGCTGAGAAAGTTGAGGCTGTTCAGTGTCGTAAAGAACACGACAATTCTCTTTTGTTGTAAAAAGCAAATGAAAGTTTATTAAACAACAAAAGCCAAAATCGTAATTCTTTAAAACAGAAAAGCGAAAAACAGTAAGAAAAATCCGGGCGCAAGAATCGGTCGCCCGGGCAGCCGCACGACTGCCCGCAGCAAGAAGCTGAGCGGCGCCGAGGCGAACCTGGATGGCGTGGTTCAAAAAGGGAAAACAATTGCTCTCGGTTAGAGAGTCTGAGACCTAGCTCAACACTGGGCTCCTCCACCGCCAGTCACTCGTGCACCAGGGCACAGAGCAGGGCAGAGGAAGCAGGGCTCCTCCCCTCGAGGGCCTTTTTATAGAGTACTGGCTCCTCCCCCGACTGCCCCTGTCCGGCCCCCATGCTCCAGTGGGACTGGTGGGATTATCCCATGAGGTAACCTTTCCCGGCCAATCAATGGCTTGTGTCTAGGGGCGATGTTGCTTGTGGCTCAGAGGCGGGAAAGTACCTCATTAAAATTCTGGTTGGCATTGGGCCAAGTTACGGGGATGGCAGTGAGGAGCTATTTTTAGCAACTGACAGTTGAAAAGCCCGGTGGAGCAGATCTTATTTAGAGTTTTTACCCAACTTAGTTTTAAATAAAACATAAATTGTACAGAATAAATTTCACATTTTTCCACTTAAAACTGTACTAAAACACACATAACATCATGTAAACCTTTTTCCTTCATAAAACTCTTAAACCTACATATTTAATATTTAACTTCTACAACTTTGTGAACCATTTAAAGTCAAATGTGGGGAGAAGGGCCACTCCAAAGGGATGCTCGGGATCAGCTAGTGGTAGGATGGAGTGGCCTTAACAAAACATCAAAACTTTTAAAATGGAATGGTGGTCACTCAAAAGGGGTGCTCGGGGTCAGCCTTAGCAGTGTGGAGTGACCTTTAAACTTCTAACATTTAAACTTAACAATTAACAAACATTGATAACTTTATTTCTTAAAACATGGAATTTTTGGAACGGTGAACTGACAGATTTTTGAGATGCAAAAGTCAATTTTTTTATGTCATATATGACATTCAGCCTGGAGAAGAGAAGGCTTTGGAGATATTTTATAGCACTTTCCAGTACCTAAAGAGGCTTACAAGGAGGCTGTAGAGGGACTTTACACAAGACCCTGTAGAGGGGATTGGCCATAAACTGAAGAAGGGTAGTTTAGATTAGATGTAAGAAATTCTTTATTATGAAGGTGGTGAGGCAGGAACAGGTTGCCCAGAGGGACTGTAGAGTCCTCCTCCCTGGAGCTCTTCAAGACAGGCTGAATGGGGCTCTGAGTAGCCTAGTCTAGTGGAAGGTTCTCTGCCCATGGCAGGGATGTTGAAACTAGATGATTTTTATTGTCCCCTCCAACCCAAACCATTGTATGATTCTGTGATTCAACAAGTCTATGAAAAGTCTCTCGCCTTCATTTATTAGAAGATTTTTATAATTCTCAATGTGTGAAATAGACTGTCTTACTAGCTATCCCTTATCTAAAGATATTTATCGGGACTTTCTTCACTTAAAAGTAATATCCTGAGTCGATGAACATGGTCATGCCATGTGTCATATGACCATGTACTGCTGTTCTGAGAGTGGCAGCTCTCCCAGTGGTGCCTTGCCCGCTGTGAGCAGCTACACAGGGTGAGCCTGGGGGAAGCTCAGCCCCTCACCCTGCAGCAGATGTAGAACTCCCTTTGTTCTCAGCATTGTATCTCAGGGCAGTTCCACAAGAAACAAAAACCCCTGAATTTAAAGGACTTTTCTTACTTTATTCTTCTTTAAGCATGGAGTAACTGGGTGACTGGAGAAACAGTCAATAATAAATCTTCTCACTGTCTGCCAAGAGAAATGTCAGTGGGAGCCAATTTTCTTCGCTGTGAAGATTATAAGTGTTGTCCACCCAAACTTGTCACACCAGCAGCAATACCCTAGAAACATTTAGAACTTCTTCTAGTGCTGTAAGAATCACAGTGAACCTACAACAAAAGTCAATTGTACATAATACCTGCCACTGTGATGTGTAAGATAGCACCATGGAAAATCACTGCTAGTGCCAAACACCAGCACAACCCCTGACTGGGAACAACTGACTTGGAATTTTAAGGGCTAAAGCCAAAATATTATTCTGCAGTAATTTCTCAGCATAAAACATGAAGTCAAGTCCACACAGTTATGGCCTCAGGATAGGCTGTTTAAAAGTGTCAGAAACATAATGCAAAAACAGTTACATTTGTTCCAGGGAAAATGATGAAATTTTGCAAATTCATCTGTAACACCTGGAGTTTTAAATAAGAAAATTCAGATAGATCAGTACTTGCAATGTCCTGCTCCATTTGCCTCATACCTCTTACAAATTGTTAACAGCTTCCCTCGTCTGGTAACAATATCTCATAACCTGTGTAATCTATACTGGCCTACAGGTTCCTCAGTGCATAAGAACAATGTTCAGAAAAATATTGTCTGGAAGCCTGCTTATTTTTGTACATAATCTTCTAGCTGCCATTTCAAATTCATAAGATGTCATCTGAAAGAGAACTCTGTTTTCTGTGGAACAAATGTCTGTGGACCTATTGGCATGGAATTTGGTCCCCTTTCATTTGAAATAGAAGTCGCCTCTGCAGCTGGCAGGCATACCTAGGAGTGGATGATTTTTTTACAATGGTTTTATAAAGGAGTTTCTGAAAACAGATTGGATTCAGTTAATGAAAGTTCTTAAACTAATTTTGAGCAAAGGGATAAATATTTTAGATTGCTAGATGGATGGTCACCTCCTTTTGACAAGTGTGTCTTGTTTTCCCACTACTGTTAGTTTTTAATATTCAGTTTCAGACATTCAGGCCAGCTATGCTGATGCCCCAGAGGAAGAAAAATCAGCAATGTATTCAGGCATATTCCAAGTGCAATTTTGTTTTATTGCTTACGTACTCCAAGTCCTGGAATAAAGGAGGTTCAAAAGATGCTTCCTGAACTCATCTCTGACTCAAAAATAACCGCAGGACAGAGATCAAACTCTCTGCATCCTCATTATCCTATAACAGCCACAGTGTATATATATAGGAAATTGCTTTTTAAAAAATCCAGAACCTAAGCTACCAACACTGTCTAGCACATCTTTCTATTTCTCCCTTGACCAGGAAATGTGTAAAACCATGGTTGCCAGTACTATCTGGTATTACAGGCTATGATCAAGTGCTTAAAACTGTGCCTCGGGTCTGTTTTCAGAGTGACCAAACAGCAAGTTTGTGGGACTGACATTTGTGCAAAGAAATCTCTGTTCTCTCTTTTCAGAAACTGATTCTGAGATGGTTTAGTTTTGCAGAGGTGACAGACTTCTCTCTCCCCTTGTTTCTTCCTCTACAATTTGATGCTGATAATTGAGATTTGTCAAAAAAGACTATGTGCTTATTTATGTAAAGGCTAGGTGATAGGTACCAGTACAACTTTCTTCTCAGAAACAAGAGATGACTGTTTGTTCTGTGTGCTCTGGGTGTCATTTCTCAGCATTAAGATGTGGTGCAGCAGATGCTGAGTGTGCCAGAGCACTTTCAGGCACCCCACTCTGCAGACTGACTGTAATCTCTTTCTTGAAGCTACTTCACATCTCCTCTGACAAACTGACAGAGAAGTGAATGAGAAAAGAACCCAGTCATTTGGGGTCTTGGGTACAGAGCTGAAGTGAGCTCTTAAATAGCCTGCATATTCTGTTTGTGCTTTCAAGTGGTACCTAAAACAGAAGAAAAGCCAGGTAATGCTGGAGGACTGTAGCAACGGGGAACAAAGACATGGACCTCCTTATACCTACGAAGAAGATCGTTTATTGTAACAAACCAAGTCTTTTTATACTCTAAACTCAACAGAACTTAATGGAAACCTAACCGAAGAAAGCACTCATTGGCTGCTGCCGCTGCGGGGTCGTTGCTCTCGCGTCCCTTTATCCAGTCAGCGCTCTGTTCATATGGTCCACGCATCTCCCCAACCAATCACTGGCTCACTACCAACCGGCACTCAACCGGCTCTCAGCCGACCACCCGACCCGCAGCTGAGTGCCTCTCAGTAAACAGAATTTAACAAATTTAACAGAGGTAAAAAAGACCCTTATTCTTATTTCCCACAGAGGATAATGCTCTGAGGTGCATAAAGGCTGATACACAGTGGTTGAAGATTTCCTGCTGACTTTGCAGCCCAAAGGAAGATCCAGTGCCCAGGGAAGCATTGGTCTTTCCTCTGAAACAGTAAGACTCTGCTGCCCTCTGTGACACCTTTTTTCCCCTCAAGAATTCAGATAAGGAAGGAAAATTTGCTTTCACTTTGGCTCTGTGCAAGCAATTGCTCCTTTCCCTTTGTACAAAATGTTTGCTTCAGCCAAGATACAAAGGAGTGTCCTTTCATGTCTATGTCAAGTGAAATATCATGGAAGCCCTTTTTATACATTTAGTTTATTATTGCTGGGGCACGAACACACAAAGCCTCCAAATTTATGTATTGTTGTTTGCATTTCTACTTCATTAGCAATGGGAACTGATTTGAATTCAAATAAAACTAGAGACAGCAATTTCATAAGGCTAATATCCATCAGGGTAAAGAAAAGCTAATTCATCAAGAAATTTTGTTTTTTCTAGAAGCTGAATCTATTTTGTTTCCTTAACCCTTCATTGATAACTACAGGATTTTTTCCCCAGTATAGATTAAGTTAGCAAATCAGCCAAGGCCGTAAATGCATTGCAGGTCATGCAGGTTCCCCTGCCCAGCCCTGTGTGGAATGCTGACTTAGAGGGCAATTGCCTCATGGTGCCAGATCCAACATCATCAGTGCCACCAGGAGTCCCTCTGTGCACCCATCAGTCAGCACTGTCCTCCCAAAGCGAAGCGTTCCTTGTAGATGTGTTCAGCCAACCTACAGGTACTGTTTATGCAGTTTTACTGAGTGCAAATCAGGAGTGGAAGCTGCATCACTGAAACTGGATAGATAAGCAAGAAAACGTTGCTATGAGCCCGTATCAGGAATTGGCTGGGTTTCTGTGTTACTTGAGCATAATAGGAATGCAAAATAAGCGTGTTTCATTCATGGTATGGTATAAAACTCTCATTCTAGTTCTCCCACACCTCTGTTTCTTTCACACATAATTCACAGATAGACAGAACCGCTGCCAAATCTAAACCAGCATAATTACAAAATCCAACACCTGAATGAGTTTCTGGACAAAGTCCAGGTCCTAAATGTATGAAAGCACTTTGGCATTTGAGTACTTACATTTTTTTCTAGGGATAAAATAAGTTTTGGGCTTCAGGACAGCTTTTCAATTGGGCCATTTGCTGCTCTTTTGGGGTACTTTAAAGTTTATTCTGCGTTAGAAACATTGAATTTTCTAGACAAAACAATGCAATAAATCATATATAATGCATTTGACCGTGCATCCAGCGGTTTTAAGATCTGTCGTTTTATTTGGTTGTGCTTATAATCCAAACTAGCCATGACTTCTTCAGGCCCTATGGCCCAAATCATCTTAAGGAAACTAAGTAGGTAATATTAACATACTAAGGATAATTATTCCAATTAGAAAATAAGTGGCCACTTCTTTGCTCTTCCTTTGTTGTCCACAGAGAAAATCAAGCAGGGGTGCCAAACTATATGCAGATAGATTGGAGAGTAGTGCACATTTGCATATGATCCCTATTTATGGTACAGTTTGAGCCATGGGCTGTCATTTGGGAGACTGTGGAACACTTTCTAATAAAGCCAGCAAAGATAGTATTGACATAGTTAATGGAACTTCTGCAAATATTTTAAAAAAATGTTAAATAATATATGCAAAAATAAGCACTTTAATGGAACTGATAAAATGACCATGTTGAAGAAATATTTTTACTTGGTTGCAACAAAATGGCATTGTTGAAATGGAATGAGAAAATCAATATATGCATTAAGCTTTTCACAAAACTTGATGTGTTTCCCTGAAATGTCTTTGTTCCAACAAAACAGTCCCTTCTAATGAAAAAAAACCCCATGCTATGAGATTTTTGCATCACTTCTCATTTTGGGTTTATAGCTCTCACATGATTTTTGAAAATTTCGCTTGTCTTGTTCTATTACAAAATTATTCTTTATTTTGTACTCCAAAAGATAAAGAGAAAAGAGTTTCTCCTTTCTCATTACACAAATGTTTAAAATAAATTGGGAGGTTTAATTTAAGAAAGAAATAAGGAGGAACTCCACTGTTAGGCAGGTTGTGTACGTGCTATGCAGTAATTACCAAAGTGACACATGACGAATGTCTGCTATGAAAAAGAAAAGTCAAGTGACGAATTCTTGTGAGTTTTATTTGTAGTTCCTTGCAGATGAAGAAATTTATTTGCTTTACATAGCCGAGGTATAGAGGTTTGCCAATAATCATTTAAATCTTCAGTTGCTGAGATATTCCTAGTGTTGAGTCAATACCAAATTTTCAAGTCAGCCAAACCTGACAGAGACTTGAGCAAGTCTGTCTGCTAATTCCAGAGCCAGAGTGGGTGACTCCAAGCTTAATGGAAAACCTCTTATTTTTATGCTGCTCCTCCACTGACTATGGTGTTGTTTTGTATGGTCCAATGACTTTTGTTATTGACCCTGATCCTGTCTTAGTTAGTTTGCAATGGAAAAGAAGAGTTTTGAGGAAAGAAAGTTCACTGTTTTTATTGAAATATTCTATAATGGCTGCTGCAATGCATTTGGCAGGACATCTGTGGAAGTGGACTTTGGGATGGTGAAGTAGAACCTTAATGACTTCATGAAAGATCTGTTCTTAGCACTGCTCTCGTTGCTCCTGAAGCATAGCAAAATTCATGCAATATAACATCCAAGTTTCTTTGCAACTTTTGTGCTGGTAGAGACTGGAAAAGAACCTAATTTCCCTAAAGCTAGATCTGGGCTTGTGGCCAAAATAAAACAAGTAGTAAAGTCTGAAAACTTGAAAAGGAGCTAAAATCAACAGCTGGATCTTCAGCTGGTGCAAACAAGAACAGAATGATGAAGACTGACAGGCTGGCTTTGTAGGCTGATGTAATTCCCTTTTTATAGCTGCTTTTTATTCTGAAATGATCTGCTTAAAATGGTTAAACAACAGACCATAAGGGTCAGAAACTCCATCAGCACTCAACAAATTGTCGATTCTTGCATGTAAGTCATGGTTACTTGTCTGCGCAGTTGTCTGCCCAGCTTTTAATCACTAAAGCACAGTGTGACCTGTGTTTGTAACCATTTTCCTGTGCAAAATAGCAAAAGTCTGGTTTTGAGAGCAAGATAATAAAGTCAGTGAATGCTAAATATTAGTTTTTTAATTACATTACAGATTAAGGATATTTTGAAAGCACAAACCCCAGGCTTTGTAATTATTGTGTTGTTTTCCTGTACCTGCACTCATTAAATTTCTGATTCTCTCCCTTTTCTTCAGTGAAGAAATAGCTTTGAGTTTCCTTTTTCTTAAAGGAAGCATCAGTGCCAACATCTCAGTACTGAAGTGCTGCAAAATAGTGGACTGGTACATTCATGCAGCACAGAGAAAAATGTCTATCTTGACACACATTCTAGCTCTAAGCTTTCTGAGGGATAAGGAAGAAGGGAAATATTCCCTCTTCTCATCTGCTTAGTGAGGTATCTGGACACCAAGCAATTAATCAGTTCTGGAATTCTTTTCCTCCGGTTATGGCACCTGACTGCCTCAGACAGACCCAGTTATATGTTAATGTAAATAAGAAAGAGCTGGGAAACTGAATGTGCAACCCAGTGTTATACTCCTGTGTTAGTACACTAATTAATCTTAGAAGTGAGTGAGATCTTTTAAAACTGGAGTTGATGCCAATAATATATGTGACTTTTGATTGACAACCTATCTTCCCAATAATCCTCCTGGATTCATTTTTTTCCTGTAAATTAGGGCAAATATAGGTTATTTGGATTGTCAAGTAGACTTAAGTATGAAAATATTTTTCTGCTTCAGAGGCACTTCTACAATTCTTTTTAATCAGTATACATACTATTATTCTATGTTTCAAGAAAAAAAAAAAAAGATAAGCCCCCCACTTTTTCAATCAAATTCTGTCAAACCCAAGCCCTCAGCATGCTGCAGTGCATGCAGGACTTCCCATCAGTTTATTAAAAAGGCAGTAAATATTCAGAGCTGTGTCAGGAGTTTGGCTGATGTCACTATCTCTGTCTGAAAGTGATGGAGAGACTGTGTCTGGATATCATTCAAGCCTCAAATATGTCACCTAATTTTGAGGAAAGAAGTAGCACCTCATTTAATTGCCTTGGTGAGCAGTAGCTGGTATGACAGCCAGACTCCATTCAGAGATGGCATAACTTGATTCTCTTCTACATGTTCTTCACGTCAACATCTTTGTAACTGCTCTCAAGGCAGGAGTGAGGGAGAAGAGAATAAACGCAGCCTCCTGCCACACAGCAGGGAATCGGAACTGCTATGGAAACAAGAGTAGCTTAGCAGAAGGAGAATGTACTGGATCGGTTTCTACAATCTCCTTGACATTTTACAAATGCATGGGGAAAAGAAGTTAAAAACCACTGAAGTGTTACCACATCTTCTGCATTTATCTGTTGACAGCCTAGTTAGGAATGGGTTTGCACACAATAAATTGATCTTGACAGTATGTTCTTGGTCTTGTTTTGAGGAGCAGCCCTGTTGTGTCAAGCACAGTCCCGCCTTGGGTCCCAGTCCCAGTTATCTTACAAGCCATATAAACTTTATGTGACAGTTACTAAATACAAATTAAAATTATAATTAATATTTCATCTGTGAGTGTCAGTTTTAAGAAAGAACTATTTCTGCCTTTTCTCCACAGATAAATTTGAGAAGCACCAGCTATCTGGAAAGAAACTTTGTTTTCATGATGTCTTGGGGATGGTTTTTATCCCATATCAACTTTTTCTGTTGTTGCTTTTGGTTTTGTTTTGTGTCTGGAATAGTCGCTGCCTCCCTCCCCCC
>VXAD01013030.1:231952-287450 GCA_013399195.1 Dicrurus megarhynchus | reverse complement strand
TCCCTGCTCGCGAGCGACAAAGTTACACTAGGTATTAGAAATTGGTTGTTCTTTCACCATGTTGCGTCTCTGTGCTTAGGAAATGCTACAACACCTAAAAATAGAGTATGTTTATCCATGGGTTTCCTTAGTTATCTTTGGGAAATGTGATTTTCCTCTTTCTTTTACATGAAAATAATTTCTGATTCTGGATTGCCTGAATAATGTGGATCCTTGTTCTCAAGTCTGGATTAGATTGGCTTTGCAAAGAAAAAAGTGAGTTGGGGCAAAACTGGCTGTGTATGGTTAGAGGGTTAATCTGACCATGGCGCTCGTAAATCTCAGGATGCAAATCAGAATTGCAACTGGCTGCCAGCTTCCTAAGGTTCAGTGTAGCAAATAAAGCAATCTGATAGCCACAGTCTCGAGTCTTTCTCTGCTTCTTTGTTAAAGGTCAGAAATGGTTGTACTTTCGCCCTTCACTGCAGGGCTTCCCTTAAGTATATTACTCAATTAGGTAAGTTCCCTATAACTCAGGCAGCAATTTCACATTGGCCAGACTAATAATTTTCTGAGGATAGGAATATACTGAGAAAAGATAGTAGATCATCATGATCTTAAGGGGAGGATGGTTTGCCTGATGAAATGTAGATGTCTGCACTTGAGCCAGATGTCTATGCTTCCTTACAATCAATGGAGAAAAACAGGGAAGAGTAGGATGTAACTCCACTCCTCTGACAGGGATAAAACTGTGCAGATAAATTGTTTTCTATAAATGCCAGTTTCTCTACCAACCATAAAAGGAGGCTTGGATGAATAATTTGGAAGCAGGCAGGCAAATCCTCTCCTCAGTGCTTAAAGCAGAATAAATCTTTCAAGTGGGACACAGATAAAGAAACATGGCCCATCAAATTTATAATTTGGAGCTCAATCGTCTACCACTTCTAATGCACTTTGTTTCACAAGAAAGTTTATGTCTAGCTCTGAACAAAACTGTTAACATTTCACTTTAGGGGGGACCATTCCAAAGGTGAGCTCTCCTGGCAGCCCCATTCAAACTGGAAGAGGTTTCCTATTTTCCCAGTAAGGGATTTTGCCTCCTCAAAAACTGTGCTATTTGCCTTTTTAAATAGTGTCAGCTGTGTATAAAGATGCAAGACACAATTAGTGTCTCAGCCTTCAGCATGCAATGTGATTATTTCTGCTACATTAATATTTCAGCTAATTCATCAAAACATATTCACCTCCAATAACCCCAGAGGCTCTATTCCTCCACAGAATTCTAACTGGTTTTGCATTTGGTGAAAGCAGTAAGAGAGGGAGAGGTTTTATATTTGTTATGTTGAAATGAATTAGAGTTTGGGGCAGAATGTTTTGCTAATATTGCTGAAAGACATAGAATTGGTTTTGTGTTTGCCAAATCTTCCGATTCTGTCTGGTACCCTCTCAAGCCTTTCAAAAACCTTGTATTTTTTGTCTCCTCAGAGGAATATAACTTCTGAATAAATTTAGTATAAGAAAAATGGTGAAATATTTAGATAAAGAGTACCTGCCATGCTTTTCTGAGAAAAAAATGAGCCTGAGGAAGGGGGATAGGTCTTTTTTTTCCCTCCCAAGCTTAAAATCATCCAGAGCTGGGATTTGGGAAAGGAGTCTTAGGTCACACAATACAGTGTGTTAACTGACGGTTACAGGGCAGTCCAAGCTGGCATCACCCAGTGAGCACGTGAGAAATTTTACTTGTGAACACAAATCTGTGTCGTTGCTTCAGACTGTGCATAGCAGGTACTTCAAGGAAGCAACTTCTATATCTACTGCAGACTTGGATATCTTCATAACTTGCCCCAAATACTTCCTATTTCTCTTGTGTCATATGAAACCTCTATTACCTTATTCCACAAACATGAAAGTATTTTCAAAAAGAAAGAAAAGAAAGAAATAAAAATAGAACATGTATTTCCCCCTCCTCCAAAGTCCTTTCACATATATTTCTTGCACACAAAAGTGTAGCTTTTGATATACATAATTTTGTAGGGTTTTTCTGGCAGGAGAATATTTTAATCGAATAAGCACAGCTCCTGCCTGCTTCACACACTGGTTGCCTTAGTAACTGTGGCATAGTGCAGCTGAAGTGTGCTGATACCCTTGAAAGGGAGTTTGAAGGAAGCAGATGGGCTGCGATTATCATTGGTTGGATCAATTAGATGAGTAGATTGTGAGACACTAAAAATAATACATTCAATTGCTTAAAAAATTAATTTTGCAAGAGGAACAGCATTTTCAATGTGACTATTTAAGATATTGTATTTGCAATATTTTTGTTCAGTTTATATGATGGGGAAAGATGCTACTTTCCTGTCTTTTAGCAGAAGATGAACTTAAGAGCTTTATTTTTAGTGATTTCTTCATTTCCAGACAGTATCTGCTGGTATGAACAAAGTGTGTTAATATGCTAAAAAGTTAACTGACCCACAATAAACAAAAGAATGAGTTTATAAACTGGTTACATATGTTAAGTTTGAAAACAAAGACAAGAAATGCAATACTAAAATGTCTTTACAAAAAAAAGATGAGGGAAGGAAAAATCTGATGCTTGCAACTTTGATATTTTCTGCAGAATATGAGTTCTTTCCTAGATGAAAGCTGTGGTACATTGTATCAGGGAAAAAACCCCATGCCTGGAAATAGTTTCGTAAATTATCAGCTTAATGGATTTACAGAGTGTAACTTTATCATCCTTTTTTGATTTACTCTAAATTTATTCCAAAGGAAAGTGAAGTGAGTGAAAAGATTTCCACATTTTCAAATTTTAAGAGAAAAGTTTTCTTTATTTTTTCATAGGAAAATTTGCAGGTTCAGTGTTAAATATTCCGTAACATTTGCAGAAAATTGGCCACTAAATTAAAAATTACTAATACGGAAACAGAACTAATATAGTGCAAGCATTCTTCTGATATCCATGAGATCTTATAACTCTCCCCAAATGTAAAAAGCACATCTAGCTTAACAGGAATCATATATGAGAAATGTGAGAGATGTAATCCTTTTATTGGATCTGAATCCTTTGTACGAAAAGTCTCCATTCTTTGTGTTTTAACTGTATCAGGTATCACAGACACTTTGCAATCACATTTGAACAAGTGGGGCACCTGGCTTAGTAGAAATAATGGATGCCCCCCACACACCAGATCTTGAAAGCTGCATTTTTCTAAGGAAGTTTGATATCCCAGGAGTTTCTGACATGATCCCCACATTGAAGAGGGCACAGGATCACTTTTCCTTTTTCCTCAGATACAGTTTTTGCAGAGTTCTCTATGTGTGCTAACCCCACTCGTCTGTCATATTCCTGCTGTCAAAGATGCTCTGATTACAGCCTATTTTCACTGCTGGGATGCCTGCCTGTTTGTAGCACTGCTTTCTATGGTCTCTAAGAAACTGAAAGTGTTGAGGGACTGGAGGCAAAGGATAGGCATGGAGTTAGAAAAAGACAAGGTGAGACCTGACACAGCTTCTGAGGGGCTACTTTTTTTTCCTGGAAGAAATAGCTGTAGGAGAAGAAGATAACAAAATGCAATTACCAGGAAGAGTGTGTAGGTATTTAGTTTAACTAATTTAGTCAAACTGAAGAGAAACTTAAAACTTCTGTTCTATCTTTTCTATATATACATCTGTTGGTGCCTGAAGATTAAGGGGCTCTCTGATAATTCTCCCTCACACTTTAAGTAATGTAGCTTTCTGAGGAAGGTGTGCTTTGCTTTACTGTAGGCCCAAGTGGGAAGTGGGGATCAAGGGATTTACTGAACTCCAGACAGTCTTTGAGATCAGACAAAATTTTTATTAACATCTCAAAATGTCTGCAGCAGCGAATGCCAGTAAAGACCAGTCACAAAGCCTGGGGGCTGAGGAAGGTGCTCACAGAAATGTGGAATCCTCAGTAGCATTCTCCAAGTTTGATCTACTGTAAAGACAGACAAATAGAAAGCATGTGAAATTGTGTCATGTTGTTTCTCTTGTTCATGGGCTGGGGAATCCGGAACTAGGTGAGAAGTTCTTATGTTTTCCTATTTTTTCCGTTTATGCAGCTCAGTCCAGCTGAATATGTGACTTGCAAGTAGTGTCAACCACTCATGCACTGTTAATTCTTCACTAAATTTGAGTCCCAGAGAAATGTTCAAGGATTCCTGGCTGTTATAGGTGTCAGCAGGTCTCATTTCCTCTTTGATGGTGTTGGTTTTGACATGTTTTTACCAATTAGCTGACTGATCAGCTGATGAGCTGAGCAGCATGAAACAGGGCATTTATAGTGTGTGTAGAATTTAAATGAGCACGTTATGAAAGTAAACCACCGTAGGACTTTTAATTTTAGACAACTTAGTTGGATAGATTTCAGTCCTGGATGTGTTCAGGATAGCTAACACCGCCACAGTACACATGACAAGATGAGTGACATAAGTAAGATGAATCACTTCTTAAGGTTTCACTGCCTCACTTGATTAGAGAGGTATCCATCGCTGTAATTCAACAGTGATGAACACTGTAACAAATCCTAAAACAGAAAATCAGAAAAATACCGTTAATATATACAGAATAACAGATACAGCTTCAAAAGTGCGTTCCCATATGTGTAACAGAGCACATAGGAAAAAGGACACAATAAATAAATTGGGGAACACTGGAAATTAAGCATATTGTGTCAATTTTAATTACAAGCCTTTTAAGGATTAGGTTTTGGCTTCAGTCTGTTCCCTTTGTTTCCCTAGTGTTTAAGAGCAAATTTAATGAAAATGGTCCGATTTGGCACTGTCAAGTAACTTCTTTTAATTTGCAGTTAACATGACATGAGCTCCCAGAGAGTTTTTTGATGAAATACTTCAACTATGTATCAAAACAAGAGGAAAGTTCTTCGAAGAACTTGTTGGAAATAAAGTGTCACTAAATGAAACTTAACTGAACATTGGCTAGTTTTTGTAAATGCAGTAAGTTGAAAGACTTTGCTTATCAAGACAAAGCTGCTTGGAGGTTGACATACTGTAATTTATTTTGTTAGTTATAGAAAAGTTCTTACACAGAGATAATAGTGAACTCCCCTGTAGTGTGCTACCTCATTTTGTATGTTTGCTGAAACACATAGTTACCCTTAATGTCACCATCATTTCAGTAGAGATCTCTGTTTCCCTTGATCTTGTGTGCTAGCAACAGCTTTTTTTTTTCTCAGACCTTTCCTTCTGTCGCCACTGTCTCTAATTACATTAGTGGCTAACAGTATTGCCTTAATTTCAGGAGCACCTGGCAATTCAATTACAAGTTCTTGAGAGGCTGATCTGCAATTATCCACATCATGTGTTCAAATCAACCCTTGATCCTCTCCCCTCAGCACTTCAGATCATTGGTCCTGACTCAGCATCCGCTGCTCAGCTGCCTTTGATGGAAACCCAGGTGAGCTTAAGAAGAGTAAAGACAGTCTCCTCTGCCATGAAAAGAAGATTTCCATTTGTTGGCAATTTATTCATGTTTTTGTGTTGTTATTAGGAAGATTCTGTCAGCAATAGAGAATTAGTTAAGTCAATAGCTTTCAAACCAAAAGCAGAAATGTATGCTTAATGGGACTGGTAAAACAAAGCAGTTATTCTGGTTTAAGAAGGCTATAAGGAGAAAAATATCATGGAGAACATTAATCTATTCCACTATTCCACAATAATATCATATATATTTTCATGCATATAAATTTCAGAAAGAAAAGTACTCATCAAAAGCCAGGAAATGAGTATATAAAGAATAGGTCAGAAGCAAATTGTCAAAATGAAATGTCTTCACAAGACACTCTGAATATTGGGATTCATTCTGGCCTGTGAGGTATTCTGTGAAACTCCCACAGGAATATCAATGTACCTTTGAAGCAAAGAAATTCAAACACAAACCAACAATCATTTTTCCTTCTAGTTCATGGACTTTAGAATAATCTTCAATATTTTCCATAGGCTCCCTGTCTACTTCCTTCCTTTGCAATGCTTTCTGAGTTTACTTTTTTTCTCTTTCTTGCATTAAAAATAATTTAGGATGAAAGCACATCCTGAGATTTTCTGCTGCAAGTCCTTTTGTTTGTGGATATGCATATATACACGCCTGGTGGCTGGTGGTGTTTTTTCTAATACCTGCATCCTCTTGGAAAAGAAGCTTTTGTAGCTGGACATACTGCTACCATTTCTGCTGTTTTAGGGGAAAGCCAAAGGTCTGTGTATTTTAAGGCCACAAGGTAACTCTATAATAATATTTTCTGACTGATACAGCAAAATTTCTGCTGCAAAGTTCAAATCGTGATAATGATAAAAATGAAACTCATCTTTTAGAAAGATACTCCATCCCGTCCTAGAGGCTTTTCACAAGGACTCTATGTTCAAGAGATTTTGTTCTGGCATCCAACTCCTTATTAGGAGTCTTTGTCTAATCTCAACCTTGATTGCTATTTTAGAGGATCCTCTACCATCCATCAAGTCGTTTATGTTCAACCCTTCCCCATGTGTGTTCTGTACCTGTATGCCCTGTGCTCTACGTGAGTGGTAGGAGAACGACATCTGTGGTATTAATGGTATGGAAAAACGCACCGCAGAATGTTCTGTCTTTTTGCAGTTTCATAGCACTGTTATGTTATCCCAGGTAAATGAAGCTGTGTTACTTAGGTTTTCATAGCAGAAAATTCAGACAACTTTTCACTGTACAGAAATTAACATTCTGATCAACAGCAACCAAGCCCATTGCTGAGTGGTGGTAAGTGGTCCCTTCCACTTTCACATGCATATAAACCTTTGAAGATACTTTGTAGGGTAGATGTATTATTTATTTTGTGTTATTGCTGTTTATATTACACACTAGATGTACACAGATGCATACCTCTGTTGGTTTTGTGCTAAACACTTAAGTACAAATTCAGAGACTCCTAAGCCAGTGCATTCAAGTTTATCCAGAACTGGAACTCATTTACAAGTATTTCTAAGCTCTGATCATATAAGCTCTATGAATATGTATGTCTTCAAATTTCAAAAATAGAAAACCCATTAAGATCTGAGTTTCCAGTTAAAAATCCCAGGGTCATGTGAGATTTGTCCCCCCAGAGCCTGACAAAGCAAGGTCAGAATAAAACATCTACCTTGGAAAAGGAACAAAACCTCAGAACTAATGTTGATGATATCAGCAGTCTGTCTTTGGGAGGGATATGAAACTGACCTCATATCCCATATGACTTCTGAACCAGCTTTTAAGTTTGGGTTGAGAATGGAAATGTAAAATAAATGAACAAACAAAAAAACCCAGAAAGAACACCAAACCCCATAAAATTATCTCACCTTTTGTGTCTTCAAGAAGTATGTGCAGCTTTTTCTTTTTAAAATATTTTGCTTGGTCAGGATATTTTTGCTTATATAAGTTTCATTTGGAAGCGTAAAGTCATAATCTGATTTTATGAGGTACATGTAAATTATATAATATATCTGCTCAGAAAGAAAATGTCTTTGGCAGCCTGCTTCAGGGAAAAGTCAGGGAAAGGTTGATGCAGATGAAAAACTGATGGACAGCTACATTAAGGCTGCTAAATGCTTTGTAACTCTCAGCAGTGCTGAGTTCACAAGGATGCTGAAGTGCCTCTAGCCAGCTCTAACTATTTAGTTTTAGCAGCTCAGTTCTAGATATTTTCATTTTGGGTATAGGCAGATCTGCATAAGCAGAGCATAATTCTACCAAGCTTCCAAAATTGTAGGATATTATAAAAGCAGGAGAAATGAATGTGAATGAAGAAAGCTATGGAGAAGAGAAAATGAAGAATTAGTTCTCTCAGTGCTTTGTATGTGATGCTAAAGGTGCCAAAGCATTGTAAAAATTAATATGATGAATAAGACAGTAAGACTTTTCACCAATTTGTTCAATCTTTATGATAGTGCATAAAATATGTTAAATAAATATTTTGTCTAGGATTTTGAAGGATAGTTTTCCATAGATCCTGCCTTTTGGAGGGCTCATTTTCTAGTTTATCTCTTGTGTTCCTTTCCAGACCCTGGACTGTGTGATTCATAAAATACAGTAACAACATACTGACATTTGAAACTACACAGTAATTAGTACAGAAAAAAATAATAGTAAAAAAAGAAAACATAAATAGGAAAAAAATATTAAGTGGATGCTACAAAAATGTTTTATTTAAAATATCCTGGATAAGAAAGCAGAAGTACTTCAGAAAAATATCTAAGCACATAAAATTCTTTCTCAGGAGGGGAAGAGGAGGGACTGGCACTGATCTCTTCCCTCTGGGGACCAGTGACAGGATCCAAGGGAATGGCCTGAAGCTGTGTCAGGGGAGGTTTAGGGTATTAGGAAGAGGTTCTCTGAGAGTGGTTGGGCACTGGAAGAGGGTCCCCAGAGAAGAGGTCACAGCACCAAGACAGACAGAGTTCAATAAGCACTTGGACAAGGCTCTCAGGCACGTGGTGTGATTCTTGGGGCTGTCCTGTGCAGGGCCAAGAGTTGGACTTGATGATTTCTGTAGGTTCCTTCCAACTCAGAATATTCTGCGATTCCATAAGGTAAAATGTGCTCTAACATCGGAAGTTACTTGTAGGATTCCTTCTGTAGCACCACTGTTCTTGAAAAATATACTCTGGAAAGACATGGTTTTGAATTAAGAATTGATGCTGAATGACATTTAATGACAGTTCATTGGCTCATTCTGCTGATTGCTTGACTCTTGAGTTGTCTAATTAGCTATTACCTTGCTGAATCTGCAGAATTTTTTTTCCACTTATCCCCAGACTGAATATTTCTTTTTCAGAACAGAGCAGAACTTGTTCCAAATTCTTTCCCACAGTTCAGTCTGGTAGAAAAAAAAAAAAAGGGACAAATGAAATATTTGAATCTGCAAAAAGTTGAGAAATCTTAGATATTCATATACAGCACCGAGATACTGCTCATGAAATCTATAATTTTTAAAGAATGTTGACAAATTGGGGCAGATGAAGAAAAAAGGTATTGACGTTTTCCTAAGATTAGAAAGTCTCTTGCTGTGAGGAACTGAGTTCAATCTGTTTAATTTATCTGAAATAACATTAGGATGTCACTTGATTGCAACATATGAGTATATAGTGGTTAATAAAAAGCACTTAAATTCAGCAGAGAAAGACATAATTAGAGCCTGGTAGCTGAGCCACAGATACTTGCATCAGAAATTTGGGACCACATTTTACCAATGACGATAATTAAATGATGGAAGAAATTACTATGGAGTTGCTAAATTTACCATCTTTAAAGTCCTCAGCATGGCTGGAAGGAGTCATAATGTAGAATATTCTGCACTTCTTCCAGCTGACATCCTGCTGACTGGGGGAGGAGGAGGACGCTACTGTCTCCCTCATACTTCTTGTAATAAACGTGCCAAAGCCAAATTGGATTGTTTTCTCAAAATTTTCCCTTAATTAAACACCAGTTACTGCAGTTGAATACAGGGATACATGATTGAGATCTAACAACCTGTGATATGGAGCATGACAAACTAAATCAGTGAGCTTTTGTCTTTTGATTTGCAAATCTGCAGACTTCATGCAGAGTTTTGCAATCTGGGGGAGCCATGTAACTCTAGGTTTTTTTTCTCCTCATATTGTGAGAGTTGCCTGCCTTAAACAATATTAAAGTTGATGTTGTTCATAACCTGCATGTTTGTGGGTTAGATCCACCAGCACCCCCAAGTCCTTTTTGGCAGGCATGCTCTTGATCTATTCATCCCCCAGCTTGGGTTGGTATTGGTAGTTACTTGGTTGTAGTTCTCTAACATTCCTGGTCATGTTTATACAACTTCTAGAAAATAAATATACCTGCCATTACAGTACAGGTTTTCATCCATTTAAAGTGCAAAATTGTCATGGCAGCCCAAATACCAGAATTTCAGAAGGCATGAAATCTGCACTCAGTTGTTCTATGTGCAGGCTTTAAAGAAGTGAGATGGGATAGACAAAGATGAGTAAAAATCACACAAAAGCAGTTTTATGTGCCTGAGGTCTCCCATATCCAAATGTCCTATGCTGTTGATTAGCTATATGACACATCAGTCAGTGTGTTCTTCCAAAACAAAAATCAATCAAACATGACAATTCCTGCCTTGTAAAGATCAAATTAGTGTGGTATTCCAAATAGCAACGCATTCTTTTATAACTGGCATTAACAGAGTAATTTGAATTATTAGCTCTGCGTTGTAATTTCTTGCTACCGGATTTCATCCTACCTATGGAAAATAAATGTGCATTTCCTCATGCCCAGTACCATGAATAAAAATATAATGGACACTAAATATCAGGATAAATTTAAAAAATTATTTCATTCCAAAGAGACACAAAAATACTCACTTTAGACATTTTGAATAGCATATTTTGAAATAATGTTTTTGAAATATTTTGTTTCAGTGAGGAGCATTTAATTTATGACGTCATGAGACATAGAAATTATTTTGATTTTTTTTAATATATTATATAAGTATGCTTGAAATAGGAAGGCAAAATAAACAAAGTCAAATCAATTAAATAAATCTTCTTGACCTGCTGATATAAAATGCTTTGATGATCTATTGAAATGTAAAAGGAAGTTTAAGTTTTTCTTTTAGTTTACCTTAAATACAAAGAGAGAGTAATAATATAAATTTATATGAAATCTAGCTGTTATCCCGTATTTTGCACTACAACACAAACAAAGACCATAACAATGGTCTGTCAGAAAACAGATGTGACAATTTAGTTCTGTCAAGTAAAAGCCACCCTGCATCATTTTGGGAGGCAGATTCTCATTTGTTTCCTACAGCCCTTTGGGGCATAAAATATGATAATGGTCCATTTTGATGGGTACTTAATTGCTTTTGCATGCATTCCTGCTGTATGAATTCATGGTGGTTTCTACTAAAGGTTCTGTGTCAGTAAATCATGCCAAATGAGTCTGTCTTCAGGAAGGCAGTTATGCAAATGATAAAGCCTTATTGAGGTTCTATAGCATACCAAAACTGGAAAAAAAGGAATGCCCAGTGAATGAGAATAAATATATAGATAGGAACATTTATTCAAGGAGGTGTACTTTTGGCATGATTAATCACCAGAACCTTTTTTAACTTTAGTGAGTGGATTGACAAATAAATAGTAACTGTAATTTAGCAAAAGTACCTTTTTAAAGAAAATTCTTCTTTGGTTCTCCAAATAGTAATCTCATGTTTGATAGCTGGTTTGTTTCTCATATCAATCATTGAATTGTGTATTTGGGAAACTGTCCCTGGAGTACTTCTTAGTGCTACAAATAAGCATAATTGTAAAGATCTGGCAAAGGGCAATTTATGGTCTCTCTCCATAAATTATAATACTGGGGTATAATTTTTTCTTTTTTGTTTGAGATATAAAACATACTCACTATTAAAAGCTTTCTTTTTCAAGATCTGTCATGTAAAATACACTCAGTTTTAAAACATATATGCACTAAACAGTAGAGATTTGTTTCTACATACTTACTGGACTTGATATATGTCTTTGAATTGGAAGGAATCATATTCTTTATTACTGTGTAAAATTTAATGTAATTTAGGTGTCAATAATGAGTAGGAGATAGGTCTATGTCAATTTCCAAATACCCTGGTCACATTTTTGAAAAGAAATAATAACAACTGTGGTTTTTTTTTTTACAGTGAATTTTCAATGGTTGTTAATGGTGGTTAATGGTTGTTAAGGTAGGTCTGCTCTTTTTTTCTTTGCTTCTGTGCAAGGGTGAGCCATCAACTGATATCTGTCTTGGAAGATATAAAGTTCTTTTCCCATAGACACTGAATATATTGTATCATCAGATATGACTTTTTTTCAATGATCAGGTATGATTTTTCAACTTATATGAAGCATGATGACATAATCAATAACCTGTTCTGCTTTTAAGGATAGTTCTTAAAGTGGCTTAGTGTTCAATTTTATCTCAAGCTGTACCACAGACTGAAAGATGTGAAGAAGAAAACAAGAAATGAAGAATGAAGGTTATAGCCACCTACTGGGAACATTTTTATAAAGCCTATGAAACAGTGCTTTAGGACATTAGTCAGCATTAAAATATAATCATCACACACATCTGATTGCTACAGGATCTGGATTCATAAAGTAAAATCCCAATTTCTTTAAAGTCAGTTGCAAAATTCTCATTAACTGTCATTGAAATATTCGCATTAGTAAGGTCAGGATGTGGGAGCCAAAACTGAAATGAGTTACCACTGAGCATTGTGATTATTAGCAAGTGCAACATTTGAAATTATCCTCCTCTTCAATGTGAGGATATTTTTCCATTTACATGAGTTTGTCAGTCTGCTTTGTGTGTTTAGCATCCAAACTCTTGAGGACAGAAATTAGTTTAGGAATATTTTGTACAGTCTCTTAACAAAAGGGCTGGTGATTTCAATTTGAGCATCTGGGTGCTATCAGAACGCAATGGTTTCATGATAACTGCATGCAAAACAGCTAGGAGGAAAATTGCATACAGAAAGGCAATTATCTGGAATATGATAATACAGGCTGCCACCTACGCTGGCTTTTCTTCATAATGGCTGTTGAAAGAGACTGAGCACCTTTGTTAAGCATTTCAAAGACGGAACAGTGACAGGTGCTATACAGAATTCAAGAGCTATTGTTTAAACTTAAGCAATATTGACTAAAACTCTGATTTCACCCTAGGAAGCCAGTTAATTATAGCTGAGGCTTTATTCAAAAGCTGACATGACATAGCTGACAGAATTACGGGGGAAACTGAATTAGTCATTGACATCAATGATGGAAAGTACCCTGATGCTTCTTACCTCATATGAGGGAATAGTTACAAATTGCTGGTGTGGTTGATGATGCACAGCGGTTAATGACATATACAGTGCATTCACGATGGAAAAAAATAAGATTCAGATCTAATTTATACGTATTTGGCAGTCTCAAGGCTCTCACAGATGATGGTGCTGTCCTGAATGGAAATAGGGAATTAAATGAAAATTGAATGCTTGCATCCTTTTCCCCAAGGTGGGCCTGAAGTAATGCAGGCGGGGGGGTTTGTTTGTTGCATTTTGATAAATTTAAAGTTGTTTTTCCTTTTTTTTATGTGTTAAAAATTAATTTTTTTTTTCTACTCTAAAAAGAGGTAAAAAACTAAATGCAAAGAGAAATACAGTGTGTTTGCATTTCCTGAAAGACTGGGAGGTAAAAGAATTCTGGTTCTCATAGAAGGTATTTTATCTAACCTCCCGTCCCTCTAAGTCAAGAGTATTTGGATGCTATTGTTTCAGAAAACACAAAATGAGTCGAAGTCTCATAACAGGAAGTCTTATATCTAAAGTTAAAGGTCTTATAACAGGAAAACAGATGGGACAGGAAAAGGATAAAGAATGGCTATGTAAATAACTAGATATTACAGGTGAGGAGAACACATGGCTACATTCAAAATCGGTAAACTAGCTAAGCCTGACAAAATAATTAAGAACAAAAAGTTCCCAATCCTCAATACAAAATGGATTGCCAAATTCCAGGTAGTATTGTGACCTATATTCCCAGAACACAATTACTAGTTCAGCCTCAAAACAATTGCTTGTTTAAAAAAGCAAACCCTCTATAACTTCCTGTAGTGTTGCATTATTACTGAACCACTTTTGAGACATGCAGGCTTACTTTCCTGCACTTTGAACCCAAATCTCCTATTTACAGAAATGAACACTAATGCTGAGTTAAATGACATTCTGGGACAAGGCTGGTTATTCTTCTGTTTCTTCATGAGGAAACGGCTTCTTTCTGCACAGATCAAGTAAATTCAAGAATTAGCAAGAAACCCGCACCGAGTAATTGGGATATTCACCTGGAGAAGTGGACTAGGATTTTTCATGGTCCTATTCTGGTGAATGATGTTTAATATATAAATTTAATACTTGATCTACTGGATGATTGGAACACCAAAGTCTTTATGTGATAGTCTCCAGAGGGGTTTCTGTCCTCAGAGAGAAAGGGCTGTTAAACTCTCATATGGGAATCAGGACCTCCTACAGGACTTTCTAATGTTTATTTTAGCAAGACGTCATCATAGGGATATAGTCTTGGTCAGCTTTTTCAGCTAGATCTGTAAAACAGATATTGACTCAGACAGTCCCATCGTATCTGGCAGATCTATCCCCAGTCAGTTGCAAGACTATTATCCCAGCAGCAGTGAGAGTCAAGCAAGTTCAAGTTGCATCTTTTGCTCCTTGGGTTAGAAAAATGTTTGGCAGAGCCCCATAACATATGGCCCTGCTCAGAAACTCCTTCTGAGAAAAAAGCAGGGAGACAAGCAGACAATTCTGTTTGCAGGCTTCTCTTCTCGACTCCCCACAGCACTCTGCAGACTCCCTGTGCTCTTTGCGTAACTACAGGTCTGAACAGGTGCCAAAGCTTCTGGTGCATTTTACAAATTGGCAACAAGATAAGCTCTGCTGCCATCCAGACAAATTATGCCCTGGTTCAACATGTACTTCATCAAAGGGCTTGGTAGTCACCACTGGGGATGTTTTTCATTATCTCATCCTCAGTGGGAGATCAATAGAAACAACAGTGTTAGCAAACACTAGAACCTAAAAGATGTCAAAAATCTTAATAATTTTTATTTTTTAATTTTGTAGACCCTTAAGTACAGCATAAAATCTTGGCTACAAAATAGGGCTTATGACTCACTGATTAATTTTATTTAGGATTATATCCCTGTAGAAAGGTTAGTGTGTGGTCAGACTGTGCTACTAATTACTTACTTTGAACATTACCTCATATGCAACAGGCACATAAAGCGATATTTATGAATGTAGGCAGGAAATGGCTAGTTGAACAGTATCCAAAAATGTTTCAGAGTGTTTTGGAGGTTTTAGATTCTGTTAAATTTATTAATATTAAGGAAAATGCTGCTATATGGACCATTACATCAGAGCTGAGATAATAAAATATATCTGAGATTTGAGAAATATTCAATCTAATTGATATCAAGGAGGTAACCAAGCAAACATAATTAAAGTAGGCAAGAGCAACCCTAACTAAGGTAAAATAATGAAATGTGGAGGCAAACGTAATAAAAACCAGATAGTATTTATTCACTAGCAGATTTAATGTCCTATTGTGAATATTCCTGAAAGTATAAAATTTAAGTGATGCATTAAAATCAGAAGAAATGTGCTCTTGACAGTAAAACTGCAGGTAATAAATTTATCAGTGATACAAAAGTATAACTAGCCTGGAAGAGCAGCAGTCATAACCTTCTTCCATAGTCCTTGCATTGTTTGCATGCATCTTTTAAATACAGACTTTGTAAAATATTATCTTAGTTTAAAATCCATTTATAGTTTTAAGACAACTTTTGCTACTGGTACTGTTCACAGTTTTACCTCATTTTACTGTTAATATAATGTTTCGCTATTTGTTTTTGCAGTTTTCAGTCACTGGTATCTTACACTTATTTTGTTGGTGGGTCAGGAAAGAAGAATGCTGTGAATTGATATACAGCAGATGTTCTTAGGAAATCATGCAATTGTTCAGCTATCTCAACAATACTTTTTTTCCCCCCAGTATACAGTGCTCTGTCTCTTTGGTGTACATAATATGAGTACATTAGTCTTAAATCAGGTGTTTACCACACACCATTCTGGGTATGTGATATCTGTGTGAGCTGGTGTGCTGAATATTTACAAAATAAATAGAATTCACTTTGCTAAACCCTGAAAATTGTTATGACAAATACTCTTGTTATTATCCCATTTATTTGCTCTTTTAATAGAAAAAAATTTGAGTAGAATTTCCTGAGGTGTCAGTCTTGAGAGAAGTAAGCAGATGGTTTTTCCCTTACATTCATTACTTTACAAGAAAAAGAGATATCTGTTGTTTGATATATGATTGATATATATTCCTGTTTAAAAACCTGGAAGAATTGTTGCAGGAAATGATTTTTTCTATAGACTTTTAAAAAAAACTTTCATAAAAAGAAACATTTTCATGACTTAATACCCATTAGAGTTATTGGCTCTTTCCATGTTTAGGACAGTCATTTCCTTAATGGAAATAGTTACTTCACAGAAAATTGACTAATTTTCAAGGAGTTTAGGTTAGAAATTCACATATGCAGGATTTTCAGGAATTATGACTAGGTTAACCACCCACATCATATCTAAAAGAATAGTTATTTGTTTAGTTTAATAGCATGATGATCCATTTTTTATTTTAAAGGATAATCCTTGTTTCCTTTTTTTTCTGAAATGAAAGAGAAAGTGGCTGAATAAGGTCACTGTGAAGGAACACGGAGAATATATTTTATCATTTAACTCAAGTTCCTTTTCAGTGGAAGGACAATAGTAAGACCACTTATTTTGGCGGCCCCTGGAGAAGGGCCTTTCCCAAACTCTGTGGAAGTGTTTTTGTGGAATCCACGTAGTGCCGGTAGCTCAGTGTGCAGCTGCGTACCAGCTGCAGATTGAGCCCTGGGTGGCAGGAGCAGAACTGCTGCCCCTTTGCACAACAAAGGGCACAGGAACCTGTGGGCCAGCCCGGTGACTGGACACTCAGAGACACAGCAGGAGCTGGGGACCCCCAGATTTTCCTGTGCTTAGACCATGAGGGTATAAAAGCCCAGGCGTTCCTTTGTTTGGGGTCCCTTCTTGAAGGCACCCAGTTTGAGCTGTTATTTTGTTATTGCACCAAGATTAAATTATCTTAGGGGTAGACACATTGGAGACTCTTCTATGGGGCTGAGCTGTTGAGGAACCCTGCTGTGACGGTGTGAGTGTCGGGGTGCAGCTGGGAAGGGGCCTCGGTCCCAGCTCGGGTGGTGCCAGAGTGACTGTGCCGGAGCGTTCCTTTGTTTGGGGTCCCTTCTTGAAGGCACCCAGTTTGAGCTGTTATTTTGTTATTGCACCAAGATTAAATTATCTTAGGGGTAGACACATTGGAGACTCTTCTATGGGGCTGAGCTGTTGAGGAACCCTGCTGTGACGGTGTGAGTGTCGGGGTGCAGCTGGGAAGGGGCCTCGGTCCCAGCTCGGGTGGTGCCAGAGTGACTGTGCCGGAGCGGCTCCTGGATGGTCGGACAGGGAGTATTCCTTAGCAGTGTCTGTGCAGGCTCAGCATACTTCAAGTACAGGAGTCTCTGGTGTTTTTGGGACTTGCCCACAGTATGCTACTGATGTGTTCAGTGCTGCTGAAAAGTCGTGTGGAATGAAGGCTTTAGACACCTGTGGTAGAACTTGCTCAAGGAATGGATTCTCTGCTTGCCTCAGGGAAGGAATGCAAGCGTAAGTGATAAATCAGGGTCACTGCTTGAAAAATAAAGACCTTGTCTGGAGCAAAGCAAGAAACACAAGATGAATAGCTTATGCTCATGTTATCAGCACCATAGAAGATTGATGAAGAGCGCTTGAGCTGAATTATTTTTTTAAACATATGTTTTTTCAGTCATTTGTCTTATATCCTCTGTATAGATCAGAAGTGTGAGAGCAAGGTCATAGAATTCCATTAAAAAAACTGTTTATAGGGTTGGCTAGGATGGGCTTAACTTGCTTTTTAGCTACTTGTAAGATGCTGTGCTTTAGATTAGTGGCTAAAATAGTGTTGACTCAGAAAAAAAAAAATCTTAGCAAATCCTCTAAGGAAATAACACTTGAAACATCCTTGCTTTGATTGTGACTGAAAGTCTCATCCTATATCTATATGTTGGTCTGTCTTTGTGTGGTAAAAACCTTGTGTTATCACTAAGAATATGATAGATTATTTTCCAGAAGAAGAAAAAATTGAAAATTTGGTCCCATAAAAAGTATGCCTTTCTATATGCCTACTTGCTCCAGATGGGGGACCTATCCAGGTGTAAAAAAATGCATTTTTTGACTTATTTTCAAGAAGTGCAAATACATTGCATTAAGAAAAATAATTTTTCAGTCACATGGTTTGAGCTTTGAGAGTAATGAAAAAACCCTAATCTTTTGGGACTCAAAAAATTAATATGAGAAAAAAGAAAGGAAAATTGTGGTATACAGCACATTCGGTAATTAGTAAGGCAATTTGTGCATCAAGGAAGTCATAATTGGCTCAAAAGTTTTCAATCATCTTATCTGTCTGCCAAAGCATTACAAAAGTAATTATTTTAACAGTTTCTGGAACCTGTCCTTACTAAACATTTGTCTTTCCATCTGCAATTAGATTTTTTAGAAAGTACTTTTCCTAATTAAGAAAATTCTCATTTTATATTCTCATTTTATCATTCACAGAGGATAAAATGGAGAAGAGAAAAGCTGTTTTGATCCTTTTATAAAAAGTTGGAAGCAATTCACTTGATAGTTTAGAAAGGTGAATACAAACTGTGTAAAAACTATTGTATATGAAACAAACCAATGCGAATATATGTTTGAGGAATTGCATATGGTATATTGTGTTGTCTTCAAATCTTATTCTCTCTATTCCTTAAGAAAAATTTCTTCCTACTTGATAAGCTAAATACAGGACTAAAATGAATATTATTTTGTCCTACAAAACACCTGGATTGATTTCAGAAAACAATGCAGTACTGACTTGGTTAAATTTGAATTTTCTTTAAAATTAAATTACTTGAACTGCCTTTCATGCAAATGTGCAGTAACCCAATATTAAAAGCATTTTAATATATGCTTCTAGATCTGCATCCAAAGGAGTACAAGTGCTAGAAGAGTGGTAGTTAGAAAGGGGATTTGGTAAGGGGAAATCATCTTAAACTGGGTGAGAATAAAACTTGATAATAACTTTTTATTTTTGAAAAGTAAGTGACTAATCTCATAGATTATGAAATCTAGAATGGCCTAATTATTTTAAGTAGGATGTCTAGTGAGATTAAAATGTCTCACTCCCCATTTTTGTAATAATAGTAATAGCAATAGCAATAGTAATAATAATAATAATAATAATAATAATAATAATAATATCATCTAAATCCAGACATAAAGATGAGAAATTTCAGGATGTAACAACAATGCTCTGTTCCTGGGCATGTGGACTTGTGATAAGACTCTTGTTCTCCCTATGGAAGTTGACAGACCTCTATATTCACTCCCCCGCCCCCCCCCCCCCCCCAAAAACCACAACAAAAACAACAAAAACAAAAAANAATCCACGTAGTGCCGGTAGCTCAGTGTGCAGCTGCGTACCAGCTGCAGATTGAGCCCTGGGTGGCAGGAGCAGAACTGCTGCCCCTTTGCACAACAAAGGGCACAGGAACCTGTGGGCCAGCCCGGTGACTGGACACTCAGAGACACAGCAGGAGCTGGGGACCCCCAGATTTTCCTGTGCTTAGACCATGAGGGTATAAAAGCCCAGGCGTTCCTTTGTTTGGGGTCCCTTCTTGAAGGCACCCAGTTTGAGCTGTTATTTTGTTATTGCACCAAGATTAAATTATCTTAGGGGTAGACACATTGGAGACTCTTCTATGGGGCTGAGCTGTTGAGGAACCCTGCTGTGACGGTGTGAGTGTCGGGGTGCAGCTGGGAAGGGGCCTCGGTCCCAGCTCGGGTGGTGCCAGAGTGACTGTGCCGGAGCGGCTCCTGGATGGTCGGACAGGGAGTATTCCTTAGCAGTGTCTGTGCAGGCTCAGCATACTTCAAGTACAGGAGTCTCTGGTGTTTTTGGGACTTGCCCACAGTATGCTACTGATGTGTTCAGTGCTGCTGAAAAGTCGTGTGGAATGAAGGCTTTAGACACCTGTGGTAGAACTTGCTCAAGGAATGGATTCTCTGCTTGCCTCAGGGAAGGAATGCAAACGTAAGTGATAAATCAGGGTCACTGCTTGAAAAATAAAGACCTTGTCTGGAGCAAAGCAAGAAACACAAGATGAATAGCTTATGCTCATGTTATCAGCACCATAGAAGATTGATGAAGAGCGCTTGAGCTGAATTATTTTTTTAAACATATGTTTTTTCAGTCATTTGTCTTATATCCTCTGTATAGATCAGAAGTGTGAGAGCAAGGTCATAGAATTCCATTAAAAAAACTGTTTATAGGGTTGGCTAGGATGGGCTTAACTTGCTTTTTAGCTACTTGTAAGATGCTGTGCTTTAGATTAGTGGCTAAAATAGTGTTGACTCAGAAAAAAAAAAATCTTAGCAAATCCTCTAAGGAAATAACACTTGAAACATCCTTGCTTTGATTGTGACTGAAAGTCTCATCCTATATCTATATGTTGGTCTGTCTTTGTGTGGTAAAAACCTTGTGTTATCACTAAGAATATGATAGATTATTTTCCAGAAGAAGAAAAAATTGAAAATTTGGTCCCATAAAAAGTATGCCTTTCTATATGCCTACTTGCTCCAGATGGGGGACCTATCCAGGTGTAAAAAAATGCATTTTTTGACTTATTTTCAAGAAGTGCAAATACATTGCATTAAGAAAAATAATTTTTCAGTCACATGGTTTGAGCTTTGAGAGTAATGAAAAAACCCTAATCTTTTGGGACTCAAAAAATTAATATGAGAAAAAAGAAAGGAAAATTGTGGTATACAGCACATTCGGTAATTAGTAAGGCAATTTGTGCATCAAGGAAGTCATAATTGGCTCAAAAGTTTTCAATCATCTTATCTGTCTGCCAAAGCATTACAAAAGTAATTATTTTAACAGTTTCTGGAACCTGTCCTTACTAAACATTTGTCTTTCCATCTGCAATTAGATTTTTTAGAAAGTACTTTTCCTAATTAAGAAAATTCTCATTTTATATTCTCATTTTATCATTCACAGAGGATAAAATGGAGAAGAGAAAAGCTGTTTTGATCCTTTTATAAAAAGTTGGAAGCAATTCACTTGATAGTTTAGAAAGGTGAATACAAACTGTGTAAAAACTATTGTATATGAAACAAACCAATGCGAATATATGTTTGAGGAATTGCATATGGTATATTGTGTTGTCTTCAAATCTTATTCTCTCTATTCCTTAAGAAAAATTTCTTCCTACTTGATAAGCTAAATACAGGACTAAAATGAATATTATTTTGTCCTACAAAACACCTGGATTGATTTCAGAAAACAATGCAGTACTGACTTGGTTAAATTTGAATTTTCTTTAAAATTAAATTACTTGAACTGCCTTTCATGCAAATGTGCAGTAACCCAATATTAAAAGCATTTTAATATATGCTTCTAGATCTGCATCCAAAGGAGTACAAGTGCTAGAAGAGTGGTAGTTAGAAAGGGGATTTGGTAAGGGGAAATCATCTTAAACTGGGTGAGAATAAAACTTGATAATAACTTTTTATTTTTGAAAAGTAAGTGACTAATCTCATAGATTATGAAATCTAGAATGGCCTAATTATTTTAAGTAGGATGTCTAGTGAGATTAAAATGTCTCACTCCCCATTTTTGTAANAAACCACAACAAAAACAACAACAAACAAAAAAGTTTTTTCATTCTTGTAAATGTTTCACTTCTTACCAGGTTTTGAATGATACATTATTGCAGTGGCCTAGGATCACTTAGTGAATTCTTCCAAACTCTTCCTTTAAATGTGTTGATGATTAAAACAACATATAGTTTTGTTTTTAGTAATGAACACCAGTAATGCATTAAAAAGTCTTTAATGCAGATGAATAATAACCTTTCTAGTTAAGGCATATGTAAAATTTCTTAATTTAAATCCAGTACTCTGAAAGTTTAGTAAAATGGAATGCATATTTTATAATTTCAATTTTTTTCATGTACTTCTGCTCTTTGATCTTTTCAGGTATTTATATCTTTCACTTAGGAAGCTATTCTATTTGAATAGTAAAATGTTTCTTTTTAAATTAATATTCTACATTCTAAATTCAGGGAAGGACTCCCAAGATTACTACATGGCTAATACGTGATTTGTAGTTCTAGATTTAAAGTCCTGCTTATGTGTTTGGAATCATCTTGAAGACAAAATAATGAATTATTACTCTTGGCTGTCACATGAAAACAAAGAATGGCACAGTTTTATAAAGACAAACAATCTCGTTAATCCCACAGCCAAGTTAACTCTTAGTAAACTTTTACAAAACACATTAAAATCCCAAAATATTTAGAAGGTTTTAATGACATTATTAACAATTGCTTATTTATTCCCTAGTTGATTAATGCAGACAAATGTGACCCTTCTCCTCTAAATTCCTTATTCTTTAATGATATCAGTTTCAGCCAGTCACTGGAAAATGTGTACTTCTCTAAAATGCCAGATTAGAAATCAATGTAGTTCTCTGCAAGTTAGAATGAATCTGACTTTCCACAGTTTGGAGTAAAAGAATTTGGGAAAAAACAAAAAAACCAAAGAAACCAACTGAAACCAAACCCAGAAATACGTCACAGTATTTTGATTGCTGTCTACAACTTCAACATTATGTGGAGGGCACAGGTTGGTGCTGATTTCTTTCTGCTGTCTGGTGATAAAATGCAAGGGAATGGTTTAAGTATGTCAGGGAAATTTCAAACTGGATGTTAGGAAAAATTCTCCACTGGGACAGTGGTCAAGCATTGGAACAAGTTCCCCAGGGAAGTGGTCATGGCACCGAATGAATGTTCAATAAGTGTCTGGAGGATGGTCTTCAATATATGGTTTAACTTTCTCTGTGTGCATTCTGCAGCTGGACTCTGATCTTCATGGGTTATTTCCAATTCAGGCTCTTTTATGATTCTATTCTGTATTTCAGGTTTAGTCATTAGCAGGCATTACTATACATATTTTCACGATTCCTACTGAGTTCAGCAAAATTTCTTCCTTGAGACCTCCTCATCTCTTGTTCATAAAATAATGTTTAATCATAATATAATTCACAAAATAAAAATGCATGGAAAGGTAAAATTAGAAGGATTGTGGGAAGCTTATTCCCAGATAGCAATGAAAGTGGGAAGAGACCTTTTAACTCCTTCTACTTTTTTGCTGTGTTAAACTCTGTCACTTCATTATCTGAACAGCTTCTGTGGTGCTCTCTCACTCCTCAAAGTGATTAAAACACGTCTTAAAATCTGTCTTGTATCTTCTCCCTAAGTGAAAAAACTGTACTGGTGAATATTTTTTTGAGTGTGTGTGTGTGTTTTGAGGATGAGTGTATTGGGTTTTGGTTAGGTTTTTCTTTTTTTTGTTTGCTTGTTTATTTTATATTATTATCCCCCCCCGACATTCACAATAATTTCTGTTAAACAACAATTTCTGTAAAGAGAAAAATTCAAAGAAACGTACAGTCTAAGGTTTCATAATTCTTTTTATCTAAGAGTGTATGACTTGCAGTACTAGATGACTTTATATACCTGTATTTCTATGATATATATTTTATAAGCTATAAACCCATGCTGCCTTTGACTATGAGGTTATGTTAGGAAGAAAAGAGGGGAAAGGCTGTACAGCAGGAGAACTGAGTGATGGGAAGAAGGGCAATCCTTTTCGAGATAGTGGAAAAAATGCTATGGTCATCAAGGAGTTAGGGAACAAGTAGACATAAAGTCAGTGTATTTTCGGAACAAAAGTTTGGAAGAGAGGGAAGTTCAATTTTCAAAGCTTCTTTTCACAGAAATTTAGCAAGTCTTAAAAGTGTTATGCTAGTGTTATCACCATCATCATCATCATCATCAGTACTTTGCTGTAATGAGAAATTTGCTCTCTTTCTTCTCTTTTTCCAAGCCCAGACTTCAGGATGTTCATTATGAAAACATTTAGCAGAGCAATATCTAGCTGAATGGAGATGGAAAGAATTCCGTTCCCAATTGCATTTCTCCCTTGGCTGACTTTCAATAGAAAAATTTTTCTTGTGATGTCAGAGAAAGTACTGATGCAAGAAGTACAAAAAAACTTCAGACCTGCATTGTCATAAAAAGCTTTCAGAAATTAGCTGGGAAAAAGATAACAGACAAAACTTCAATATGTATGCAGAAGTAAGTATCTTAAATGTTTGAAGAACTTTAAACTGTACATTCTCCTAGAAATTTGTCCTTCAGAGTAACAAATTCGTAATACAAGTGTGGTTTATGATAAATTCGTATTTAAATTTTAGATGAGAAACACATGAATATGAATGAAAATTCTTTACTTAGTAGAGTAATACTCAGTGTTGACAATGGTAATCCAGTTTTACCGCATAAGATTTCTTCTTATATTTGGTCAATTTCCATAATCAACTAAAAGATAGTTAGAGTTACTTTCACACCATTGTGTTCAGAAAATATATATATTTTTTAGCTTTGCTCAGATATTTGATCAGACAGTAACTGTTCAGACTGTTTGGAAAAGTATGTAAGTAAATTTGCTGGGTAGAATGGAGAAAACAGCAAATTATGCATATTTTAGATACATGTCTTAAGCTGATTTGCTTTAAAAATTTGTGTTATTCTTATTCTTCTGTATCTTGGAAAATGTATACAGGTCAAACTCTTTTATTTTTAAAATTATTTTCAGATGTATTTTTTCTAAGTCGTAAGTAGCATATATAGTTAATGTAAGGAAAATAGTTCAAAAAGAACAATATATATTTTCCAGGTGAAAAATCAATATAAATTAATAAAATATACCAGTTAGTATACAGAGAAAATTGCTTTTTGTTGTATGCAAAATAATTACTTTTTGGAAAGATCATGATATTTAAAAGTTCCGTGAAAGAATGTGTTGCCACATTTAAGTTTATTTAGGATTTAGGAGTGATCACCCTGTGGAAAATACTAAATTTTACAGTACTCTTCTTTTCCTGTTTTAAGAGCTTAAGGAATAACACCAGATTTGACAAGTATTTTGCTTCCTTTTTTATTTTTTTTCCATTTTTTTTAAGAAAGAACCTGAAATTCAAAATGAGTAGCTAAGAAACAAAATATCAGTCTGTAAAAGTAGTGCAAAGAGGTTTTCTTAAAGGATATGTTTCCAGAGTATAGCTATATCAAAGACATTCTGCATTTCTCATATCAATTTATAGGATATATTTTACAGAGTTATCATTTCCCAGTGACTCAGGGCTAATTCCTCAACAGCTCTTTTGCTCTACAATAAAAATCTTAATGCTGAGTAGTTCTTGTATCTGGAGTGCTGTGTAAGTAGTACTTTTTCTGGACTCACTTCTAATCTCATAAATTCGGCATTATTCATCATTCTGATGCTCGTGCAAAAAGGAACAGAACCTTATGTGCGTTCTGGACATTTAAAGTATCCATGAGCTGACTTTAAGCGTTAGAAATGTATATTAACAATCTGTGAAACTGGATTTTAAAGCTAGGAATTACATTTTTCCACTATACTTGTATTTTGTGTTCATGGATATTCCTGTAGCTCAATGTCAAACAACTCTATTTTCAATGGAATCAGAACAGAACCACTGATTTTGAAGGTGTATGTTTCTTCTCCTTTTAAACAATGAAACAAAAGAGTTTAATAAAAATAATTATTTTTAATAATACAAAAATTATTAATATTTTTAGTTGTGTTCTTTACTAAGCATAAATCTGTATTTTTGCTGTGAAGACTTATTATGCGTTAATGGATGATAAAGTGGAATATTAATTTCACTTGACTTGATATAGGAGAATGCTGGTTTATGCAGATGGTGGTCAAGGAAAAGTATGCATTAAGGAGAATTTGAATTCTTGGTTTTACAGTTTTGGTGGTTTTAAAATCCTTAGCGAGAGGTTTATTAATCTATTATCTGGGCCAGCAAACCATACAGAATTTTTTTTTCCAAAAGCCCTGGAGAAAAACAGTGGGTTTTGATTGGAATTCCAAGGTCAAGATAAGCATTCCTCTTCATTGCATTTTTTCCCCTGGGAACATCTTAGGAGGAGCTGCAAGCATCGCTGACATCTCTAGAGCTTTAATACAGCGGTTCATTTCAGGTAGTTAATATGTAATTCATAGTATGCTTTCTGTAATTTAATTTTTATAGTAAGTGTTTGGAAAATGTGTCAGTTAAAGTACTGGTATTGATAATGACAATTATTCATTAATTTACACATAGAGTTACACTGTTCTTATTTAAGACCCTGATGTAGCATTTTTGAAACACTAACAAACTTTTTTCATAAATAGGTTGTCTGAGGAATTTAAAGGGTCTGTGTACAATGAACACAATTTTTAGGAAGGTGATTGATTCCCTCTCTCTGAATCAAAGCTGAAGAACTAAGTTGGCTGGCATTTCATTTTTTTAGAGGGAACCTCTAACATGGGTAAGTTAAAGTAGGAAGGAATCCACAGAGGGCTTCACTTTACTTTAGGAAAGCCTACTTTTGAATTACATGTTGCATTGATAAACATCTCTGTCACACAATAAAAATCTTTTTCACTTAAAGGGCAGTCAGGAATTCATCGAAACGGAGATAAGTCCATCTTCAAGCCAGGACAGCCATGGAAGGCAGTTTAACAGAATCAGTGATGGTCTTTCTTCTGATAGGAATTATAGCTCTGGAAGGTGTTGATAAAACTAACTATGGATTTGACTAGAAAATTGCTGGAACAACAGAAACATGGATGCATTTGTTTCTTTTTTTGCTATTTTCATTGTTTTTCTGAGGTTATTGCTAGCTTAAAATATATTTATGTTGTCTAAAATGTTTTTAACTGAGTTTTGTAACTCATACAAAGAGGATGTCTTGGTGACTCACATTTGAACTCTACCAGTAGACAGAATGAGTTCGGTATTGGCTTTTATTGAGTGAGTTCTTCTCTACATCACTCCTTTCACTCTGAGCTCTTTTGGAAGTCCTGTTGTTTCTACATTCCGAAATCTTAATAAAAGGGTTACTGGATAAAGTACATTTTTCAACTGTGCTTGTCTTAAAGAAAATAGTTTCCATCAGCTATTCAAACTGCATTCTTTAATCTTTTAATGATGCCAGACACATATGCATTTTCTGCCAAAAATAAAAAAAAAGGCAAAAGAGACTTGATAATCTGGGCACTGATGCTTTAATGATACAATTCTCTGTAATCATGCAAATAACTATTTGGCCGACTATTTTGGATGAAGTAGCTTGTTCTCCACCTGCTAAATGGTAAGCCAGCATGGCACAAAAAAGGAATTCTTCCTACTTTTTGTCACCACAGTTCAGTGGAAATACCGTGTCACTGGTGTTTGCATTTTGCCTTACTGATACTCAGTGGTCTTTTTTTCAACTAAGCTTTCTGCTACAACAAAAATGCCGATCAGAACATTCACTTTTTTTCAAAGATAAGCTAATACTAACATAAGAGTATAAAATTACTGACTTTCTTTGATGTGTCTCAGAGAAGCAGCTATAATTGTTCTAGTTTAATAGTCAAATGATAGAGGAGACTGAATCCCTTGGGATTCCACACTTATGAGGAATATCTTAAACCATGTTGTGCATTGAATTTTCATTATAATCTATATCATAAGGCTAGTGAAATGTTCTGGGCTCTATACATCAGCGTTCAAGAAACACCTACAAGATTTCATTTTAGTCAACACTTCCACAACAGGACATATATGTAATGCCATTCTGCTAGTATGTTTAGCTTTTCCTATTTCAGACAGTTTTTGCTACTGTAGAAAAAATATAGATATGTTCAGCTGTAGGGGTCTTTTGCTAACACTGCTTAGCTATGATTTATGGCTTGATATTAGCTATGCTACATTCACTTTTGTGTTTTGTTTTCTTAATTAATCATGTCTTCTTTATTAGAAATTACTAATAACTTTGGACAGCTATTCTTTTCTAATCCAAAACACTTACTTAAATGATTTTAGTTCATTAGCATCTCTCTCACTATCCCAGTTAAATTGTATTTTTGAAAGCTATAGGCATACCAAATACATATCCACAATACCTGTAGCAAAACACCACAAGATATCTTTCCTTTTGCACTCTAATAACCATCCAGCTGCCCTTACTTTCAGACTACAGCAGACCCTGATTAAAAACCTAAAGCTTACTTGTATTTAAAACAGTTTACTAAAAGTTTATCTTAGCACTTCTACTGCAGTTACAAACTTGGGAGTGTGTTCCTGGAAGACTGGTGCCATTTCCCCCCAGGGGTAGTGGTGCCTGCTGGAGTGCTGCTCTTCTGCCTTCTGCCTGCTATGTAGACCAGCAGCAATCTGTAGAGCAGGCAACAAGCTGTGACAGCCACTTACTGTCCTGGTGCTGCTTCAGTTCTGTCTTATTTTTTGGAGATAATGGAACTACTGCCCAAGAAAATAGAGGTTTTTAGCCTATTCTCACTTCAGAAAGGTGAGTGTTATTTTGGCCAGGCTGCTAGGAAGCTTCTCAAGCAGCCTAAGTATGTACTTGAACTAAAAGAAGCACTTATTAGTTTAGTCCCACTTCTGTGCCATCACTTTTCTTTTGTTGGCACAAGCTTTTGTGCAGCTGTGTGTAGAAATGAGTTAGGCCAAGAATCCTGGTTAAAGTTAACACAATCAAGGAAACAAACTGAAATAGTTACTTTAAAATCCAGCTGATAGGTCAGGCCTGATAATACTTACAAATGCTGTGATCAGAGCCTTTCCAAAGGAGAATTATTCAGTACCATCCATCATGTGTATTTTCAAGATGAGACCTTGTTAGGATGCCAGGTCTCATGATAGATTGCTTAGATCCTAAGTAGTGTTCATGAAATGAATGATAAGCCTCCAGTGGATGTAAAATCTATTAAAGGGTATATTATATTAAAGGGTATATTCAGCACCAGATTTAAAGAACAGATTTTGGGAAAACCATGAACACTGAACAACCTGCTGTTTATGTTAATTCATGTACATTGTTCCTTTCTGAAATCACATTCACAAAGGAAAAACAACCTTTTACTACTTTAGGGGAAAAAGCATTAAAAGCCTTGGAGCACTTCCCAGGCTAATTGTTTGGAGCATTTCACACTGTAGTTCCACCTTTTTATTCCTTGTGAATCAAAAAATGTGATTTAACAGATGTGTTTCCCTCTTTGCAGTATTTTCAACACCGAAACACAAACCAGATATTTGCTCATATACAAATATATATATATATTTATAAAGAAAAATGTTTGTATTATTTTTGGATTTAATTTTACAAGAGAATACTCCTTGTACTGCCAAGACCTCAGTCCAACATCAATTAATATTCAACTCTATATAAGGCAGATATCCTATATTTACCTCACATAGAGTGTACCCAAACCAATGAATAGTTTACTACACACATCAAGCACCAAATAAATAATTCAGCAGATTTCTCAGTGTCACCTTTTACTGTGCTGTTTGTGTTGTACACATCGCAGTGGGATGGGTTCTCCATGCTGTGTACAGTAATGAGAGAGACGGAATGAGAAAAAGGCATCCTTTGGTATTTTCCAGACAGAATATTGAGTTACCTGAAAAGATTTTAATGCCCCTTTTAGATTGCCTGCTCTGCACCATCACACAAAAGTAAGATGGCCACTGAATAAGTGTTTTGATTTACAAAGTCCTATGACGAGTTTATAATTATTTACACCTCGGCTGTCTTATATCCAGCCAGCTGTAAGCTGTAATGGCCTGTTTCAAAGCAGCAGATTTTTGTGTCGTGAATGCACCTATGACAGAACAAAACTCTGACCACGTATTTGGTTTAATTATTCCTTTTGTCATCCGCAGGCTTTTTCATTAAAAGTGATCTTCAAGACAGGACTTACTGTTCTTTTCTTCTGACTCACAGAATCACAGAATATTCTGGGTTGGAAAGGACACACAAGGATTATTGAGTCCATCTCTTAAGTGAACAGCCCATACAGGGATCAAAACCCTTGGCATCACTAGCACTCTGCCCTAAGCAACTGAGCTCATCTCAGGGCTGAGTGACTCATGTGAGTGATGACAGGAATAGGGGCCAAAAGGTCTCGATCATCCATGTTTTCTGAAGCAAGGAAAATATTCAGACGTGAGTTGTGTAGTTATGATCTTCTTGCTTATGTTTTTTTAAAAATTGCTGGTGAATTATTATAATTATTTGTATATATCCCAAACAAACAAGTATAATATTTTGTTTCTCAAATAGCTGTAAGTTCCTCTGTATAAAAATAGTATTCCCTAATCAAGAGACTTGTGTCATTCAGAATTCTCAAGCCTGAAATGTCTCTTTGTTTTTCCAAAAAGCCAAGATTATTAATAGAACCTATTGGCATGATTTTGTGATTTGCTAGACTAATATTACTGAAATTTGCTTTCAGTAAAGATTTTATTTTTGGAGATGGTAATTAATTCACTTGCTATAGTGTCTGTATTTCAGTGAAACAGGATTTCAAATGGCTTTCATTACTTTATTAATCATCTGAAAATGAAGATAGCAGAAAGAGTCACTATTTTTCAAGACTGAAGAGAAACTACTGATGTTGTTCAGCTGGTGATATTGGGATGGATTACATATCATTAAATTGTCTTTTTAAAATGAAAGATACTGATGTCATTTTAGATACTATCCTGAATTTCTGCCTCATTTGAGCTTTCAACATGAATTAATGCCATCAAGGCACACACTGACAAGTAGTGTTAGGAGGTAAGGAGACTTGATAATATTTACCAGGTACTGATGTGTCTTGACTAGAAGTTTTGTGACCCTTCTCAAATGCAAATGCACACAGACACAAGTTCAGACTGACAAAATTACTGGGAGTTCTTTGACATCAGTGATTAGTTGCTGATTCTACAGGATTGTGCACTTGTGTGATTTTGAAAAGTTTTACCTTCAATTTAGTGTCACAACAACATGGTGACTAATTTAATTAAATTTACCAAGCAGCATCATGGACACCTATTGTTTCACAGCATCATTCCAAGAGCTGGCACGAAGTGCTTCTGGGCAGTTGTCTTATGCTACCAGCCTTTCCTAAGTGAGTTATTTCAGTGTGATCAGACACCCACTGGCATCTCAGATAAGAATAGGAAGGTCTCAAATGGCCTTTCAAGAACAACTCATCTGCAGAAAAGCCCTACTGCTACTTCACTGGGTTTTTTTTCAGACCATGTGATTCCCAATATCTTTAAGAAAAAAAAAGTTCATTATAGAACTTTACTTGGGAAGAGCCATAAGATTGGAGACAGTAAAAATGTACTTCACTAGTGGCTCTCTACAACTTTCCTTTCCAGAAAAAACTGTGAGGTGTCTCAATTAGTACTTGCGTCTCCAGAGCGCTGGTGCTTGATATTGCAGTTTTTCACAGTACGAAGTGCACTTTTTTCTTTTTCATTAAGCCTTATACAAACATAACAAAGAAAAGCACCTCTGATGACCAGTCATGCATTTCACCTGTTACTGGGCTTAGGATTTCCGGTAGAAAATGTTTTGATTCGTCTTATTTTGTTCTTGTTTGCTGTGATGTGCTGTTTTAAACAACAATTGAAATATGTCATTTGGATGCAGATTGTGGTAAAGTCCAGACTAAATTTATATACCTGGGTCTGGATTTAGCAAAACTCCTCTGGGAAGCTGTAAAGTGGAATGCAAAAGGGAGAGAACTGCAGCTGCCCAATGCAGTGATCTCCTCCTCTCTGCGAGGTTAGTAAGCTGTACCTTGCTCTGTAACATCCGGCTATCTTCTTGTCTCCTCCTGTGCTAGAATGTGGGGAGAGATAAGATAGAGTTGAGCTGCGGGCTCTGGGACGCGCCTGCAGAAGCGCGTGGCAGCACAAAGGATCACATGGCATCATGAAGAAGCACATGGCAGTGCAAAGGAGCACACAGCACCACAGAGGAGCACATGGCAGCACGAAGGAGCACATGGCAGTGCAAAGGAGCACACAGCACCACAAAGGAGCACACAGCACCACAAAGGAGCACATGGCAGTGCAAAGGAGCACACAGCACCACTGAGGAGCATATGGCAGCACGAAGGAGCACATGGCAGCACAAAGGAGCACACAGCACCACAAAGGAGCACATGGCAGCACAAAGGAGCACATGGCAGTGCAAAGGAGCACACAGCACCACAAAGGAGCACACAGCACCACAAAGGAGCACATGGTGGCATGAAGAGGCTTGTCTCCACCGGGCCCTGGCGGGAGGAGGTGTCACAGGGCAGACCCCTACAGAGAGGAGCCTGCTGGAAGCTGACAGACGGGTGAACAGTGAGTGGTCACGCCATAGAAGGACATTTAGAAAGCATGTTGCTGATGTGGCAACATGGGATAGGTCACCTAGTGAGAATTACCATGTGAGGAAATACTGTGCCTTGGAAAAGTGTATAAAAGCAGCTCCTTTCTTTTCAACAAACGAGTGAAATTCTCTGCTTGTCTGGGTTTGCACCTCTGGGTCCGTGTCTTGGTTACTCACACTAGAAGAAGGCAGTGGGAGAAAGCTGCACGCATTGGAGGCAAAGGTGAGGTGAAAAGAGGAGGACGTGCTCCTGAAGCAACTGGCAGCTCCATCCGCTTTTTATTATTTCAGAGCAGCCTAAGAATTAATGAGGTGAATTTCTCATTACAACTCATAAAATGTCACTGACTTCAAGGTTGGCAGATTAGTGATCAGTATACCACACCAAAAAAATACTACGTGTGCTTTTTTCCTTCTCGCATCTCTTAGTTGACTATGCAGACGTAGAAATGAAGTAAATGTGGTTCTGAGTGCTTGCAGAGTTACCTATGCCATGCTCTTGAAGAATTTGAGCATTGTGGATTGAATTCCATATCATTACTGGGCTTTTTTTAAATTACAGAAACTCAGCTGTGATAAAATTGTAAACCTTCATTTAATAATCTAAGATTTTTTCCTGAGACAGTTTTTCAGTGCCTAAAGCATTACTCAGGGAGCCATGTATGTAAAAATTTTTAGCTTTGATATGACATAACTAAGGAATGAACACTGATTTATATATAAACTTGGTTTGAAATCCCAGAAAAACAATCCAGTAGGAAAGGTATTGCTAAGAATTTTGTCTTAGAATCATAGAATGGCCTAGGTTGGAAGGGGCCTTAAAGACCATCTAGTTCCAAGTCCCGTGCTGTGGGCAGGGACACCTACTGGACCAGGTTGCTCAGAGCTCCATCCAACAAGGTCTTAAACACTTGCAGGGATGGGGCATCCAGAACTTTTCTGGGCAACCTGTTTCTGTGCCTCACCACCCTCACAATAAGGAATTTTTTCCTAATACCTTACCTAAGCTTACTGTCTTTCTGTTTGTTCCTCCTCGTCTTTTCAATGCATGCTCTTGTAAAAAGTCCTGCATCTTTCTTGTGGTATTCATCATCGTGTAGCATTTAAAATTCACAGCATTGACTACAACTCTCATTATAAGATGTGACATTTCATGTTTGTACACATAATAAATTACTGGTGTGCATTTTAGTTGTGATAACATCTACGATTTTTCATTACTGTTTGGTTCTCTCTCCTGCTGTTAAAGTTTGCAGCAGTCTGGGAGACGTGTAATTAGAAAATTACTAAGTCTTAGTTAGCAAACTATATTTGTGAAACAATTAACACTTAATAGAGCAGAGTAATTTAATATAGAAACCCAAAACTCTGTGTGAGACCTGTCAGAAGTGGTTTTGTCTCAAACTGCTGACTCTTGCTGCAGACAATGAAATCTAAAGATAGAATACAAGGCTTATCTTCTCTGCTGGTTTTCTTTATAGCTTTAAACTATTCCTGGTTTTGTCCTCCTCTTCTGAATAAATGTAGATGTGTATCAGCTTTCTTTCTCACAGTTTGGTGCTACAGACTTTCATTTTAATAGCAGATTTAGAATGGGCCATTTCTAGTGCCTAGTTATCAGCAATGTTTTTTGCTGGTTTCTGAATCACGGAGACAATTGCTTGCACTGTCAACCTGAGAGCTATCTTTAAAATCATACATCCTTGCCAGATATAATTAACTAGCTGGGAGGAAGATGGTTGACTGAAAGCTGCACAGGCTCAGGAAAAAAGCCCATTACCTGGCACATGCTCAACCTAATTCACCTAACAAAGCAGGAGAAATGAATCGTGCTTCCAGCTGCTTCTCCTGCCCTCTCTGTCTCTCCTTTTAATGGTTTCAGTTTTCCCATACAAGTGTCAAATACCTTTCTGCGAAAGGTCGGTCTGCTTTTTTTTGACAGTATGTAATTGTCCACCAGGAATGAAGGAGAAGAGGACCAGCTTTCAGTAGGTGGAAAATAGATTGAGGAGTTTCAGCAATGGTGTTGACAATGGATCTGCAGAAGTGCATGTAGCAGATGACATTCTTAGAAGGGAAAAACCCCTAAAATATTCAGAAGGACAAATACCACTCCAAGCAATATTAGGCATCTGAATTGGGCCTTTATTGACTGAAAATCACTAATAATAGGAATTTATTTTAATTCAAATATTAATCTGTGTTTTGACAACCACAGATATTTTAAAACATTGAATTCAATCCTTGATTTAAGATGTTTTTTTTTAACTAGATCAAGTAACTCATGAGCTGGAAAAGTTTATATGGTAGTAAATAACTTGGGAAATGCTTCCAACGAACTTGCAATTTGGTGTAACTTGAATAACTAAAGTATTTCTACCCTAATTTTGTTGTTTAGAAATGGTGTTCCCCAAATTAGTACCAGCACTAAAAAACCCACCAGCCACTCCACTCCTCTGACAGAAAGCACAAAAGGCAGACATCATGGGTTGAGGTAAGAACAATTTACTAAAAACAGAAACGAGATACAACAAACAGTAACAGCAACATTCTTAATAACAGAAGTATATAAAAAGAGAGGGTGATTCACATGCAAGAATGTGAATCGCTGCAGACCTCATGTGACAATGAACAATGGCAAAGAGCTTCCCCCTCCTGCCATGGCCTTCTCAGAAGTAAGTGTGCCTTACGCCGACTCCTGGAGTGACCTGAAACGATATAAAATAACAACCTGGCCATGCCCACAGGGCTCCTGGCTCTGCCCCCTCATGGCTAGTACAAAAAAAAATCACTCTGTCCTGCCTGGAACCAGGACAACTAAGTATATTTTTTCTGTTTGAAAACTGGATATATTGTAGTGCAAAAAAGAACTTTAGCCTTCATAGAAGCATATATGTAAATTACTTTTCTGAAATATTTTCGCAGATTCACAGAATACTCTGAGTTGGCCACTATATTATCATGTATTCTAATATCATACAAACAGCACTGGCTATTCCCGTTTTCATAACACTTCTTCATGTGAGAAAATAAAATATGATGGATCTGTTCTACATCTTCACATCTAGCAACATGTAGGGAGACTGGAAAAGTGGCTGGAGAAATAAACTTGGAATTGATAAAGGCATTTAGTGCACATTTCTGTAAGTTACTGGATAAATCCTTTGAATCCCAACCTCTCAGGGTAGAATTAAGGAAAAAAAAGTAACAGGATTCATTACTTCAGTCTTCCAATGTAATTAGGCGACAGAAATGTTCATGGTTGAAAGAAGTTACTTATAATTTGTTCTTTGCTTTTTACTTCAGGCCATATACAAAAACAGTAACTCAATCTTGCAAAATCTATTACTATACTTTGAATCTACAAAGCAATATGTGCAACAATTTATTAGGAAAAAAATGAAGTAAAATTCTCATTTCGTTATCTTGTCTTGAGCACAACACCTCAGCTTCAGATGAATGTACAGTTGCTTTAAGGCAGATTTCTAGTAATAGTTGCTGTATTAAAATTCTAAAATTTGGTTTTTATATTTCCTTATAAGTATGAATTGTTCTCTACAAAACATTTCATGGAAATATAAAGCATTTTCTTTAGTTATTGTCATTAAAATTTGTGTTCTCATTTATAAGTAGTCAGTTTGATGTCTTGCATACCAAGAGGATGTACTGTAATACAAGACTGTCATCTAGTGAATGATTTGGGTGAAGGACAAATGCCTCAGTAGTAGCCAGATTGTGAGTCTGACACAATAAGTACAGCTGATTAGACAGCAGGAATACTCAGAACATTTTAAAACTTTCCTTCAGATAACACTGAACAATAAAAAAGAATTATTTAAAAACTACTATTAAAAGGAAAAGGATAATTTGACATTTACTGCTTCAACATGATACATATACTTCCTTAAGACCTTCTAATCTCATGTACTAAAACAGTTCAAACTTCCAGAACTCATGGAATAAATGTGAAGTTAATGATATTAGAAAGTCAATTGGAAGCTTTCTTCTTCTAAAACAAGCTTAACCCTTATTTGAGTTGTTGAAAACCTTAGACATTAATTTGCTTTACTTAGAAAAAAGTTAACAACTGTTTTCTGCAGAAAGGTCTGGAAAAAAAAGCCAAAAACATGGAGAGCTTTTTTGTTAAAGGATCTTTATGCCTTTAGAAAAGTTAGTTAAATTCTGCAGTAGTCCATTTTAATAACTATGCCAATATGTTATACCTGCAGTGGAATAAAAGATTTAAGGTGAATGTGAGTTATATATCTTCTCATTGTTTGGTATTCAATATAGCAGTGATTTATCAGGAAAGATAATCAGGAAATACTTATGAAATACTAGCTGTGAATTACTCTTCCTGCTAAACAGACAATTTAGTTGGGAGAATGAGGTATTCAATTGCATATGAAGAACAAAAATCTATACTAGACAGTGATCGTTGATAATTTTTATCCTACAGGTAGCTAAAGATTAGAGTTGAGGGGGTAGAGGGGTGGGAAAAAAGGATGTTTTGAGTGTCATGCCTTTATTTTTGATTACACCAAAAGAATTCATTTTAGGTTTTGATTTTACATGTGCATATAAGAAGTACTGATAAAAAGAACTCTAAAAAAGAGCACTCACTGAAATTTATTGGACTTCTAATCTGAAAAATTAAATAAAATTTAATTGTAATCAAATTAAATCTTCAGCTGAGACACCTCAACTGATAGTAAATCCTATTATTATCCTGACCATGAGAATGGTTTATCTGATTAATTTCAGCTGTTCCCTTATGTTCTTATATGTAATCATTCCCTTTCTCTAGATTTTGTTCAGTTATAGATTCCTCTTTTAAACTCAGTCATATTTTTTTCCCAATGCTGTTTGCCTTGTCTATTTTTTATAAGCTACCCTTTCATTTTCAAATCCATCTGCTTTTCTTATCTTTCCTTTCAGCCCCTAAGTACCAATTTTTAAAATTAGTGTTGAAGGGGGAAATAGCAGCAAAATACAGTAGCAGTTGTGGAAATAAAAGCTGTTAAAGAAGGGGAAAATAGCAGCAAAATACAGTAGAAGTTGTGGAAATAAAAGCTGTTAAAGAAGGGGAAAATAGCAGCAAAATACAGTAGCAGTTGTGGAAATAAAAGCTGTTAAAGAAGAGAAATGGGTCTCAGTAAATGCTTCACTCCTAGCTGACTTTTTGGTGTGGGTTTATTGATACCAGTTACAGGTTCAACACTGTTGTGATCATCTGAAGTACGGAAATGCTATGCTTTGAAAGTCTGTGGGCTTGAGAATATGCAGAAAACAGTACACTACCCTTTTCTGATAACCGTAATGATCCTGTTTTTTAAAATCCTTCAGGTTGTCTTTAGTTTAGGTTGCTGATTCTGATTCTTTTCTTTCAGAGTATTGTCAAACTATTTCACTAATTTTCCAAACAGTGGATGGTACTTTGTTATCATAATAAAAAGTCATATTCTATTCTCTGTGTAATATATGGCTCTAAACTTGAGCCCTAACTTGTTGAAGCTGGAAATACCCTTTCATAATTCAAGATACAAAAATTCTTTTATTCTTTCTTACTTTATTAATGAAGGAACATTTTTTCTAACTAGGATCAATAAGGATCATCCCTCCAGAGAGAGGGTCACTCTTGAGCAACACTGACAATAGCTTGTGCTCTGCTATTTTTCAGACCATTTTCACCCCCTGTTTCTTAATGTAATGGCTTATATGTGTAGTCATAATCTCCTCCTTTAGGGAATGTATCTCTCTTCCAATGTAGGAGGCAAACACTGTGCAGTCATACAGTCAAGTTTGCCTAGAATTAAACAGCAAGATTTTAAATTGTATTATTAAAACTCAGGCATAAAACAGAAATCCAGCTCTAAACCAAAATACACTCTGAGGACACTGTCAGAGGCACTGTAGCAAGATCTATCAACCTACACTGCCAACATGGCACATTTCATTCCTCTTCCTAAACAAAAACCTGTATAGCTCCTCTGAGTTTTGAACGTGCATTCTTTTCCCCTAGTGTGTTGTAAATAAACTTGGAATATTTTAGGTGTATCACTCTAAAAATTGCACCTGCTTCCACCCAATTTTCTCGCCATCTGCCATAGAGATGGCCATCTCTTTTGGAAAAATACCAAACTATTTACTAGTTTCTTTCTTATGGTGCTAAGTTTCCAACTATATTTTCTTTTATATTCTGGCAGTGTGCTCAAAGCTGCGTTTCCTGCCTGTTAACAATCTTTAGAAGATGAAGAGTTCTCTGCCACTACACTGAGACAGCCCTAGTTCAGACATCCGTGTAAAAAATTCAGCAAGGCAGTACTGCTCCAGATGGGATGTGTTCCTGGAAGACCTGCAGCACTAGGGACCACAAGGCCACCAGGCAAGTAGGTGGCCCTCAGCAGGAGGCAAATGATGAGAAGAAACACCTAAATTACTGTGATGCAAAGACTTTGCCAAAACAATAGGAATTGAACAAAAAAACCACCCCATTTGGAACCATTCTGAGGGGCTTTCATGTGTTAGTATCAAATCATTAGCTGCCAGATTCACTCTGCTAGATTCTCTCCTAAATTTTCTGTCCAGCCATCAACTGCGCTGTTAGCCCCTCTGTAACAAATAATGGCCAGGCTTTCAGAATTAGGAGCCAGACTCTCTTTCAACAGCCATCCTGGACCCTCCTATTTACACAGCTGTCAGTATTTATGGCAACCTCTTCCCAGGTGCTTGTGTTGGTAGTTACAGATAAAGGAGATTTCTTTGAAGCATTTGGGTTGATATGATGTTCTAGTCATTTAGGCTCTGGCTTGTTTAATCCTCGTGGAGAAGTAGGCAGCCAAGGCTCTTCTGGAAAGATTTGAGAAGGTTAAAAGCAACTTAAAGCTACTTGGAGATTGAGGAGAGAGAAGTAGGATAGCTTCCATTAACGGGCCAGTGCCTGTGCTTCCTCAACTGTATCTAAATGTCGTGCTTGTGTGATCAAGTCACCATTAACAGCAACTTTCCTCTAGGTAAGTGCCACCCATCCCAGTGAGAGGGGACATGCTTGTTCAGGAAGTTTGTTTTTCCCAGAGGAGTAACTCTTGCTCGATTCTTGAAGTAGTCATTGGTTTTAAGTGTGTGTGAATAATCTTGGCTAGTTCATGGAAGTAAGAAAAATGTTGTGTTAAATTCCACTTCTTTTCAATTCTTTACAGTCAATTGCTTTTAAACACCACTGCAGATGAGGTAGTTCCTCATCTTGAGCTTACCTTCACATTTATATCTGTTTCCAGGAAACTGAGAAGATAGAAATATTAAAATTAAATAAAAATTAAAATTAAATAAAATTTAAAAATAAAATTAAAGTATAATCATAAAAAAAATCTTGCAGATTAGATGATATTTCAATGACAGTGTCATTCCATTGCCATTTTGTTTCTTTTTCTGCTAAAGTGGACTGAAAATGCCCCCTGGTATGATGATGATGCAAAACACAACACAAGAAAACATGAAGAAATAATAAAATATAACGGCTTTTTAATGAGAAAATTTAATTAAAGACTTCTACTTATAATAGTTAAAGTCTGTGGTGTTTCCAAACATCTAAAATGCTACAGATTTGAGAAAAATACTAATTTCCTAGAAATAAATTAATTGTAATTCTTTGAAACACACTCCTATTTGAAGGATACTTTGCTCTGTTACTTTTTAAGCATAGAAAAAGAGAGCTGTAAATCATTTTTCCATTTTTTGGACTACGTGTTAATGATGCTTTCATGTCTTCACTCTTTCCTTTGGCGACCAGTTTGTATAAAAAAACCTGGGCTCAGATAATTAGTCTACTTAAGAGAAGTGTGCAATATATGCACAGTGGGAAATCGTGTAAAAAGAGCAGTTGCTCACTTGAATAAACGTGCCATTTAGAATATCTCATTTTCTCCTCTGATATGCACATAACTTTTCAAAATGAAAAATTAAAATACCTGTATATACATAAAGTATTATGGAGGTTTTTCTATGGAATAGAAAATGATGCTGGTAAACTACATAATACCTTGGAATTGTGTCTTAGGAACTGGAATAAAGTGCAGTTCAACTGCAGCAACATTGCCAGAATTAAGTTTCATACGGGGGACTGTATAAGATACTTTCAAGTTTGAGGTCCTTTAAGACTCATGCCTTGCCCTTACAGTTGCCTAATTTATGTATAAATATGTACTGTTCTCAATTTTAGCTGGACTGACTCCTTTTCTTTTGAAGCTTTAGTGAAAAGCACACAGGATTATGTTAAAAATGTCCAGGTTCCTATTTTTTTTCTCCCCTGCTCCTTTTCCCTGTAGAGTAACTTCCCCTTTTAAGACTTGTGAGTGGTAGTGCCGCTATTGCTGTTCTTGGTGTAGATCTGCAGCTGCAGAACAAGCTTTAAGCTGAAGACCTGTTCCTCTTAGAACATATTTCTGCAGCTGAGTTTTGAATACTGCCGGTATCCTTACAGGAAGGTATGCTGTCATGTGCTCTACTTTACATATTTTTAAGCATGTGTTGAACACAAGTTTAGAGTAGAGGTCTCCTGAGGTCTTTCCAACCTTGATTATCCTGTGATCTGAGGAATGTTGCTTCTGAGGAAAAGAATGTCACACTTCATGAAATTTTTGTATTTTTCATAGTCTTGAAAATCTGTGGAGTGATTAATTTTTTCTTTGTTTGTTTCTAATAAACAAAACCACATTTATTAAAATGCTCCATACATTTCAGTTTATCTGGTCAGAGAAACTATTTTTCAAGTTTCATCATTGTTTTTTATTTAACAAATGGCATAAAATTAAGTACATTTTGGCTGGTTTTACTTTTAATCCATGAAGGAAACTAGATGTGATTGAATACTCAGTTTGGGCGTTTTTTTGCCACATCAATTACCTTTAGCCTAGTGGTTTTAAACTTTGTATTTAGACATTTTACTAGTCTAATATGGGAGGCTCTGCACTCAAAGAGTTTATGTCCATCAAAATGCTTCATACAGATGTCTGAAGGAAAGCATGTTTTTCTCCAAGAATCCAGATGTCTGTGAGGAATTTATATAATTCAGATTACACTGAAATATGCGTTAGTGCATCGGAATGGGTCTCAGTACGTATGTCTCACATAAACTTTTTACTTTTTCTATATTGCATCGTCTCTTCTTAGTTCCAAGGTGAAGTATGAATATTTTATCGTGTCTGTTTAAAACCTTTGGGTTATCCTTACCTAATAGCCTGAAATATTGAATATCCATTACAAAACTAAAAGGCCTCAAAGTTTGTCTTGTTTTTCCATATGTAACATTTCGCATAGATAGCCTTACTGAATCAAAATGATCTCATGAGAAGCCCTTCAATCAATCGTCTTCAAACTGACTTAAGCAAGAAACACAAGGAAGATAATTTAAATCATAGAATAATTTCAGTTGAATGAAATCTCCAGAAGTCTTTTGGTCCAGAGCCAAATTTAAATTCAACTTTTTTGGTGAAGGAATTTGAGCCTGACATTTATTATTGAATCTAAACAGCAGACTATTCTATCAGTTCAAAATTACCTCCAAAATGTATCATAAATTACTACTTATCAAGTATATATTGGTTTACACAAGCTGGGAATGATGACTTGTGCATTTTATTTTTTTTTTAACTGCGGAGAGGCTTTAACTCAATAACAATTGTTCAAGAAAATTACTTTTTACAGCTTGTGATAAAGACAGACTGACATCTAATTTACAAAGATAATGGGATCATGCCTGGCTCATATGTCCTAAGTACTGCTCTGTAGCAGGTCCAAGCACTGGTAGATTCAGGGTTTTTTGAGTTTGTTGCTAACTTTAGGAGCTCTATATTTTAAGATATTCCAATTCTCCAAGTGGTTGTTTTCCTTCAACTGGAAAAAAATGTCTGAGCTATATTATCTTTCTTCTAAAAGATGATGGTTTTGATTAAGATAATTTTTTTATATTTTTAGGTTTTTTTTCATGAACGCCTGGTGGGGGGGAGGTAGATTTTTTTTTTTTTGTGATTGTATCAAAAAGTAATGGGGTTTTTTTGGTGTTGTCTGGTCCACATAAATAGTTAATATAATCTAGATAAATAAATCAGCCACAACAGAAAAGAAACAAAGGCATCCTCTCTTTCAATATAAATTCTCTTTTGTACCAGAATAAAAGCAGGCTCTAAGTATAACTGTTCTCTCTTTCTGCTTTTCTGGGAAGGGAAAAAAGTTTTTCCTGGTAGTGTGCCATTCTTATTAGTTGTGATAAACCTTAGGAGCACCTCAGTGTGAAAGAGTTCACAAACTACCTAAAAAAGCTAAAGTCTGAGCATCCTGTCTTATTGCTAAACTCAGATACCAAAGGTTGGAAATTTACAGAAAGTGCTGAATTTTCTAACGCATGAATGTTGCAGGTGTAAGTCATTGAAAATGACTGTGACAGTGATAGGAAATAGGTGTTCCTCAAAGAAAAGAGGAAGGAAATGAGAGAAACAGGATTTGAATGGAAGAGCTATACACAGGCCAAGCACAGCCAGAAATTTCAAATTTTAATTAGAGGCTCTATTTATAGACTGCAAAACAGAAGTTGACTTTCAACTATTTAATTTTGGCGGTTTTGACATGTTGTTTGCGACTTTGTTGCACTTCATGAAAAGTTACTTTGTGTTCTGTTTCAATTTATATGTGTAAAAATAAATAGGTCATATGCCTGAGAGTAATTTTAATAGAAAGAAAAGATGAGTATTACCCCTGAAAATCAAAGGAATGCTGATATTATGTTTGCTAAGTCAAACTGGTATCATAATATACCTTTAAGATAGGTTACTGTGGCTTTGGAAAAATGAATAGATTTAAAGGAAGAAACCCATTTAGAAGGACAGACTTCCATAAAGCTTTTTCCTGAGTTAATAGTCATCATCTCTTCTCTAAAGAAACAAAGAAAGCAACAAACCCAGAAAGTTTTCATAGTTAAGAAAACTGATCTTTCAGAATGCTTTCTGCAAATTGAGTGTTCTCATCTCACAGTGAGAGCCTGCCCACCTCTGGATTCTTTCTCAGCCTGGAGATTTCAGTAGTTAACACATGCCTCTATTTTGCTGAATTGAGACATTAGGTTGTACAAGGAGTGTTATTTGCATAAGTGCACTCATAGATGGTTTAGAAAACAGTAATTAAATATAGAAATATCCTGTGGATTTTACATTAAGTAGTGGTGCTTTCCATAATGCACATGTAAATGGGTTGTACTAAATAAAGGAGAAATGGCTATTTAGTGATTCCCAATGGATTTAAAGCCTGAGAGTGCAACTAAAGACTCTCAAGACCACAGTCTGTGGTATCTGCAAGTACTTCGATAGGATTGGGTAAATATTAGTTTTCTGTGAGCAAGATCAACAGCAGCCCCAGAGGTGACAGAAAACCCCTTTTCTTAGAGGCCTAAAGAATATGGTCCTAAGTGTGTCTTTTGGATTCAAAAATACAGTGGAAGTGGCTGCACAGACGGCCAGCTGCGGAAAGAACATATTCTGGAAGAAAAGGGTGATGAAGCGGGGTTTGTGTGCAAAGAATCTTTCATTATACTTGTTCTGAGTTGGCTGTAAAGTTGTTTGCCAGAAATGTGACTGCTGTTGAACACCACTCTAGCCATACTTTTTGGTGGTAATGATGTACTGTCCTTATCAAAAAGTGTTACTGTGGGCTGCTCAACTTGCTGCTTGTTAGTGGCTGCATTTGTGCTTCTTTCTGCTGGCTCAGCCCCCATTTCCACTCCTGAGGAAGTGCCCAGTCTTGCACCAGATTTGTTAGCTCTTTCCTTAGAATCTGCCTTCCTTGAGCCCAAACATAGCCCCTAAAATGTAATGTGATTCCTGGCTTCTCAAGTTTTTTGAATGACTGGCTTGGCTCCTGTGGTGGTGCATTTTCCCCTACCCTCAGCTGCACTAGGATCTGAGAAGGCCAAGGCTCTCTAGGCCTTGGCTTTGATGAACTGCAGGTGGGAAAGCCCCTCTGGAGCTTACCAGAAGCACTGTCTGTTCCTAGGAACTAGTGCTGTCTAATGAGCACCTGGATTTTCACAGACAGCCTTGGAAACTTTTTCTTCTTGCCTAAGTAACACCCCAAGTGGGATAATACTTTCATTATCAAATGTTCAAAGAAAGTTTCTGATCTGAGTTGTGGCCAGGATGGAAGATTACTACAACTAAAGCTACCTCTCTTGTGATCCTAAAAACAGCAGCCCAAAGTGAGACCCTTTGAGCTCTCCCAGACCACAGCAGCTGTGACCAGTGACCTCCCTCTGCCTGGGACATCTCTCAGAGCCAGTGAACTCTCGCGTTTGCTCTACTGGGAGGATTGTTGAACGATGACGATGGATCCCAACGCCTTGAGACTCAGCCCCGTGCCTGTTGAGAAGATGCAAAGGCATCTGAAGTGCCACCTGAAGGTGCTGTTAGAAAGAGGGTGCAGACAGCCTTTCATAGTTTTAGCTAAAGTCCATCAGACCTGCTTTGTATGGGAAGCAAGACTAAAGAAGTGTTTCTAGAGTGACCCCTAGTCAGATACCCCTAGTTCCTTATTTGCCTTGTTTTGAAGAGGCATGGTTTCTAACCAATCCAAAAGTCCATATCCTCAATGTAAAAGGAAAAGTATTAAGTTTAAGACCAGGTGAAAATAAAAACGGAATCTAATGTTCAGTGGCTGTTGTACAGTTCTTCAGATGATGATGATGTTGGAGATTTTCTCAAGGTAATGCAGTAATTCTCAAGGGCCTTATTTACTGAGAAGCAGGAATGATCATCGTTAATGATTTTTACAGGTTCTCAATTTCTGTATAAGGTAAGGGGCAGAGAAATTGTTCCTTGGTTGTTTGCAGCTGCTCTTCTTCTTGTGTTGAAATTTCTGTTTCCTTTTTTAAATTTGGACTAATAGTTATATGCAGTAACAAGTTTAACTGAAGTTGGCAGTGTTCTATTTAGGTTGTGAAAGTACCACAATTTTCTTCTGCCATAAAATAACAAACTATTATAATATATTCTGAGATTATAATGCTGTAGTTAAATTGTACTGCTAAAGAGGTGGTTTGTTTATAAAGAGCCCTGCTGTGAAAAAGATTCATGTTATTGCTCTGCAATATCTTTACTAGGATATTTTTAGACTCAAAAGCTTATGTGGCTTTTTTTTTTTTTTAGGGTGAATGTTTACACATCTGTGTGTCTATTGATAAAACTGAAGTGCTATGACTTTTGACCTTTCCAGTTCTTGCTGATTTAACAGGGACTACATAAACTTATATTATGCTATATTGGAATTTTTCTCACAGTTTAGATGAATCTATAGATATGTTTCTTCACATAGGAATGAGAAAGCTGTCAACTTGAACTTGGAAGAGTTCTCACTGATCTTTTCTCAGTGAGACTTGCAGAAACTGGGACATGTTTAGATAAATTCAATCTATTCAAGCTCTGGTTGAAATTATTTTATATGAGTTTGCCAAATCCTGGTTTTATTATAGCAGTTCACAAATTTTGCTAGCAACTTCTTATTGCTCTAGATTAAAAAAGTGTTAAAATTTATATACAAAATGTACCTCTATATGCTTATTATTGAAATGCGTATATGTGTATCTGATATGGCCAAAGGTCAAGGATGTGTTGATACTTTTGAATTTCAAAGTAACACTGGGTTTGTTTCCTCTTCACTGTAAAGTTCTGAGATAGTTTGCAGAAAAAAGAAAAGAAATGGAAAACAGATGGTCCTGAAAATAGGAAATGCTGTGTTTAGGCACTTCTCAGCAGGGCAGCCTTTTGCTTTTGGTGTCTGGGGAGAACAGGGGCAGGAAGGAGACCCCCGGCGATGCGGGGGTTTTGCAATACACCATCTTTAAAGCAATCTAACAGAGCTCAAAGTAGTTGTGGTTAATGTTGGTCCTTCCCACTACTGTCCACAAAACCATTTTTATTTTACTCTTTTTTAATTTACTGGTATAAAATACAGCTTTATCCGGCAGAGGAAAGGGGAATTTTGTAGTGTGAGTGCTTAATACAGAGTTAAAGGTGTTTCTTTCACATAGCAGAAAAACTTTGAATATGCTTTGTAAATACTGCCACCAAATGACTAAAATGAACATGTAAGGACTGTGCTATGTCATGTTTAAGGCCTTTAAAATATTCCAAAACATGAGTTTTTCTTTCAAGTATTCTTGATACAATGACTTCTGCAATGTCCCAAAATTTTCATTGATGTGATAAGCAGAGATTGCTACATGGTGCATTTTTGTAAATAAACATCTGATTAGACAGAATACTCAGAATGTTTTGAAATATAGAGAGGCCAAGTTATAGAAGCATGCTGTTTAGGGAAGCCATGTCCAGTGTTGCTGAGAGCTATGCATTTTTTAACAATAATTGGCTTAATTGGGCCTTACTTGGGAAAGAACTGTGGGAAAAAGAAATACTTAAGAAATATGGAAAATATTAATTCATAGATTTGCCTGATTTTGGCAGATAGAAAAGCACCTAAACCCCTGGTTGCATCCTGCTCTGGAATGAGAAATATCCTGTAAACACATTCTTTTATATATTTTTTCCTTGTTGTGGGAGTACAGATACAGTAACAGGGACTGCAATAACTAGTGTGAAAATCCTTCTCATGCTTGAAATTTATAAAGTTTATCTAATCAATAATAGTTATATAAGGCTCTTTATTAATTTAATATTATGAATATAATTATCGACTGTAGTCAAACAGTAGGTAATCATTCAGGAAATGCATCCATTCATCAGTTATGTCCAAGCTCAAGCAAAACACGAGGACTAGGAATGATTTCCTGCTTTTCATGAATAAGCAGCTCTGTTTTGAATGCAAATCTATTTGTCATAGCAAAAGGCATAAAAATAGCTCATTTAAACAGACAATTTAGGCAGTTCTAAGTGCTTTAGGAATACTGGGCTATATCTGTGAGATGGTCAGAAAGAAAGATCAGTGAACAGTAGTGATTTTTAAAGAACTGTTTAAAACATCTTGTCTTTGACCTGCAGTAAGTAAAATTATTGTAGCAGTACAATCTCTATGCAGAGATGTAGGAGAGTACAGGACTTGCATCAAGTCAGATATTAATTTAAAGCTGTGAAATCATAATTATACTGTTTTCTTCTCACCTGGGCTAAGAGAGATCCAGTTACTGTTGAATCTATAGCTAATCATATTAATCTTATTGAAGGTATTATCTTAAATATAATAATAAAATATTATTCTACAATATCAAAATCAAATATATGATTATAACAATACTAATCAAATATTAATTGTATTTCCTTTTATTATAAGATTGCAAACTTGGGAATTTAGGAGATTCAGGTTGGGATGTACTTGCATTTAATTTCTCCTCCTGCTTCCACACAGCCCGTGTATTTTCCCCTCCTCTCTACTGCTTTGCTTTTATGCTCTGATATTCATCAGGCTTTGATCAGTTTGCTCCTCTTTTCAAACACCTTTCAGAGATTAGGCCCCTATGGAGATTTCCCATAGAGAATACTGGTATCTGTAAGCTTCAATATGAACAAATCCAGTGTTTGAGCCCCAGAGATAAAAGGATCTGAGTAGGGTAGAAGTAGTAGCAAATGTTGGGGTTTTTCATGAATTAGAGTCTTTCAATTGCTATTACTTTTAGGGCTTTACGGCTGCTGATACAGGTGAGCAATTAACAAATTATTGGTGAGAAAGGAGTGAAGGATTGGCCAGATCTTCCTGGGGAAAAATGAAAAAAAATCTGATTTGTGTAAGTCTTTTACATCTGTGATACCTGCTATAAATATTTTAGCTTCCTATATGCAGAAAATAGTGTTGGCTATTGTCTCAGAATTAAAGCAATATCTTGAGTATGTTCAGAAAATAGTTATTGCCTTAGAAAGGCATTCTTGTCAGGCTGTGATATCCAGCTGTCAATATAAGTAAGATTTTAAGGCTGGCTATAGCACGTCCTTTTCCTCCATAGAGTTTAGGTATAAACAATTACAGCAAATCAAATTATCTGCAGAATATACTTATGTTCTTTCACACTTTAATTCAGCTTGAAGACATAGGAGTTACTAATGGGTTAATGCTTTTGAAAAACCTCAGGCTAAAATAATAACAGTTGGGAAGAAATTTCACTTTGTCAAGTAAAAAATGTCATCCAATATTGTTCGTTATTAAAATCAGTGCATAATTCAGCCTTTTAGTTCTTTTTATGAAAAGAACAAGAAAAAAATCTTTTAGGCCTAATTTGTTTCCAGGATCCACATCTGTGCACTCGGAGCACATTCTTTGTCATAATAGCAGCTGATGAGACAACTGAGGTTTACTCTAAACTGGGCTGGAAATTTTAAAAATTGAGATGATTTTTCCCCTTACCCTAAATTTCACACGCTCAAGAGTTCTGTTAAGTACTACTTGGCCTAAAGCAATAGCTACTCGACATTAAGAAAATGTGAAAGTCATATTTATAATCAAAATCTAAGAGTGTGGGAACATGTGGTTTTGAGATGTGTGAAGAATGGCTCAAGCACTTGAAATTTAATGGAGGGCTTGCTACAGATTGAAAAGGATATCTTTGCTCACATCTTCAGTCTTTCTGTACACCTATGTTTTCCAACCTCTCTTTTGCTTCCATCCCGGTGCAATTTCTCATTAATATGTACCTTTCAAACATACTTTGCTGACCCATAAGAAAAGCAGTGTCTTTTTGGGTGTTAAGCACCCAGCAGCCCCCTCACCCAAAAGTTCCACTCTGTGGGTTTCCCCCTCTTCTGCCTTCAGTGGAATATTGCTGGAGTCAAAATAATGGAAAAGATATTTTTTGTAATGATGCCCTGCCCACAGTGATGTATGCTAGCACAGCATCAATTCTGCTTAAGTTTTTGAGTGGTTTTGGGGGGACATTCTCCAATATTGACGTACCAACCACAGATCGTCACCTATCCATCCTGTTTTGTTAATCCTCTTTAAGCGTTTGTACCCATTTTGGTTGTACTGTAAATAAATATAGAGGAGTGAGGACTTTTTTTTTTTTTTTCCCTTGAATTGTTTTAATTATGGAAGCAGGTATTTTTTGCTTCCTGAGAAATCAGAAAATAAACAGTATAGTAACTTGCTGTTCTTCGCAGTGAGAAAAGAATCTGCTGTCTCTTTGACTCTATCCATAATTTAATCAACTTGCTCTATACTAAATGAAAGAATGTTGCTGCAGGTAGAAGGAGAAGCACCTGCACCACATCTCCCACCCCAGTTGATTACATTGTAAGGCTGGGGAGGAGATACAACTTTGTCACATCACACTGCCATACTCGTCTTCATTAATGAACTCGGAGATACCCAGCGTGGCCTGGTGATGTGCCAAGTAGCCAGGGAATCCAAAGGAAAGAGACTGTTGAGAATAGCAGACCCTCGAGGAGGAACACCAGACATTAAAAATCAGCACAGCTCTGCCAGCTGAGAATCTTCTAACCTGTACGAACTGAATGTGGGAAGGTCTCCTTGAGCTTGTGAAAAGTCTGTCCGTGACACAATAATCACGTAGTGTTCATTGACCGTATGGGGGAGAGTCTCAAATGCTCAGGCGGTTTCGAGCTCTGAAACTCTGGGTTTTGTAAGAAAAGTCAGAGAAATTCCATCTAAGCAGGTACATTTTCCATCATTGATTGCTGAACCTCTTGAGAACTATTTATGTTGCTCTGTGTTATGCTGACCATCAGTTTGTTGACCCTCTGCTTAATCTTGTGGTTTGCTTTGGTGCTTTCCATTGTGTAGGGACTTTTTTTACATCTCCTAAGCCTTTGTTGTCATGGCCTTTTCATGTAGTCCTGGTGTGAATCTTGGCAGTTATGATGGCTTTGGCACAGAGGTAAATTATACTCTTGTACATACTGATTCCACTGAGGATCACATTCTATTCAGATTAAAAACACTGTTTTTTTCCCTTGAAACATTGTAATTCTTAATTTATACATTAGAAAGGTAAGACAAGCTGGTGATTATTACTATTACCATTTGAACTTTTTTTTTTAATATATAGATCTAAAAACATCTTTTAATAAGCTATCAGAATAGAGCTTGAACTGATTCATGGAGTGTACAACACATTGTTATGTAAAGCAATTTCTAAAAAAATACTTATCCTGGAAAAAATGCTTGACTACATATTGCAATGAAACATAGCAGCTGTTACAAAGATAGATTTTCACCCTCATCCCCACCCCAAAACTGAGGTTAGAATTTGGATGTTAGGTCATTGGGGGAGAAACTGAACAGAAATATAGTGACAGTTTAATTTTTAAAAGCTGCCATATCTTTCCAGGTAGCACAATTGGATAATATTTTAGCTGGGGAACTTCAGGAAGCTTAAACTTGACAGATATGCAAATGCAGTAAATCAACAAAAAGCTTCCTCCTCTTGGATCTCACATGGGTTGCCTTAAGTTTTGTTTGGAAAATATTGAATTTCTTCTTTCTTTTTTTTATTCTCTTCCTTTGCTATATTATTTAATCTTACATTGTAGCCTCTATAGCATATAAACTATAGTAAAATGAGAGTAAGACAGATTTTGTTTTCAGTGACTTGTGACTTCTCAGTTGACATTTTCTTTTAGTGTAACTCACCAGGAGGTGCATGTTCCTTTCAAAAAATTACATGAAAAGGTTAGACAACTCAGCATTGGAATAGTGATTCTTAAACATCTTAACATTTTAAATTCTTTTCTTAACAAAGTAAAAAAGCAGACTATATGAAAAATCCCACAGTTACTTATCAATAGCATAGCACAATTTTCAAGAGTCAATATTGTAAAAAATATTAAATGTTGATTTAGGGTTTTTTTTTTTCTAGCACTTGCAGTCAACTTCTTTGTAAAACACTTTGAATTTTGCTTTAAGAAGCCACAAAGATTCTGGTAAAAGCTGTGGAAGGGCTCTTGAAAAGAACAAAGGGACAAGTAAAATTTTAGTAATTCAAGTCTTACATAATTAGAAATTATTGGCATTTCCACAGCATCCATCTTGAAGTACAGCTGTCAATTTTTTTTGTGAAGGAGGAGGCTAACTAAACACACATCGTGTTCACAGAATGTTCATTATTCCTTCAAACAAGTACTGACTGATCTACTTAAAAAAGACCCAGTAAGAATATTGTTAATAGTTTGCAAATCTGAAAAAGTAGAATTCTGTCCACTCTGTTCTCATATTTCTCATATTTTCTGTTTGTTTAGTTATGTTAGTTGAAGTGAACCCCATCTTTCCTGTTCTTTATTTCCCCAGCAGGAAAGAAGAGTCATGTGTGTTTGGATGTTATGCCTTCATTTAATAAAGTAAAATTAACAGAGACCTGAATGCGATGAGAATTTCTTGGCTTCTTTTGCTTCCTAACCTTTCCCTTCCTTCTTCTACTTCCCACTCTTTTTTGTGAACAAATCATTTTCAGTTAAAGAAGAGAGACCCACGGTGGTAACACAACTTATCCTCCTCTCACACTGTAACTTCGTCATTTCACATTATAACTTTGCCATGACCCTTGCTTTGCTGATGCCGTTATGATAATACCTGTGGCTTCTACAAAGGAGTGGTGAAAATGCCCTTCCTTCTGCTTGCCCAGAGATGTTTAAGGGATAATTTGATTATAAAATATATTCTTTGCATCCTAGAAAAAAAGAAGTATGGAAAAGTTGTTTGTGCAAGCTCATTTGTGATTGCTTGATTAGAAGTACTTATTTAATAACAGGCTGACAAAGGCTCCCAAGCCATGGCATTTGGTGAAAAAGAGATAATGTGCTAAGAAGCAGGATACAATTATTCTGCATGCCAGCTTGCTGGGGATTATTAATGCACCATTCTCAGCAGAGTTTCTGCTCTGAGTGACAATTTACAGCACAAAATCAATGTTTGTTCAAGCAGAAATTATCTGGGTGTGTATATATCCATATATACATACATACACACACACACATCAAGAGCTGAAACTTTTGAAGGGAGAGATCAGCTTTATTTGGTTACCACAGAACAATATAGTGGAAGTTTTCTGAATGGAGGCTCCCTATTTCTTGTACAGACTAATTAAAGCACTCCATGCTTTATGGACTTTGCCTCCAAATAATTAAGATATTAATCATTATCTTTCCTGCTTTCTTTTCCACTGCTGCCTCAACTTGCTAGCAAGTATTAGACTATATATTCTTTAAGACTTGATATTTAGCAGTTACTGGATTGCAGCATAATATGCACTTTGAAGATAAGAACTCTAAAGGCTTTGTAAGTCTAACTGTAAGAAAAAAAATTTCTTTTGATTTTGTCTATTATCAGCTGTGTGTAAAAGCATCAGTGAAAGACGGATTGCCATATTCTTCCCTACAGGTATAATATAAATGTGGACTGTTTGTCTTCTCAGGCTCAGAGGCATGTGCCAAGTCTACTGGCTTTCCCCTGGCACACAAGCCATTTCCCACCTGGAAGGCATTAATATGGCACTGTTCTGGTGTTCTGGAAGTCCAGTGTAAAGCCAGGCTCTATCACTGTGAGCACTGCTGTCTGCTGATGTGGCTAAATTGCTTCTTGGCTCATATCTCCTCAAGGGCATATCAGCAATAACCATCAAGGAATCCTCACCAACAGTCTCACTTCTATAACAAATGCACTAGAGCAAGGGATAGCACTGCTGTATTTTCATATTTTATCATGTGTTTTCATTTATTTATTTGAAAGGGGGATTTTGTGTGTGTGTGTGGTTTCAAGGCATTTCTTCATGAATAACTGATAAATCTGGAACTTGGAACTGCTGAACTTAATCAGTTGTTTACCTACATGGAGCATTATAAATCATACTTCTCTTTTAAACCTGACAGTCTTTGAAGTGTGCATAGATAAAAGCTTTCCCAACAGACATCTTTTTATTTATCAGCTATGTATATAAGGAACCAAGAACAACCTGCTTACACTAAAATAAAAGTAACATGGAGAATTTCCAGAAATTCTTTCATTGCCACCTATTTTCAAATACTGTATTTCTTCTTTTTTTTTTTTCCCTTGGTATGCCGTATGTTTAGCATTTACATCTTACCCAGAACTTTACTGGCCAAGATTTCCAAGAATTGCTTCTTTTATCTGGATGTGAAAGGGAAGTTTCATCCAAAAGACCAGTACGTGGTCAGGCCATAATCTACTTTTCAAATGGAGCACAAGATTTTTTTCTCTGGTACTGAGGGTGACAAACAGGAACTGTGTAAAGGCTGTTGATTGAACGAAGCAGATTTTTGGGAACCCCCTCCTGAGTTGTCATACAGCTTTACTAACAACAGAACCGTTGGGCTAACAGCAGGCTAATTCAGAAATGAAACTGGTGTGTTTGTTAGGGGGTAGTTTTTTGATTCTGTGTGTAACACGGTGTCACCCACCAGGTCATTCCATGCATCTCAATTATATGGGAAGCACAATAATAGTTTTCCATAATGCAAAAGTCTTTGAAGCTTTTGTGCAATGGCTGGCCATCTTGGTTGATTGGCAGAGGTGATTTGATCCACACAACTTTGTGTTCCTGTTAAGGAACATTAAGAAGTGGCTTAGATTTGTAGCTAATGTTAATCAACCTGTTAGCAGACCAAGTGTTGCTATTGTCCAGTCCCAGGGGGACACATGGAATGATTTCCCATTGCAGGACTTTGCCTCCGAAGACAGACCTAAGGCAGAGGCTGCAGTGTAGCCCAGCCCTTGCATGTCACTCACGCCACGTCGGCCCTCTTATCACAGAAGTTTCAAGCCCTAACAGGCTAGCGTGGTTTGAAATACCCTCCAGCTGTTTTGTTATTTGTTAGTTTTGTGTTGTCCCTCCTCTGCGGGGGTCTTCATTGGTTTACCACTGTGTATCTTCCTTCTATGGTTGGTCAATTCTGTTATCTCTACCTCATGATGTAATCCCTTAAAACTGACTGCCAGAGAGCAAACCGGGTCTCTCTGCTTAGCTTCCCTTCGAGCTAACTACCTCTTGCCCCCCAGGGCAGGAGGGAAATAAACTTGGACTGTAGCTAACAGAGTTTCCAACTCTTTCTCCTTGCCTTCTGCTACTGGCTTGAACAGCACACCTACATGCTGTTGAGGAGGCGTTGGGCTGCACTGGTAAACTGAGGCACGCTAACCTCAGTTACCATCCTTCAGTCGCTAGCTCTCCCGGGCTACGGACCACGTTTACCTGTGGACCGGGCTGGGAACAGCCTGGCCGGCAGGGAACGGAACAACCAAGTGGTTGGCAACATCATCTAATTGCTTTCAGCCTGATTCTGTGATATGGAGATAGTTGGGAATGAGATGCATGGAAAAGCAGAAAGTAAATTTTTAAAATACATGAACATGAAATTAGAATAGCAATTTATCTGTTGCAAAATTCTGTGAGAATATGCCTACTTTGCAGTGCTTGCAAGCAGCTGCAACCAAAATAATCAAAAGTTGTTTTGTCAGTAATTCCATGCTAATATGGTGCCCTGTTGACTTTTCTAGGCACTGAGTGGGAAATGGCACAGTAAAGCATCCTTGTGCGATGTATGCCCCTTCAAGATGCTTGTCGAAATTATGTTGAATAATTCATGGTGAGTTAATTAGTTAATTAGAGCTCCATTCCAGTGGAACTTGTGCTGTCTCTGAATTTGAGTTTCTATCTTCATGCTCTCACAGCACATCCTGAGAAAAATGACAATAGAAGTCTTATCTCTTGCATCTCAATTATTTCCCTTCAGCATTTTTCTCCATTTGCAAGAAACATTTCCATTTTCTGCCCTATTTTTGTGCCTTGTTTTGTATCTCCTGCTGCATCTGTAACAAAAATTCTGCAGGTGAAATGCTGTGTAATGCATCCTAGCACAGCAGGATGCAGAATGTTGAGAGTGGTAGCTAAGGGTAAACTACTGCAGGAATATAGGGATGTAAGCAGTATAAATTGATGCTGTCACTCTGGACTATGGTACTTTACAGGCACCTAAACGGGACACTCAGCTAAAGCAGATTGCAAAATCTGAAGCTGTACACTCTTACAGTTCCCTAATTTTAAGCAGATTTTAGCATTTACATTTTTTAGCAGCACTCTGACATCCTGTTTAAAGTATTGCCATGTAAGGAGAGTTCATCTTGGCTCCCTGTTTTAAGGGCCAGAGATGAAGCTTAGCAAATACACATGAGGTTTGGAAGATTCCAAAAAAATCACCAGATTTATGGGTATGCAAAGGATGAAATGAGCACATGTACTTTTCATACCTCAATTTTTCCTTGTTGTTCTTCATGCAGGTACTAAAAGAGGGTTTTTTTGGCATTTTTGTTGTTGGGGTTTTTGTTGGCTTTTTTTTCTCCCTGGATTACTCCTTTCCTCCTTACACTCAGAAATTGAGATTTTTCTCCTTCAAAATGTCAAAATACAGCAATGATTTTTTTTTTTTTT